>CM062814.1:61038953-61401453 GCA_031772625.1 Pinus tabuliformis | reverse complement strand
CTAGCAGGGTTGAGGCAATTTGATAGACGAGGAGAGAATCCTATAGCAGTTGCGGCAGCTAACCCGGAGGCAATAGAGATTCTGATAGAGCTGGAACACAACCTCGAGAGGTTGACTTTGGATATTCTAGAGATTGGGATGGATGACATACCTCTCCCATATTAGAGACACATAATTGGGGTTTCAAGGCCACTTAGACAATTACTGCATCGAGTTGCTCATGCTGTCGTTTGTTATCATGAGCATCATCATGCTTAGATGTTCTAGTTTCTAGGAATACATTTTTTATGGTGTCATCATATTCAGAAAATAAAAGGCCATGAGGCCTTAAGTCATCGAATGACATATTTTGTAGACACACTTTTGTAAAAACTCTATTTTAATGAAAAAAATACTACATTTACCTACAATTTACCTTGATCAATATATTGATGGATATTGTTTTTAATTTACAAGTGTTGCATATGTCAACTTAACACATGATTAGCTAATGCATCTGTCATTGTGTTTAAATATCTTGGAATTTGTTGATATTTGATATAATCAAATTGCCTTTCCAAAATATGAACCCGTAAAACATTCTTAACATTGTTTGGCTCCTTATTGTATAAACATTATTTAAATGTAATACTAAGAGTTGCGAATCTAACCAAATGATCAAATGACGAATACCAAATGTGATGGCATCAGCTAATAGTGCAATGGCTACATTATATTTTGCTATGTTATTTGTTGTTTAATCAAGGCATATTCCATGAATAGAGACTATCTGATCACTTGATGAATAGATATCCTAGGCTGCAAAAGATACATTTCGAGTACTATGACTAGCACCATCAGCAAAGCCAATCTAAGTCTAAGGGAACGTTGACATCTAAAAATCAAGTGAAAAACAGGATAATCAGGAACAATAGTAGAAAATTTGAAAAACATTAACTATCACACATACCTAAAAAATGGTAAATAATGTACAAATCTCCACCAAAATTTTATGCATAATATTTCTTTAGGTAAAGACCATTTATGGGCTTTCCCAAAGGAACACCATCGCAATTAATAATATCATAGGCTCCTTTAGCAAATATGCATTGTATAATGTAAGGGTCATGCCACATGGGTTCGAACGTTCCCGCGCCTAACTTGTCATGAGCTTGATCATAAACCAAGACTAGGTCACCTTCTAAAAATGAACGAGGATTGGCATTTTGATCAAACTGAGCTTTGACGCATTTTTTTAAAAGCTTCACTAGCTAGTGCAGCATCACCGTGCTTTTCATCTAAACGTGCTAAATGTATAAAATGTTCTTCGTCTATAGAGGTAGCAGGGAGTAATTCGATAGCTAGTTTTAGGGATGGGATTTCACATTTAATGGGTAACATTGCTTCCAAACCATAAACAAGTTGGAAACGAGTAAAACCTGTCGATGTTTTTGAAGTAGTACGGTAAGCCCATAATGCTGAAAAGAACATGGAATGCCAATTTCCTTAATGAATACCAAGTATTTGTTTAAACATATTGGTTAAAACTTTATTGACGGCTTCGACCTGGCCATTAGCTTGTGGATAGTAAGGAGTAGAGCTATCACAACATAGGGCGAGCTGTGTCAATATTTCAACCATCATAAACGTACAAAAATGGCTACCATGGTCTATAACAATAGTTTGTGGGACACCAAACTGAGCAATCACATGATTGAAAATGCAAACTGCTGTAGTTTCGTCGTCGTTTCTCTATGTAGGCATCGCCTCAGCCAATTTTATAAGTACTCGACTGCAACAATAATATAACCATGCTCCCCATCCGAGTGAGGGTTACAGGTGACGAAATCGTTGCCCCATTTGGCAAAGGGACCCTATGATAGGGTGAAGAGGAGTTGAAGGTGCTCGCATTTTGCGATTGTAGATTTGGCAATTATGGCATTTTCGGACTGCAGTAATGCAATATTTAAACATTGAAGGCAAAAAATAATCGACATGTAATATCTTTTGGGTAGTATCATACCCAGAAATATGACTACCACATGCTCTAGAATGGAATTCATTTAATGTTGTTTCGACCTCTTGGAGAGTCAAAAAACATCGAAATATAGAATCAGTATGATGACAATAAAGAGTGTCACCAATAATTATTTGAACTTAAACAGGAACGCAACAACTTACACATATAATCATAAACACAGAGATGTGGCAGAAAAACACTTCATTTCATTAATGGAAAAATACTGAACTATGCTTACAAACAGAATGGAAATAAGATAGCTCGAGTCATGTTAGCTTATCTCTAGGAGAGATGTGTTGGCTACATGCTTGTGAACTGTGTTACAAAGAGGCTCAAAGACCTATTTATTATTGAGAAACAATGGAAAACCCTAAACATCCAAAAACCTAACCCTAGGAGATGAAGTGCCAAAATTGTGGGCCCCGTTTGGGTAAAATGGTATATCAACTTCCCGGGGTCGTAACTTTGGCATACGATATCCGTTTGGCTATCATAATACCTTGCTTCGAAGATCTAAAAGACATTTTGGATGTTTTTGGTCTCTCTATTTTCCCTAAAAATGTTTTCTAGGGACTCAAAATGGCTCCAGAAGTTTAGGACCCGAAAAATGCCAAAAATAGTAAACTGTGCTACAATTATGGAAACTGAAAAACTGAAAGAGACAGTGTCGGGGATCTAAGTGGAATAGGCAGATGGCCACCAATATCCACCTAGATCATTCCTCCCACCTTAGGAAGCAATGGTCACCATTGCGTTGAGTTCCTCTATGAGATGGGGAAACTTCTGCTGAACTTGGTCCCTGGTGAGCCACTTGCCTTGGTAAAGGAGTTGGCTAGCCTTGACAACTTGGTATAGTTAGATCTTCTACTGGTGAGTTCTCTTGATCTATGTGTCCATGATCTAATCAATGGTGGCCTGTTCCATGCAATCTAGGTTTAGCTTTGTTTGTGTGAGTTGTTCTACAATGTTAGATGTGTCCAATAATGGTGGGAAGTATGGCCAAAGGCAATCTACATTGAACACTCGGTGCAGACCAAGGAACAGTGGGATGTTGAGCTCGAAGGAATTACCACCGATGGCCTTGGTGATGGTGTATGGCCCATATCGGAGTGGGCAAAGCTTGAGGTGGGGCCTAGCAAGGCACTTTTTCTGCAAATGAAACCAAACTTTTTTTCCCACCTAGAACTTGTGGTGCACTCGATGTTGTTCATGGTGCTGCTTATACTTAGCATTGGATCTATCCAATATATCATGAACCTGTTGGCAAATGTGTTGAATGCGTTCAATGAAGTTGTTATCCCTTTCATCTTCAGACTACACGTGAGGTGAATCTACCTAAGTGGTTGTAAATGGTATGGCCACATCAATGGGGCATAATCGCTGAAATCCCAGCCCTACCTGAAACGGGTTACGGTCTGTTGAGCTGTGGAGAGCTCTGTTGTAGCTGTGTTGGACATAGGGGGACTTTCATCCCATGTGTGTGGATTCTTCGAGTTGTACATGTGCAGAATGTGTACGATCATTTTGTTGACAACCTCTATTTGGCCATCAATTTGGGGATGGAAAGCCATCAACTTAGTGAGTTTTGTATCCAGCATCGACCAAAGGCTTGACCAAAATGAACTAAGGAGTTTTTTGTCTTGATCTGAGATAATGGATTGTGGGATCCCAAATTGTACCCACACTCACTCAAAGAAGAGCTTAGTAGTGGCCTCTGCTGAGATACTCTTCTTGCAGGCCACCATGATGGCCATCTTAGAGAATGTGTTGACGACCACAAAAACGCAATCACTGTTGTGCTTAGTAGAAGGAAGGCCTGACATATAATCCATGAAGACAGATTCCCAAGGCCGATTAACAGTAGGTAGAGTATACAAGCCTTTCTCTTGATGGTTAGTTTGGCAATGGCACAGGTGGTGAAGAATCTAATGTAATTTCCAACATCCTGACGAAGTTTCAGCCAATAAAATTACTTCTGCAATACTGCCACTATTTTCTCTACTCCGAAATGTCCAGCGACCCGACTGTAGTGCGCCTCCCAAATAATCTTGGCACATTCACTTGAAGGAAAACATATGTGTCCCAAGTGGCATAAAAATGCATCCTAAAGGTGAAAATTTGAAACTTTCTTCCCTTCTAGGAGTGTCTGGTATATGCTACCGAATTCTGGATCGCTCTTGTAAACATGCGGCCACCCTGATGTATCGTGCCCACAGGAGTCGAGCATAGTGATCAGCGCCATGACTGGTGGTTTGCTAAGGCAATCAGTGACATTATTGGTGATGCCCTTCTTATACTTTAATGTTCAAATGGAACTGTTGCATACAGGTGGACCATTTATGATGTCAATCGTTCTACAACTTCCCTTGTGTCTATATGAACTGTAGAGGTTGGTGGTCTGTGTGGATGACCGTTTCCTTCCCCAGAATGTAATGCTTCCATTGACAATAGGCTTGCATAATGGAATACATTTCTTTGTCATAATTGGGGTACTTTCGAATGTTGTATGAAAGTGTCTCACTATGGTAAGCCACTGGATGCCCATGTTGAGTAAGAACTGCCCCAATAGCATAGTCGGAGGCATCAGTCTTAATCTCAAATGGTTGTTGTAGATCTGGTGATGTGAGAACTAGTGCAGAATAGAGGTGATTCTTCAACTCAGAGAATGCTCGATGTTGGGTTTTTGACCAAAAGAACTTTTCTTTCGCTCTGCCCTTGGTGGCTTGACTTAAAGGCCAAGGGATATGAGAGAACCCCAGCATGAACTTGCGGTAGAAATTGGCAAGACCCAAAAAGCTCAGAAGCTCTGTTAGAGTGGTTGGGGTTGAAAAATCTTGAATGGCTTGTATTTTGGATGGGTCCACATGTACACCCTCCTCGCCAATGATGTACCCTAGATATTGAATCTGAGGTCAGGCCAAAGGTGCATTTCTCCAAGTTAACACACAACTTGTGTTGTTGAAAGGTTTAAAGGACTTGCCGAATATGGTGGAGGTGTTCTTCCCAACTGTGGTTGAAGATCAAGATGTCATCTAGATACACCACCATGAATGCATTGGTGAAGGGCCGCAATATGTCATCCATCAGTCTCATGAAGGTTGCAAGGGTGTTCGTCAATCCGAATGGCATGACCAACAATTCGAAAAGGCCCTCCTTGGATTTGAAGACAGTCTTCCACACATCGGAGGGTTCGATAGGCACTTGGTGATAACCTGACTTCAAGTCAATCTTGCTGAAATATTTGGCCCCCTTGAGCTAGTCCAGAAGGTCATCAATCCGCGGGATTGGGTACCTATTTTGGAGAGTGATCTTGTTCAACACCCAATAGTCAATATAGAGTATCCAGGTCCCATCCTTCTTCTGTACGAATACAATTGGGTTTCCATAGGGTGATGAGCTTGGCCTGATGTTCCCTTTATGCAGTAGTTCCTAAATCTACCTCTTTATCTCATCGTTGTCTAGAATAGAGTGTCAATAGATTGGTCTATTGGGCAGCGGCACGCTCGAGGTCAGATCGATGGAGTGCTTGACCTGACAGTGCAGATGTACCCCTGTCGGTGAGGCGAAAATGTCCCTGTACTCCTTCACAACCTTGTCCATTTGTTGCTGTTGTGTAGAGGAGCCCTTCCTAGAAGCCATGGCCACAACCTTCTTCTTGCCTTGGGGGTGAATCATCAAGAAAACGAATTTCCTGGTCCTGGAAATGATCTTACTGCATTGGTTTGTAGTGATCAAAGAGATGATGATAGGCGGGGCTACCTCCAGTATTCTGTACAACTTATTATCCAAAGTAATAATCACAGAGTGAGGTCTAGACTCATATACAGCATGTCACTTCCATAAGTATGGTTGTCCTAACAATACATCAAAAAATTCAAGAGGATTAGCGTCACACAATACCTCATTCATGAAGGGTTGATGCTATAGGGAAGGCGACACTGCTGGCTAACACAAAGATCTCATCCTTGGTGAAGTCATCCAATGATGTACATTTGTGGATGTGTTGTAGTCTTTAGGCACAACTTCTTCATAACTTATGCTGAGATGAGGTTCTTTTGGATCCCGCTTTCAACAATGAACTGCAATGGAGAACCGTTCACCCACATCTCTGAGTGGAAGAGGTGTTCCCCCTCCTCTGGATATTTAGGCTCGATTTTCTGAATCTTTGTGGTGGCCACAATGGCACTGGGCTCCGCATCAATGATTTTCTTCCCTTTGTTATTCCCCTTATCAGGTTCTGATTTAGAGTTGGAACCTGCATCTGATTCGGAAGCCTTTCGCTTGGCCACCAGTGACTACTTGGCCCGACACTTACTTGTATTGTGAGTAGAGCTCTTATGGAACTCACACCATTTTCCCATGTCCTTCTTCATCTTTGTGGCATTTTTCTTTGCTTGCGGCTTCAGCAAGTTGTCCTGGGTAGCCCCACCTTAGCTTGGTCCCTTCTTCTATGGTTTGGGGGCACCTTTTCCTTGCTTTGGATTCACGGCTCCAAATTCCCGCTTCTTTTGTTTAAACTTCTGCTCAATCTTTACAGCGTACTGATATGTCGTGCCAAGCGAGGAAATGTCTAGGAACTCCATCTTGTCTTGGATGTAGTTGTGTAGACAGCCACAGTACTTGAGCACCAAATGTCATTCAGTATCCTTGATACCCAACTTCATGCGAAGGGTATGGAAAGTATTTGTGAACTTTGACACATCTTGGTCCCTTCCCTGCCGTAGCATGGTCCACTTTATGTATTTATCTTCATAGCTCCCAACAGGGTAATACTATTCCTTGATGACATCTCAGAAAGAATTCCAAGTGGGTGTAGCTAAAAATAACGAGGGTTCACTCTCGTCCTTTTGTTCACAGTAGGTTTCCCACCAGTCCTTGATGTGTGGGGCAACTTTGAGAAGTGCAAACGTAATCCTTTCCCGATTGGAAAAGTCGTGAACTAAAAAATATCCTTCCAATAGTTTAACCATTTATCTACGACATCTGCATCTATCAGGCCTTAGAATATGAGAATATTGAAGTTAACTTGTACCTTAAAAGGAGTGGCACCTCTAGAGTGGCTACTGGATGAAGATGCATCACTTGTGGGAAGCCGTCAAAGGATCTGGGCAAAGTTATCCATCATCGAGTCCCTTTGTTGCTCGACAGATTCTTCGAGCAACATTTTGAAAGGATCTTCGACCCCCTCATCTTTCTTTCCTTCCGCCATGGGAGGTCGTCAGGTTTTGCGAGGATAATCTTGCAATGGTTCAACCATATCGAGCCCTACTTCCTTATACCTTGACCTCATTGGGGACATGCAAAAAAAACAAAGAAAGTGAAGACTGCTATGATACCACTAATCCAAACTTAAACAGGAATGCAACAACTTATAGATATAATCATAAACATAGAAATGCAGCAAAAGACCACTTCATTTCATCAATGGAAAAATATTGAACTATGCTTACAAACAGAATGGAAATAAGATAGCTCAAGCAATGTTAGCTTATCTCTGAGGAGAGATGTGGTGGCTACATGCCTTTGAACTGTGTTACAATGATGCTCAAAGGCCTATTTTTTATTGAGAAATAATGGAAAACCCTAAACATCCAAAAAACTAACCCTAGGAGATGAAGCACCCAAACTGTGGGCCCCATTTGGGTAAATTGGTACATCAACTTCCCGGGGTCGTAACCTTGGCATACGATCTTTGTTTGGCTATCATAATACTTTGTTTCAAAGATCTTGAAGAGAAGACTAAAAACAAAGGAGCAAGCTCGTTTGGGACTTTTCTGGTCTCTCTGTTTTCCCTAAAAACGCTGTTTAGGGCCTCAAAATAGCTCCGGAAGTTCAGGACCCGAAAAACTGCCAAAAATAGTAAAATGTGCTACAATTAAGGAAACCAAAAAATTGAAAGAGACAGTCTTGGGGGTCCAAGTGGAATAGGCAGGTGGCCACCAATATCCACTTGGATCAAATAATATTGTATTGTTGGGATTGGTATCGGATTTGAAGATGATCAGTTTTAGATAACTCGAGCCTAAAAGTTTGCATTTGGAGATATATAATGATATCTCCATACCATGGATATGTTGTACTAATAAGAAAGAGAGATTCATTAGCAAAGGAATCTTTTGCTACAATTTCTATATTAGTATGAGGAAAGTCACACAATAGTTTTGCGAAAACCAAAGATTTCTTTGATTTAGGTTTTTCAAATTCTAAATCAAACTCTTGTAATGTAACTATCCATTTGGAGTATTTTCCCCCTAGCAATTTCTTAGTGAGAATATACATCATAGGGTTGCAATCTGAAATGATAGTTGTTTTTCGGAGAGGTATATAGTGACAAAATCATTGAACAACTTGAACAACTACCAAGGCTAGTTTCTCCACATGTGTGTATTTAATCTCAACTTTAGTGAGATTTATACTCAAACAATAAATCACATGTTTGTTGCTAGAATCATCTTCTTGGAATAACACCATGCCAATAGTGGCATCAGACGTAGTTAAGTACAGAAGGTAATATCAATGATAATCAGGTGGATGCAGTAATTGTGCATTGGTCAGTGCATGTTTTAGTGCATCAAAAGCTTGATCGGAAATCTCATACCAGAAAAAAGGAATGCCATTTTCCAATAGTCGAGTAAAACCTTGGGTTATTTTGGCATAACTGTGGATGAATCTATGCAAAAAGTTTATTTTCCCTTGCAAGCTTTGGGTTTGTGTAAGGCTAGAAGGATTAAGAAAATTCAAAATTGCCTCCACCTTGAGGGGTTCAACACAAATGCCTTCTTTCGAAATGATGAAACCTAGAAGCCAACTTGATTGTACACAAAAGACACATTTGTGTGGATTCAAGCGAATATTGTAATGCCTGCACCTAATGAAAATTGCTTTTAAGTGCAATGGGTGATCCTACCTTTTCATTGAATAAGCTAGTAGGTCATCTAAATAGGGATGAAAAATATGCTTGATATCATGGAATGTATAAGACATTTCTCCCTGAAAAGTTGCGCCAACATTTTTAAGGTCAAATGGGAGTTTGCAATAATAAAATGCCCCCATGGGCATATAAATGTTGTTTTGTATTGATCGACAGGGAGTATGTTTATTTTATTGTAGCTAGAAAATCCATCCATGAATGAAAACATTTCATTCCCGGCACAGTGATCAACAATTTGTTCGATATACGGAGTTGGATAATTGTCCTTGGGACAATCTTTCTTAATATCTCTATAATCAACACATAGTCGAATAGTTGCTTGTTCTTTATTAATGGGTACAATGTTTGATACCCAATCAATCAAAGGAATGAGGTAGATGAATATTTCTTTCAATAAATTTTCAACCTCAGTTTTGATAGTGGAAACTTTTCATGGATGTATAGGATGTAATCGTTGTCTAACAGGATTAGCATCTGGATAATTTTTTATCTCATGTACAACTATGCTAGGGTCGATTCCTGGAATTTCTTCGTATGACCAGGCAAAGATGTCACGGAATTCCTGAAATAGATATTTTTAAGTTTGAATCTCTTCTAATGAACAAGAATCTCCTATATGAACATTTTCAGTTCTCCTAGGTTTCACTGGGATATATATGGGTTTTGTTGCTGATATGTTCCCTAAATACTGTTCAGATTTGGAAGAAAGGGTAGATATTGGAAGTTGAGGTTCACTAAGAGTCTCAAATGAAAACATAGATGAGAAATTATTCTCAATTCTGTCAAAGGATGACAAGAAAGTTGAACTATATTAGTATCGTCCCATGACATTTTTTCCAAGGCCATAACTTCCATAATCCCTTCATCAGTTAAGAAATATGTGTTGAAGGGATCAGGCATATAGATTGGTTCCAAGCACAACGAATGAGAATTTTCATCAATAATTGTATTCATTCAATTGTTTTAAGATGTTGATAAGTTTGAAAAGGTTGCCTCATAAGCCAACTCAAAAGGGCTACGAGGCATCTCACTGCTATATAAGACTACTTCTGACTCTGAAGGTACTTTCCATGGATCTCCCAACTCGAAAGTACTTGATGTAATCATGTTAATCTGGGCATAATTATGAGGGAAATTGGGTGGAGGGAATGCTAAAGTTCCCATCAAATATGAGTCTTTGAGAAGACCAACGTCACCTTCTTCATAAGGATTTGTTGATTTTCCAACAAAAGACACTATTAGTGGAATTAGGGTCTGAGGTATAGTAGGATAATTGTTCTACCTTCACAATTCTTCCAAGTTTGTGAAGAAACATTATCATCCTAAAATATGATGAGACTATTTTTGACATGGCATAATTCCAGCTTTGACCAAGCAAAAGGTTATAGTCAAGTTGAGAATCAACAACCTCAACGTGTATTGAAATCGTTTTACCCTCTAACTCAATTGGTTAATCATTTAAAATCCCATATGGAAGAAAACTTATTCCATCAAAGGCTTTCAAAGTTGTTGGGGATTGATTGATTATTGGAGAACCTAGAGCTTTCCAACAGTAAATGGACATAATACATGTCGATTCTCCTTCATCAATCATTGTTCAAAAACCTCGTCGAGTTTTGACATGAATAGGTATCTGAAAATATAGCTTGTGTGGGAGACGCAGGACATGATTTTCGAGATCGAAAACAATAAAACTAGCGTCATGAGGATATACTACTCCAATGGCTGATGATAATAACTTCCTTTTTGCTAGACAAGTATCCAACACTTTAAGAGCCGGCATTTCTGAAGGTGACATAGCCAAAAATTCAATGATGTTATAGTTCTGAGCAGCCCTAAGATGAGGGTTAAAGTCTGACTTTCGTATCATACCCTTAGAAGGCAGACGAATTATCATATCATGGTTTGGTTTTTCAATATGTAATGGTTCAAAAGAAGGAGAAGTAGATGTGGAAGTTTGACCACCTAGAATGGAGTCATCTCCATCTTCAATAGGACTCTTTGATGTGTAATCTTTGGATCTCATTGATACCATATCTTTGGAAGACATCATCATGATATATGTTGATGCGGATGAGGAGGATTGGTCATGAGAAACCATTTTGTTGTTTTGGGGAGGAAAGGGGTCCTTCAAAACAACAGGAGTGGGTGAACCTTTGACAAATTTAGAAACTTCAGCACAATGTGGGCACTCCTTGGTGTAATGATCTTCATCAAAAATTAGGCAAGGATAAAGGTTCGCTCTTGTCTGATTTCTCCTTAGAACGAGTGTCTTGTTCAGGTTCCTTTTTTCATTTTTCATACTTCCGTATAGCTTACCTTTGCAGGTAGATGATTCTACGACATTAATTTATGAACTAATTTTAGGAGAGGGATCTTCTTTAGGTGAATCAGATAGAGCCAAAATTTGACTTTTCTTAGAATTTTTCTTTTTACTCTTAGATTTTTGGCGCATATAAAATATCATACCATCAGCAACATGTGATCCTGTAAGCGTTGGATTATTTTGAACAGGATGGGGTAAATCTGGGATCTTTTCATACAAAGTACTGGACTGAGTATAAACAAGATCAAGGTATTGAGCATGAGCAATTACTTGCTCCTCTGTTATAACACCTCCTTTGGCAACATCTTCAGTTGTTATTGGTAAAAGATATTTTATGAACCATTTGGCCAAAATCTGGTCTGGAATGTAAACTTTAACTAGGCGACATCTTCATCTCCATTCATGAATGTGATCTGAGATATGTGTGGAATTTGACTATTTTAAATGTAGAAATTTCTCTATAGATCAGATAGCTCTGATACCCTGTAGAAATTCTCACTGTAGATTACCTGATAATGCAATATACTAAAGAAAAATACTTAATCTACTTCTACAATCAAACTTTTGGAAGCTTAATCGATTTGAGAAAGATAAAAAATAACATATATAACAGAGAAGAAGAATCAATACACATGAAACACAGAAGAATACTATGGGGAAAGCCTCAGCTAAAAACCCCACTATCTATATTATTATACAAGGTGGAAATACATCAAGATTACACAAAGCTTTAGCTCTCATAGCTAACCAGCTCTCAGTACAATCCTTCTGGATGCTGACAGGCTAACAAGGCTTCTCACAAACCTTCTCCTTTGCCCTCCAAGCCTCCTATTTCCTTACGCAGTTTCTCTGGGTGATCCTACTGTTACCAAGTGTAACACTAATCACTCACATTGATCTCACACCCTGTAAAACTGCATAATCCTTAAGGAACCTTGTTCCTTCTGCATGGATGAGTTTCCTTTATAGGAAAATTCCTCCAACTGATAGTACACTATCCCTGTCTTTAATCTCAATTGCGTCTTTGTCTGAACTAACATGCATGAGTTAATGATGAGAATCTTCAGTTATCTGGAGTACACTAGTTTGATGCATGCATGCATTAACTGATTGAACTCACAATTAGTTCCTCCAATAGTTTGGAACTAATTTAACTGGACTTAACTCAGTTAACTAAGCTAACTAATTACAAATCAAATGCAACTCATTCTTATCTCCTTAATTAAGGGATAACTTCCTCAATCAAATGGATAACTGTTGCATGACTTCACAAAGACTTCATGTTTGAATTTCTCCAACTAATTAACTCAATATGAATTAATTAATTATTTTTCAAACAACTAGTGAGACTAAATTTGAATTTTAATTCAAGGACAAATTAAAATTGGAATATCCTGAAATGCTATCATTAGCAATGTTATTTTTAGCATTTATTCTTGCTATTTTCAACACTCCCTCTCAACAAGAAAGGGATTATTTGCCACCCCAATCCTGTCTCTATGGAACTCGAATTTACACTTTGACAATGCCTTTGTCAGATGTTTGCTCTTGCTCCTCGGTTGAAATATACTGTAACAACTTAATCCTCCTCACCACACAGTCCTTGAGATGATGATACCGAATGTCTATATGCTTGGACCTGTCATGAAATACTGGATTCTTAGAGAGTTTGATACAACTCTAATTATCACAATAGATCTTAGTTGGATCCATCCTCTGATCAAACAAACTAGCTAGAATTTTCCACATCCAGATGGACTCACATGTTTCCTAACTTGCAGCCATGTATTTAGACTCTGCCGAGCTAAGTAAAACTGACCTCTATTTCCTACTGTACCAAGAAACTGTTGCTGACCCAAGATTGAAAATTCCTCCTGATGTGCTCTTTTGATTTGATGGAATCCCTGTCTAATCTGCATCAGTGAAGCCTTGTAGCTTCACTCCCTCTGTCCATCCGTACCATAATCCATACTGAGATGTGCCTTTGAGGTATCTCAAAACATGATTAACTACCTTCCAGAATAACTTGGTAGGCCGAACCATAACTTGACTCAGCTGGTTCACTGCATAGCACAAATCTGGTCATGTGCTCACTAAGTACATCAGTGAACCCAAAAGCTTCCTGTACACAATATCTTCTACTACTTCTACTAAAGTAACATCCTCCTTCCTCCAGTTACCTGCTAGAGGAGTCTGCATGGGCTTGCACTTCTCCATATGGAATCTCCTGAGTATCTCATTGCTATACTTGCCCTAAGACACAAACAACTCCCCATTCTTCTACCACACTTCCATGCCAAGCAAGTAGTGCATGAGACCCATGTCTTTCATCTCAAATTCTCTTGAAAGTTCCTCCTTGCAAGACATGATCAACTGATCATCACCTGTCAATATGAGATCATCAACATAAAGAACAATGATCAACTGCTTACCTTCCACCATGATGTGGTATAAGTTTGCATTTTCTTCACTCTTTGTGAAGGCCAACCCGGTGAAATAGTTGTTGATCCTGGTGTACCAAGCACAAGGTGCTTGCTTCAACCCATACAAATCTCTCTTGAGTTGGCACACATGCGACTCATGATCAAAGGTCTCAAAACCTTCCGGCTGCTCTATGTACACCTCCTCCTTAATCTTGCCATTGAGGAATGCAATATTCACATCCATCTAATGGATCTTCCAACCCATCTATGCTGATAGTGCCAACATTGATTTGATAGATGAGTACCTTGCAACAGGAGCAAAAGTCTCATCATAGTCAATCCCCTCGACCTGTGAGAAACCATGGGCAACAAACATTGCCTTATGTTTCTCCACACTACCATCAGTAGCTTTCTTTACCTTGTAAAGCCAACGGGAACTCACAACTGACTTGTTCTCCGATCTTGGAACCACATCCCAAACACTGTTCCGAACTATGGAGTCATACTCCTTCACCATAGCATCAACCCAAATTGGCTGCTACACTGCTTCCTCAAAGGAATATGGCTTAGTCCCAATACATTCCCCAACAAGGTCCATGTATCCAGTGTACCTATCAGGTGACCTCCTCTATCTGCACTGAGAAGATGGTTCTCCCACATTCTCTCTCGCATTTGAAAACAATCTGTCAACTTCCTTTTAGCATTTCCACCCATCTCTGGAAGACTCTAGTTGAGTGGATGCCTCCACTCCTGGAACCTTTGCATGTAGCTACTCCACATCAATCTGAAGCTCCTCCTCCTTAGGAACCAAAGGTTCCTCCACAGCCTGTAGTTGGAGCTCCCTCTCAAGGGAAACTCGCATGGCCTTCTACTCATCAAACTTTAGATATTTGCGTACCACTATCCTCCGACTGGTAGGAAAGTACACCCGATAGTTGTGAGGTGTAACAGTGTACCCCACAAGTATCCCCAACTCAGCTGTCAGCTCAAGTTTCTTTTGGGCATCGTTTGTCACATGGAAAAATACTGATGAGCCAAAGATCCTGAAGTGACTCACATCTGGTCTCTTCCCAAAAAAAGCTTCTTCTAGTGTCTTCATCCCAAGTATGCGATGCGGGCTTCTATTCTGCAAATAGACTGTTGTGTTGCATGCCTCAGCCCACAAATGAAGTGGAAGGCCTTGGTCATGCATCATCACCCGAGCTGCCCCCACAATTGTTCTATTCTTCCTCTCGGACACCCCATTCTGTTGTGGGTTATGAGGTGTCGTCAACTCCTATTTAATTCCTTCTACTGCATAGAAGTCCTTAAAATCTTGAGAGACATACTCTCCACCATTATTGCTCCTCAAGGCCTTGATCTTCTTCCCAAATTCTTTCTCAACGAAAGCTTTGAACTCACAAAACTTTGAGAAGGTTTGATCCTTCTTCTGCATGAATAGATCCAGCATTTACGAGAAAAATCATCAATGAAAATCACATAATACCTTCTTTTCACTTGGTTGCTATCAAGAATGGTCCAGACACATCTGTATGAACTTTCTCTAAGATCACCTCAGCTCAACTGTCTCGATCATGGAAGGAAGACCTGGTGTACTTTACCAAGGTACAACCTTTGCATGTATCCACTTGCTCAAGTTTACCTTTGGGAAGTCTGGTAGATATCTGTTGCATTATCTTCAAGGCTCCATGATGCTTTCGAACTCAATGCAACACAGTCATCTACCTCAAGCTTGTAGAGATTCTTCATTCGAATCCCAATCATCTTGGTCTGACCCGTGGTTATGTGTCTCAGGAACGCCTTTCTTTTACTGAAGACTACATCATAGCCTTTGTCTTCCAACATTGCAACAGATACCAAGTTCTTATTCAGTCCAGGCACATACTTTACATTAGTCAGGGTGAGAGGAGCTCCATGCTCCCTCTAAAAAACAATCGTGCCTTCACCTAAAACATGGTACTTTCCATTATCATCCATCTCTATGCACATCTTGAGGTCTTTCTCCTCCAAGGTACCGAATAAACTCTTATCTCCAGTCATGTGGAAAGAGGCTCCATTGTCCAGGTACCAAACGCAACTCGCCATCGATGAAACCATACATGTGATGAGGATAATATCCAATTCGATCTGAGAGGCTAGTGCCTCACCTTTTGATCCTTTCAAGGATCCTTTCTTGGATTTATTCAATGGAAAATTAGTTGGATTTGTCAATCTTCTTCCCACGATGAGAAGAACTCGATTTGGAATGGGAAGCCTTCCCTTTCCCTTTTCTTGCCTTACTAGCTAAGGCTAGCTTTTCTTCATCATCATGCTTAGATGAAGAACCATCTCTGGTGCTCCTCCTGATCTCCTACTGCATCAGATCCGACCACAGTGATTCCCAATCTGGCAGTTTCTCTCTCCCATTCACAGAGTCCTGGTAGCTATGGTAGCTCTTAGGAAGACCGAGCAGAGCAAGACTCACCATATCATCGTTGGTTGTAGTTATTCCTATTCTACCAAGCTCATCTCTACATGTGGTGAGCTTGTTCAGATATGTAGAAATAGTGTCACCCTTTTCACACTTGATTTTCCGAAGCTTGTCCTTAAGTCCTAGTTTACTCTGGTCGCTACTGTTCTGATAGAGATCCTTCAATGTCTTCCACATTGAAAACAGAGTCTCCTTCCCATGGAGACTCGAGACAATATGGTCTCTAATTCCCTCCAGAATAATCTGCCTCGCCTTCGCCACACACTTCTTCGATTCAGCTAATTCTTGGGCATTAGCTGCAGCTGGCTTGGGATTTCTTGATCAATGAAATCCTTCAAACCATTGTCTTCTAATACCACTTCCATGCGATCCTTCCATGCTATATAATTTGAGCTGCCATCCAGTGCATACTCGAGTCTCAAGCCATTGAATGCCATTAGTGAACTTAGAGGTATGATAATAATTTGATTTTACTTCTCCAACCAAGAACTTCAAACTTCGAATTTTTCCTTCTTCAGTATATTGTTTACTTGTTCGATCACCTTTTCTCTGATACCATGTAGAAATTTCTTTATAGATCAACTAGCTCTGATACCATGTAGAAATTCTCACTGTAGATTACCTGATAATGCAATATACTAAAGAAAAATACTTAATCTACTTCTACAATCAAACTTGTGGAAGCTTAATCGATTTGAGAAAGATCAAACAGAACACATATAATAGAGAAGAAGAATCAATACACATGAAACACAGAGGAATACTCTGGGGAAAGCCTTAGCTAAAATCCCCGCTATATTTATTATCATACAAGGTGGAAATACATCAAGATTACACAAAGCTTTAGCTCTCACAGCTAGCTAGCTCTCAATACAGTCCTCCTGGATGCTCACAGGCTAACAAGGCTTATCACAAACCTTCTCCTATACCCTCCAAGCCTCCTATTTCCTTGCGCAGTTTCTCTGGGTGATCCTATTGTTACCAAGTGTAAAACTAATCAATAACACTGATCTCACACCCTGTAAAACTATGCAATCCTCAAGGAACCCTGTTCCTTCTGCATGGATGAGTTTCCTTTATAGGAAAATTCCTCCAACTGATAGTACATTGTCCGTGTCTTTAATCTAAATTGGGCCTTTGTCTGAACTGGCATGCATGAGTTAATGATGAGAGAATCTTCAGTTATCTGGAGTAGACTAGTTTGATGCATGCATGCATTAACTGATTGAACTCACAATTAGTTCCTCCAACAATTTGGAACTAATTTAACTAGACTTAACTCAGTTAATTGAGCTAACAAATTACAACTCAAATACAACTCACTCTTATCTCCTTAATTAAGGGATAACTTCCTCAATCGAAGGGATAATTGTTGCATGACTCCACAAAGGCTTCATGTTTGAATTTCTCCAACTACTTAAGATAAATTAATTAATTATTTTTCAAATAGCGAGTGAGAATAAATTCGAATTTTAATTGTAGGACAAATTAAAATTGGAATATCCTGAAATGCTATCATTAGCAATGCTATTTTTAGCATTTATTGTTGCTATTTTCAACATTAAAAAGGTCAGTTCCATTATCATATGGAATGGGTAGCTGGAAATGGGTCAAAAACATTGTAGCAAGGATGTTAAATTTACTCAAGGAATCTCATAGCAGTTCGACATACCATTTGGTTGCCAAACCAGTTAAGTTTCATCGAAAAAGTTGTAATCTAATAGAATCGTCGATTAATGAGTTGGATGCACACCAAAGATTATAGGTCATAACATGGTTTGATGGGTTTTCGCCCGACTTACCTTCAAACTTAGGGATGTCATTGGGAAACTTAGTAGGAATGGCTGGCAAAAACAGTAAATAAAGAAGAGGATCATTAGTTAACTAAGAGAGATCAGGAAAATCCAAAGTTGCAATGAAAGACAACTGGCAGTTAGGATCTTGAGATGAATATTGATAACCCTGAGGGACGAGTCCTGTACTAGGAGGAGGATATCTTAGAATATCCTGAGCAATTGAAATCTACATACCTCCTAGATATCTAGGATGAGCCATACCATATTGCAGTTGAATAGGTACTTGAAATGTATGACCTAGGTATGGTTGATTTGAAAGGGAAGAATCTGACCCATTTAAATTGGAATTAAATGTCCTTGAAAGGGTTGATTTTGTAAAGGTTGAGCTTGAAGAAATTGAGTTTGAAAAGGTGGACCTTGAACAAACTGACTCTAGGGTTGACCTTGGAAAGGTTTCCCTTGAAATTAAACTTGCATATATGGGACATCAGGCTGTAGGACAGGTATTTGGGGCATGGATAGAATTGTAGGAATATATTGAACACCAGATACCATAGGGATGGACTGAAAAAGGTGTTGCACCGTTACTTATGATGTAAGTGGGACAACTAGCTATGATACTCCTAGAATGAGAGTTTGAGGCGAACCTGAACCTAGATTCTTAATAGTCATTGGCACAACAGACTCAACCAAGGTTTGAGGAGTACTCGAGACAAGATGTTGGAGTTGTCGCTCAATAGGTGTCAATGGATTAATCTGGGCAGTCGCTTGGACTTGAAAAGGCATACCTTGAAAAGGTAATGCTTGTGTAGGTTGTCCAATAGGTTGAACAAGTTGATACACGGGCACTTGTGAAGCAACTGGAATTGACTATTGATTTAACAAAGGGTTCCAGACTGTATTCATTCTAGGGCAAGGCCTTCCAATGGAAATTTGAGGCATAACAGGTTGACCAAAACCGGTTTGAGGCATTTGAGCATAATTAAGATAATTTCTGGCAAGGGGTTGCCCCCCAGCTGTAGGGTAAGATCCACCTAAAGGTTGTCCTTCAGGTGAAGGATAAGATGGTTGCCCCCAAACAGGTAATAACCACCTGTTGGGTTGATTTGAGGATTACCAACACTACCGAAAATCATATTAATAAATTGTTCAGATGTCAAACCTTCATTGGCAGGATTAATTACGCTAGTTGACATGTTTAAAGACAAATATTAAGAACAAGATCCTAAATATTCTCCAGAAAGATAGTGATATCCAGGTGGTAGAAAACCACCATATAATGTTGACTTCAGAGAAGTAGAAAACATATATGTGTTTGATGATGTACCTCTAGAAACCATCATAGACCAGTCAAAACCTAGTACGATAGAGTAAGGAGTCGTGTATTGTGGAATCCCTTGTCCTAAAAAATTCAAGGGAGTGAAATACTAAGGGTCAGGGTGAATATATCTAAACAAAAAATATGAAATATCTGACGGTTCATTGGTAGAGACTATTGGTTCTTCCTCTTCGTCTAAAACACGTTCTTTGATGCTAATGATACCAAGAGGGAGACTATCAGTAATAATAAGTTTCACATGCATTAAATGTGGAGGACTTGGAATATGTGATGTAGCGGGCGTATAAGTCTCACGTGCAGAGATATCAGACTCAAGTTCGTCAATACCTACTTTAGAAATGGTATTTATATTTGAAAAGTCTCTAGTATCTTATTCAGTTTGAATGAGTTCAATAATTTTTAAATCAGTTCCTCCTGAGTGTGACAGTAATGCCTGAGTTTGATCTAGTTTAGTTTCTATCACTTCAAGTCCTAAGATAGTATATTTTTCTGGTTGATTAGCTTCATTTCCTTTTACATCAGAGTCTATAATAGTATAATTTTCAGTTTCTACTATAGTTCTAGATCTCGATGATTTAGATTTTTCGGCTTTTACCTTTTCTAACTGACTCAGTTTATACTCAGGGGGGTCCCCGAGTATCCTACGTGATTGTCTTTGTAATTTTGCCACAATGAAAAAAATTCAATTAATAAATCACACAATATATAAATTACACCTAAAGTCTCTAAAAAGTAAAAACAACGCTGAAAGTAACACACGCTAAAAATCTAGGAGTTCAAACCATACAAATTGACTCTTCACAGAGATCAATAATTACTAGTTGGTGATGAAATCCAATGTCTCAGTGACCAAGGTGAAAATATTTATAGATATGAGTGTTTGGAACCAGTTACCCTGACAACCTACTTAATGAAACAATCTGGTGCAAGTAAGTTTGCTAAGAACCATCTTGAGAAAAGATTACCCTCCAAAAAGTCCAAGTGAGTCTAGTCAATGTCTATTCCAGGTACAGTGGGACCTTCCCTCTATCGTCAGCTTAGGTAGAGCCCTAGGAATATAGTCACTAATTTTATCAAATACAACAATTTTACTTGGGGATACAGTCGCAGATCAGACGTACACGCAAGGGCAGAGTGTTGGGCACAGGATCCCCCAAGGGTAGTTTTAGGGCTTAGAGCCCAGATTTTGGTCCAATTTTATAATTCCAATGTAAAGACTCTGCATTTTGTGGGTGCGGAGCGCGTAGTTTTTAAAGAGTCATAGGGTTGTCTGCCTTTATTTTGATAATTTAATGTCGGCTGTAGAAGATCTACCCATGGTCCACAGGCCATGGAATTGTATAAATAGAGCGAATCTCTAAGTAGTAAAAGACATTAATGGAATCTAATCGAAGATAAAATAATGCAGATGTATGTAAGATACCTCTGAATTATAGAGCCTAGTTTTGGGTCGTAGCGTAGGAAGAGGCTCTGTAGTTGAGTGCGCAGAGGCCTAGTAGTCTATAGTTGAGTGTGCTGACCCCTACAGTTGAGTGCATAGGGTGAGTCATGTCTGTAATCATTTGGAAGTATTAATAAAGAGAAGATTCTATCAATTTTGTGTAATTATTTCGTGTTTTATGCGTCTCTTATATTGGGTATGAATTTCACTTCTAATGCTTATATGATGCACAAATGTGTATAACTGTATTGGTTAAGTGAATGCAAGTTAAAATATCTTCTTACGTGAAGATAATTAAGATATATCAATAAGATAAGTAAGATACTTAGTCTAATTTGGGAAACATCACAGTTCGGTGCCCTAGCAGTGTGAAAGCATCTTAGCCCCTAGTTAGGGCTGCACGAAAGCCAATTGTAACACTTCGTGAAGGTATTGAAGGGTGGAACAGAGCACGAAGTGACCTGCGTGAAGGCAAGTTCTAGTTGGAATAACCCGACATCACAACCATCTCAAGGGTGTGGAAACTTGGTTCTAGCATTCCCCCATATTGCTTCGGGTGAGACTTCAGTCCGTGCTCTATGGGCTGATGCCAAAAGGGCTAGTAGTGTAGGGATTTCTTTGGCTAACTAACTCTAAACCTAGGTTAGGCCCCCATAAGACAAAAAATAGTTCAGTTGCCAGGACTGGAATCTGCATGAGAGATGTGTGATGTCATATCATTGGAATCCAACTAAGAAAGAAATTAAAGGCTGGTTGGACAAAAGAATTCACGAGTTCGCAGTGTAGGAGAACAGAAACCCACGACTATCAGAAGAAGAGTGGCTAGAAAGCTACCTGGATATGGAGATCCAAAAATATTTTCACTTCCTTCCCTACTAAGCTATACGAGTGGATCGCGAAGCTAGCTGATAGCCAAGGAAGGTGGAATCTTGGCATTCCTATTGTCTATACCCCAGAGCTAGTGTGGAGATTGGAAGCATTGGAGGATAAGATCACATGCGCCATCGATCATTGGCTCGATCATATTATAGGAGGATTTTTTACTGAGTTCGTGGTCGATACCACAGTCAACTATGGTGAGGCAAAGCAATGCTTTCTCAAAGGACCACGAGGTAAGTACGTAAATTCTTTGAATTCTTGGATGAAAATGATGTTGTGCGAAAAGCGGGTTATGCAGTTACCTTGATGTTCTGGGCTACGTGAAGTGGAAAGTTTTACATGAACGAAGGAAATAAGGGTCTAGAAAATAGCCCCTTGATTTCACCTCCACGAGGGGATGAGGAAGATCTCACAAAGGTCTCTCCGTGAAGTTCTACTCAGCTGATAAGACAAAGAATTATGTGAATACTACCTCCATCCACACGACCACCAGCTTCACCTCCATCACCTCCATCTTCACCCATACCACCTCCACCACCACCGCGATTCAGTATGGCAAGCACAGTGAAGTTGCCTATGTTCAAAGGTTTGGGAAATGAGGATCCGGACCAATTCTGGTTCATTGTAAGGGCTGTATGGGAAGCGCAAGGTGTTATAGATGACCATATAAAGAAAGAGACATTGGTTAGTGCCCTGCAAGATTGCACGCTGACCTGGTATATTAAGTACTCCAACAATAACCCGAATGCGAGAGTCATGGATATCCAAACATAGCTAAATAGAGAATTTAGCAGGTCTAAATTTGAAGAACAGTCGATCGTGGGATTTAAAGAGATCAAGATGCTACCAGGCGAGACTCCTTGGGAACTAGATCAGAGGCCAAAATGTACAACTTGCGAAGAAAATATGAATCTAACAGATGGAAAGCATCGTGAGTGGTTTGTAGCTTCGCTACTACTAGATTTAAGGAGTGTGTTGGAAATAATACTGAGAGGGGGGGTGAATCAGTATTATCTAGTTCTTTTTAATAAATCTTCCTTATTTATACTTTGAATTATTCTTGTATGTCAGTACCATAAAACAATGAGCATGAACAAGAAAAATAGATAGTCACACCAAAGAACACCAGATGTAAGGTGGAAACCCAATGTGGGTGAAAACCACCTGCTGCAATATGTCTCTATCTTCTTTCAATTAGAAACTCCTTTTACAATGATTTTGTACTGGTGCAGTCCTTTACCAGTATGTAGGCTGCAACCTGCAGAGAGCTACAACTCTCTCTCGTTTTCCAGTCTCTTCTAGAAGGGAGCTATAACCCCCCTTTTCTTTCAAGGATCACTTTTCATAAATTTTCAAACTGGATCCAAGAATATCATGTGATCATCAAGTACAAGTAAATCACCAAGTCAACTGCAGTAACCAGATCAATAGTAACAGTAAACCAAACCCAGAACACCTTATCAACAGAGAAAAGTCAGTCAAATAAATTCCTTAAGACAGATACGCAATTTTTGTTTGTCTGGCCTGCGTGGCTCGGCACTTCACCTTTTGCTCCCCTGTGTATACCCGCAGAGAGCCTTTTGCTGCACCGCGTGCCCACGCTCTGTTTGTTCAATCACGCCGCGTACTCCTACTAAAGCTACGCACCCACAGATGCTATCGCGCCGCGTACTTCTACTGTAGCCACACACCCACAGATGCTATCGCGCTGCGTACTTACGCACCTGCGGCTTCTGAAACACCGCGTACTTTCACTGTGCCTACGCACCTGAACCTTTGTCGCACTGCGTACCCACGCACTGCGCCTTCTTCTGCGCGTACCCATGCACTGCTCCTTCTTCTGTTCTGCGTACCCACGCACTTGCACCGTTAATCACCTGCGTACCTCTGATTAGGGCCAAATTGGCAGTCCACCAGTGTGCCACAGATAGTCAGATGCCCATATCTGATCATGTGCCCGAGAGATCACGCTTCATAGATTCACTTTCAACCTCACTTTTATATAGATCAAGCTTTTAAACTGATAACCCAATATTTTAGATCTTAAGATGTTCAATTTGCAAAGATGCCTTAGCCAAGTGATCTCCTTCCCTATTTATAGTCAAGCCCTTATTCACACCATGGGGAAAAACCATCAATAACCAATACAAGGGATCCAAACCGGGGCTAAATTAGATCCTATACCATGGGCCAAAACCATAGAATCAAGAATGGTGGGCTAAATACCACGGGCCAAATATACGAAACCCCACGTGAGCGCGCTTCTCTGCCTTGAAGTGAGTGAACTGGGTGTACGCACCTCATGAATGGGTGACCTACGCGTAAGAACGCACTTCCTGGCCGGCGTACCTGTAGGTACGCACCTTTTGAACCATTCACCTGCGTACCTCTTAATTTTCAACATTTTGAGAGCCTGATCAGAGCATTGCCACCTGAGGGTGTTGCCATCAAGTACAACTTCTGTAACATAGAGTCATACTAGAATCATAATGCCAACAGAGTGCACTATCACAGCAGAAGATAACAACTCAGGAAGAGGCCTTAGAGATCACTATGAGGCTACAAGAGACACTGATGTAGGATCCTAACCTAGGAGTTCAACGGATCCATACACAGCTGGAGAATTTGTGCCTTGAGATGCAGAGTTTAAAATAGGATAGGACGGTTCGACCAGAAGTGTGCGAAGAAGTGTGGTACATAAAATGTAAGAGTCAGGGTCATGACAAAGACCACTGCCCAGTTTTTACAAATTACCTTGCAAGAGGAGTGTCAGCCAGATAAGTCGTTCTTGCGGACAAGACCAACCTCCCTAGTATCTAATGATATCTAGCGACAAGCAAACCAAACAAATTATATCTTTCTCTAAATATGCAATTTATGAATAAAGGCAAACAAGTGTTTTAGTCCTACCTTGGGTCCAATGCAAGTTTGTGGAAGCCTCGCTCCGTTGATCCAAATGAGCTCCCTTGTAAAGAATCTGCAAACACCAAAAAGCACACAAATTAAATAGCACCTAAAAAGCCAATATAATAAAGCATACTTATCATGATGATCAAGGAATTCATGAAACAAATCACATAAGACAATTTTTTGAGAAAAATGAATCTGATTGTATTAACTTTAATCAAAGAAGAACTTTACAACCTTGGTGCCTTGATGCTGTACAAGCTCCTCCCAGGGTCCAACAAGAAGTCTCCTCTACTTTGACAAGTTTCATTCTCTTCCCAATGAAGCCAAAAGGTATGTGATCTCTCCTCTCAAGCTTAACTAGGAAGTCTCAATTCCAACAGCATTTACCCTAAAAAATGTTCAGCTTCTAACCTCCCTAGCAACCAGCCCAATCCCTTAATTTATAGTGCAATGAAGGGAAGTTACTAGGTCCACCTTCAAAGGGATGGAGCCCTCGTTCAAAGGGAAAAACTCCTCTCATCAAGGGATTAGCTCCTTTAGTTTTGGGATGCATGAACCACCTAGGAGCGAACCATCCAAGTCAAGATTCCTTCTAGAATCATATAGAATTAACCCAAAGTGAGTTTTTAAGAATAAACTTACGCCTTTTTGACTTTCACAGGGGTCGGCACTCACTCCTTTAGAGACGGTTCGGGCAGGTCCGAAGGTAACATGAACAAGGGGTGCGGGACCGCAGGCAACAGTGAGAGAAAGTACGGAACGAGAGCTTTATTGATTTTTAAGGTCTTTCTCTCATTTTCAAAGCTTGACATGAAGAGCTAAGGTTTGAGACTTGCTAAGGAGGACAGTATGAATGATGATAGACCCATACTGACTGCAAATAGTCATGGTGACAATATTTTGTGTAACAGATTGCCCCCTAAACTGCGAAGTTTGTAGTAGATGAGGATTTCATTTATCATCTAAGAAGAGTGAAGTAATTTATCATTTCGAGGATCATCTTGTGGAGAGCCCGGTTGGAACCTGTAAAAACATTCAATACAATATATATATATGAGATCATATCATCGCTGAGGTAGGCATTCCTATACTCAGATCAAAACTAACTAGAAAACTAACTACTGCTCTGATATAGGAATGATCTTGTAATACATCACAAGTATAGACACATGTAGACACAGTATGGATGCAACCATCTGTTTATGAATAGTCTACTGTATAATGAATACAAAATTCCTCGCAGCCTGGATGCTGGAAACTAGATCAATATGGTTTGATCAACTGTTAGGCAAAGGATTTCCCAACCCAGGTGAATAAAAGTGTTGTGTTCAAGAGTGGTTACAAAGTATGACAAACATGCTCATTTTTCTCTGTTTTCCCCCACCATTTCTGGCAAGTACCTCTTTATTTTTGACAAGCTTGAGGAGGATAACATTTGCTTGATTATAAGCTCATCCTTCGGATGAGTCCAACTTAGTTTAAATTCGAACCCTAAGAAGGAGTGGTCCGTTCCTATTTGTAATTGAACAGGTCCTTTACTGTTAAATTTTAACAAGTCCAGTATAGGAGAAACTCGGTGTTTTTCAATTTTAGAGAGTAAAAAAACTTAAGAAAACTCCATGGTTGTCCTTTTTCGTAAATTTGTGTCTCCCAAGCCCGAAAAAGTATAAAATAATACTTGAGAGAACCGCTTGACCATTACGATCAAGGAGTACTTTTCATAATTAGTGTCTCTGATCTGAAAAAGTAAAAAAGCGATCAATGACACGTCGTTTTATAACCAATATCGAATTTGAAACGACAAAAATCCAACAATCTTTTTGTTATGAAACCAACTCAAGAAAATATAGAAAAGATAGATCAACGCCTTAGAATTCAGCCTCTTCGATGGGGCAACCTCCTTTACCTTACATAAATGAACAATTCTTGGATGATTCAAATGAAAAGACCTCCTCTCTATATATATGAGTCTAAGGGGTCATAACATAATCAGAGCCTACATAACAATAATAATGTAAGGGCACAATAATAACAATAGTGGGCTTCTATGGGGCACAATAGTAACAATATGGGCACTACATGGGTACATCAATATAATAAGTGGGTTGTACTAATAACAATAAGGGGTTACACTAGTAGTATAGGGGCCTAACACTTTTCGTGTTTTTACGGTCAGAAAAGGGCTATAAGTGGACCATATTTTTAGTTCCGTTTTAACAAGCTTAAAAAGAAAAACTTGGAAATATTTTCATGTTTTAGGAGTCAGAAAAGAGCTTAAAGGTGACTCTAATTTTTTTTGTCGAAATTGACCGATTTTGCCTGAAAAATCCGTTATCCTACACAAAAACTCAAACATTACTCATACCTGTTTAAAATAGATAAAAATGCTTCAAAAGTTACCTCTTTAAAGTGAAAAATAAACAAATAAACAAATCATTTATTCAAAAAAGCTTATAAAAAGGGCTTTTGTAAATTCATTGTTACCGTTTGACTTCAGAGTGAGAAAAGAGAGCTTTTGGTCAGAAACTTCCTGTGAATATTGCGGAAAATCTGTCCGTTGGAATCGAACGCCGTCTCCTCTAGGAAATCTACATCATCCTACTCTTTCATTTCATCTGTTTCAATTTTTTTTTTAGGCTTTGATTTCGTTTTTTAAGGATTTTTTAGGTTAAAAACCCGCACACGGGGGTCCGCAGGCATAGCATAGGTAACCTGCGGACCCCAACTTTTTCGTAAAAGGAAAAAATTCAGGGGTCCACACTTGCCGTGAAGGAAAAGTGCGGACCCACGCACTTTCTGTAACGGAGAGGGTGCGGTCCCTGCAGCAAAGGTTTTTAAACCTAAATTTTTCAAATTCCACCCAAAAATTTTGATTTTATATATTCTAATTCCCCTTTTTATTGAATGTAGGGTATACATCATGCTTGATTGGCGAGAACAGGAGCACGAGGATGTAGATCTTGCCACGATAAATCATCAACCTTCGATTGATGCATTGAAGGCATGCAACTTATACAAATTCTGGGCCATACCTGGCATGAGGGCCCAGGTGGACTTTTTGCAGTGTCTGGTAGACATATGGAATATACAGGACTAGTTATTCTTCATTGGTGGCCACCAGCTCGAAATGGAGCCAGAAGACATTTACTTCTTGACTGGTTTGCCTAAGAGAGGTGAACACTTGACTCTATTCAGGGACTAGGCCAGGTGGCCAGTCTGTCGATAGCCCCCGGCTAGAGTTTCGCAACGACCAAACTAGAGACCAAGGGATAGATATCAAAACCATATCCCTTCATGAAATGAAAGTGATTGCATTTACTGTTACCAGGCTTTGCGGAAGCACAACACTACATATAGCCACTGGATCCCAAATGTGGATGACAGTAGACTGCTTTCGAGGCACCATCTTCAACTAGTGCGATGCTGTGTTGGCTAATATAAAAGGCCAACTGACTAGAGCAAAGAATGGACAACTGAAGACCTTTGGATATGGTGCTTTAGTTGTGAGCTTTGGTCTAGAGAGGGCTCCAATGTTGGTCCCACAACATCTTACCATTGGAGCTGGGCTTCCCCAAGAGCCCAAACTGATGCGTTGGGTTACAGTTATGGCCCGTCATCCTGAGGAGAGAACAGAAGTCGTTCGATTCACTCCTGAGTATTTTCATTGGTTGGAGAACCAAGTTTTTGCTATTCAGGACTTTCCTTATGCTGGGGTAGATTATCGTGGTGACCCAGACATGGATCTTCCACCAGGAGAGCAATGGGATGACTAAGGTAAAATCATTTTCAACATTTTCTAATTTAATTTTTTTTTTGTTTTTATCTCGTCCCAAAATTGATAGTAAAAGTTTCAAATGCAGATGTAGGTCCACGACGACCAGCCACTCTTCGGCCCTATGAGAGGAAACAACCAGCTGCAGCAGCACCAACCCCACAGGATGAATCTACAGAGACCTTGGCCGAATTGGAGAGTCATCTAGAGCATTTGACAGCAAACATTCCGGAGACTAGCATAGATGACATTCCTCTTAGGCTACAGCGCTATGTGATTGGGGTCTCAGGACCTTTCAGGAGGTTCCTTTGTAGGGTGGCCCGTATAATGGTTTCTTATCGTGATCATCACCAGTGATAGGATGATCGCTTGTTGTAGACACATATGACATTTTTTGCTTTTTGTACTATCATTTTTGCCTATCATAAGGTGTTTTTCAACCTATGATCGAAGACGATGTATATTTGACACACTTCTATGTTATACTATATCATTATTACCGGCTTACCTTGTAAAACATGTTATGAAATGTTTTTAAATTTACTTGTATGATTATTGCAAATGTCTACTTAACATTCGAGAAGCAATTGCATCTGCTATTGTATTTAAATATCTTGGAATATGCTAATATTCAATATAGTCAAATTCACGTTCCAAGAGACGAACTCTCAAAAACAATCTCAATAACACTGGATTTCTAATGGCATATACTCTATTAAGCTGTAATACAACGAGTTCAGAATCTAACCTCACTATCAAACTCTGAATCTGAAATGAGATAGACTCAGATAATAACTCAATCACTGCACTATACTCATCAATGTTGTTTGTTGTTTGACTGAGGCTTACCCCATGCATAGATACCAACTTGTCAGAGGGCGAATAGATAACCCAAGCTGCGGAAGAAATGTTCCGTGTATTACAACAAGCACCATCAGCAAAACCAATGTATGTTTGGAGAGGCGTCGACATCTGCAATATCAAGAGTAAAATCAAGATAAGCAGGAATAATGACAAAAAAAACTCTCTAAGCTAAGCACACTTTTTAATCTAAAACACACTAGCTATAAAGAAAAATAACCTAACTAAAAATCTCCACACCCAGATTTAAGCATAATATCTCTTCAGGTAAAGACCATTTCTGGGTTTACCTAAAGAGACCCCGTCAAAGACTACCAATTCATATGCCCCTTTTGCCAGCTTTTGCTTAACAACATAAGGACCATGCCACACGGGTACGAATTTTCCAGCGCCTAATTTATCATTTGCTTGATTGTACAATAAGACTAGGTCTCCTTTCGAAAAATTACGAGGGGTAACATTTCGATCATACTGAGCTTTAATACGTTTGGCATGAGTTTCGATTGCTAATGCAGCATCACGTCGATTCTCATCTAGTTGAGCCAAGTATAAAAAACGTTTTTCCTCTTCAGAAGTGGCTGGAAGTAATTCGATGGCCATTTGCAATGACGAGATTTCGCATTCAATGGGTAACACAGCTTCCAGACCATAAACTAGTTGGAAAGGAGTGAAACCGGTTGAAGTTTTTATTGAGTTTCGATACGCCCAAAGCGCTGAAAATAGCATGTTATGCCAATTCGACCTATGAATCCCAATGATTTGTCGAATCATGATGACTAGAACTTTGTTGATGGCTTCAACAAGACCATTAGCCTCTGGATAATATGGAGTTGAACTATCGTGACACAGGCCAAGTTGGTCTGTAAGTTAAGTCATCATAATCTTTCGAAAATGACGCCCATGATCAGTGATAATCGCTTGTGGAACACCAAACCTAGCAATTATATGATTGAACATGAAAATTGTAGCAGTTTTGCCATCTGCCTCAAATGTAGGCATCGCCTCGGCCCACTTGGTAAAATAATCTACCGCAAGGATGATATACGCATGCCCCTGGCCGAGTGAGGGTTACATGTAATAAAATCGATACCCCATTTCGCAAAAGGACCGATGGAAATTATAGGGTGGAGAGGAGCAAGTGGAGCGCGCATCTTTCGATCAAAAATTTGGCAGTTGCGGCATTTTTGGACCGCGTTAATACAATCTTTAAATAAAGATGGCCAAAAATAGCCAGCGCGCAATATCTTTTGGGTTGTGGCAAACCCAGACATATGACCGCCACACACTCCAGAGTGACAGTCATTTAGAACCCTTTCAGCTTCCTCATGAATTAAACAACGCTAGAAAACAGAGTCCGCCCCTCGACGATAAAGTGTATCTCCAATACTTTTGAATTGTTAGGATTGGAATCGTATTTTTCGACGCTCTGATCTTGAAATTTCTGGCCGAAAGGATTGGGTCTGGAGATAAATGATGATATCTCCATACATGGATCTAAAGTGCTGATTAGAAACAAGGATTCGTCCGCAATGGGCTCCTCCGCCACAGTTTCCGTGTCAGCACGCGGGAAGTCACACATCAACTCCACAAAAACTAAAGATTTCTTTGACTTAGACTTTTCAAATTCCAAGTCGAACTCCTGTAAGATCACAATCCATTTGGAATACTTGCCCCCTAGTAATTTTTTGGTCAAAATATAGACCATAGGGTTGCAATCGGAAATTACTGTAGTTTTGCGTAGTAAAATGTAATGACGAAAACGTTGGACAACTTGAACAGATGCCAATGCCAATTTCTCCAGATGTGAGTATTTTAGCTTAGTTGGATTTAAAGTGCGACTAAGGTAATATATCACATGTTCAGTACTGAATTCATCTTCCTGAACTAACACCATTCCAATGGTGGAATGCGAGGCGGAGAGATATAAGAAGTACTCCTGGTTGTAGTTGGGAGGATGCAGTAATGGTGCATGGGTCAATGCGTGTTTTAGTGCATCAAAAGATTTGTCAGCTATCTCATCCCAAAAGAATGGAGTATTCTGTTTAACCAACCGGGTAAAACCCTTTATGATTTCGGCGTAGTTAGGAATGAATCGACGTAAAAAGTTTGCTTTCCCTTGCAAACTTTGGAGTTGGCAAAGACTCGAAGGAGGAGGCAATTTGACAATAGCTTCAACCTTCGAGGGATCGAAGCGAATGATGGATTTCGAAACAACAAACCCTAGTAATAGACCCATTTCTATACAGAAAACACACTTGTGTGGATTCAACCTAATTCGATAATGCCTACACCCCATAAAGATTGCTCGTAAATGGATGAGATGATCAGCTCGATGTAATGAATGAGTAGGTAAATCATTGAGATAGGGTTGCACAATGTGCTTGATGTCATGAAACGCGTAAGACATGGCTCTTTGAAAACTTGCCCCGACGTTCTTGAGCCCAAAAGGTAATTTGCAATAAGCAAATGTCCCCCATGGACAAATGAAAGCCATTTTTGGTTGATCAGCAGGTAGAATATTTATTTGATTGTATCCGGAAAAACCATCCATGAATGAGAATATTTCACTGCTGGCACAATCATCAATGATTTGATCGATATAGGGAGTTGGGTAATTGTCTTTTGGACAGGCTCAATTAATATCCCTATAAATGATACATATTCTTATTGTTCCTTGCTTTTGTTAACAGGAACAATATTTGATACCCAATCCGTTAACGAAATTGGATAAATGAAACCTGCTTTAAGTAATTTTTCAACTTTTGCTTTAATGGCAGCAACTTTTCGTGGGTGGATCTGACGCAAACATGGCCAGACGGTTTTAGCATCCGGGTAAGTTTTGATTTCATGAACAACAAGTGCTGGGTCAATTCCTGGCATTTCCTCATATGACCAGGCAAACACGTCACGAAATTCTTGAAATAGGGCCTTATATGTTTGAATTTCATTTTCCGTACAAGAGGCACCTATATGAATGTTTTCAACAATTCCTGGCTTAACCGAAATATCAATAGGAATAGTTCGAGAAATGTTTCCCAAATTTAACTCAGAATCAGGATTTTTCATTGGGTTTTGAGGTTCCTTGACATATTCAGTCATAAAAATAGATGAAAAATCATTTTCAAAGCGATCAATCTCAGGTAAAAACGAAGATCTATGATGAAGATCTTCCCATGGTGAATCATCAACACACAAGATTTCACGAATTTGCTCATTAGTGTGAATATGTTCGGAAAACATTGTTGAATCTGAGTTTGATGTTGAAAGTGATTCTTCATGGAGCACATTCATTAAGTCAATTTCGGTTGAAGAAGGGTCGGAAAACGACTACACGGCCTGATACGTAATTTCATATGGACTCAAAGGCATAACATCTCCAAATGAATCTATCTCAGATTCGGAAGGTACGATCCAAGGATCATCATAAACAATAGTGTCTGACGAAATCATATGAATGGTTGCAGTAGAAGACGATGCGTTGATAGGAGGAAAAGGAAAAGTTCCTAGTAAACCAAAATCTTTAATTAGTCCTACTCCAACATCCTTATAAGGGATAGTAGTTTTGCCGAAATGCTGGATAATTTCAGAAGAGGCTGGTTCGGATGAAAAGTAAGTTAGCTGGTATATAGTTAGGATCTTTCCATTATGAGGGAACTTTATAAGCCGAAAGACTAATGAAACAACAACTGTCATAGCATAACACCAACTACGACCCAAGAGAAGGTTGTAATCTAGAGGGGCATGAACCACCTCCACATCTAGATTAATAGTTTTACCTTCTACCCCTATAGGTAAATCCTATAGAATGCCAAAAGGATGGAACCCACGACCATCAAAGGCCTTTAGAATCATAGGGGATTGATTAAGTGTAGGAGAACCAAGGGATCTCCAACACTGGATCGACATAATACACATTGAGGCTCCCTCATCAATCATAGTCTTATAACAAGGTCTGTTTTTTACTAACACTGGAATCTGGAAAGCCATTTGATGAGGTAAGCGCGGTGTACTATTTTCTAGATCGAAAATTATGAGGTTTGAGTCCTGAACGTCAATAGCTCCTATAGTCGACAATAGAAATTTATGCTGTGCTGGACATGATTGCTGCAATTCCAAAGCCAACATTGCTGAAGGTGAAATAGCCAAATCTTCAACAATGTTATAGTTCTGAGCCGCTCTCGCATGTGGATTGAAAGCTGACTTTCGAAGTATACCCTTGGCGGGCAGTTTGATTACTAAGTCTGGGTTAGGTTTCTCAATCTGTAGTGGATTGGAACCGAAAGTTGAAGTTGATGGGTTCAAATTAGAAGATTCTGCTTCCTTACCACCAACAAGACTTTTACTTCCATAATCTTGCGATCGAATCGCAATCCTAACATGGGACATCATCATTATGGGTTCTTCGGAGGAATTTGAGGAAGAACCTATCATCTTATTGTCTTGAATAGGAAAAGGATCCTTCAAAACAGTAGGCATTTGGGAACCTTTGACGATTTTCGCAACCTCAGCGCGATGAGGGCAGTCTCTTGTAAAATTCTCTTTGTCACAAATGAGACAAGGATAACGAGGTTTGCGTTTCTCATTAGTTGATTCTGTTTTTTCTTGTTTCTCTTTCGAATTTTATCTGTTTTATTTTTCTTTTTCCCTTTCTTTTTACCGCCGGATTTTGATTTGGCTGTAGATGGCTCTACAACATGAATATCGGCGGAAATTTCCGCGGAAGAATCTCTTGTCAGGGAATCTGGTAAAGTTATGATAGGAGAAGAATTCTTTGAAGACTTCTTCTTACTCTTGGTATTAACCGTACCAATCATACCATCAGTGGCATGAGACCCTGAAGGAGTTGCAGTTATTTGATTTTGTTTAGGAAGGTCGGGGATTTTCTCATGTAACGTACCTGATTGCGTATAAACTAAGTCAAGGTACTGAGCTTGAGCAATTACTTTCTCTTTAGTAATGACTCTTGCCTTAGCTACATCCTCAGTGATCTTCGGTAATAAAGATTTTACAAACCATTTAGCTAAGATCTGATCCGGAATAAAAACCTTCACTAAATGTCGTCGACGTCTCCATTCATGAATGTGATTTGAAATGTAAGTGGACGTTGACTATTTTAATGAAGTTAATAATTCCGTGCCATTGTCATATCTGACTGGCAACTGAAAATGAGTTAAAAATGAAGTAGCTAACTGACTAAAGTTATAAAAAGTGGCTCGCGGTAACTCAATGTACTACTTGGCTGCAAGACCAATTAGAGTGTGCTGGAAAAGACTTAAACAGATTGAATCATCTGAAATGGAGTTAGATGCACACCAGAGGTGATAAGTCATCACATGGTTCGATGGGTCCTCTCCTGATTTGCCTTCAAACTTAGGAATATTACCAGGCAACTTATTCAGCATTGGTGGCCAAAACGGAAGATAGTTAATTGGATCACTTGTAAGGCACGACAAGTCAGGCAAGTCCAAAGTTGCAATGAACGGTAATTGACGATTAGGGTCCCTGAAACCCTGGGTCATGAGACCATCCCTAGGAGGAGGATGTCCAGGACAACTAGGAATTGGAATGGCATTTGGGATATTATATCCTCCCGGAAAACCAGGATTAACTGAACCGTACTGGGGTTGTTGAGGTTGTTGATATGTATATCCAAGGTACCATTGACACTGATAGACTGGCTGCTGCATAGGAGGACGAATTGGTATTGTCCCTGGTACAGTTGATAAGTAAATTGAGGTTAACTTGTGACAACCGTACTTGGACCAGGTTTTCCTATAGGCATTTGAACCAAAGTCTGAATTTTGGATCCAGACTGAGGTAAAGATGTTTGAGGAGTTGATACAGGAACAGTAGAAACCGGAGCTGTCGATACTCCAGAAGTAGGTGGGGTAGATTGAAAAGATTTTGCAGCAGTTGCAGCAGCCGTTTGAGGTGGAGTACGAGGCGTACTAGGCCCGGGCTGAGAAACTACAGAAGGTGCAGAAGTTTGAATAGTAGACTGGACAGGTTGCTCGGGTGAACCAGAATCCAAGGGTTGTCCAGATTGAGATAACAATTCCACATTCAGTTGCAAGATCTGTTGAAATTGAGATGGATCCCACACTAAATTCATTCTGGGGTACGGACCCATAGCAGGTTGAGAATATTGAGGACCATAATCGGGCTGAGGGTAGGTTTGATAATTCAAAGGTACATTTCCAGCTCCTTGGACAAATGATTGACCGGAAGGTGGTTGGAAACCTTGGGTTGGGTACTGACCTTGAGGTTGATAACCTTGAGGCACGTATTGATACTGGGGTTGACCTTGAGGTACATATTGATACGGGGTTGAACTTGAGGTACATACTGAGTCTGGGGTTGACCTTGAGGAATGTATTGTCTCGTAGGTATGTACTGTCCTTGAGGTTGCCCCCTAGGCTGAAATTGGGTACCTTGAGGTTGCCTCCCAGGCGATAATTGAGGACCTTGAGGCTACCCCCCAGGTGGTAACTGTCCACCTTGGGGTTGCGGATTAGGAATAGTACCTGACATCATAAGAATATCTTCTACACTCAACAGCTCAGTTACGTTATTAACAGTTAATAACCCTTGTTCGATAGGTTGAGGAGATGCTCCCGAAAAAGTACCAGTAAGTGTTTGATACCCAGAGGGAACAGAAGGACCGCCGTATAAAAAGGTTTCTAGAGATTGAGAAAACATGGACGACTGTCTTGACATATTTAGCGGAGGATAATAACCTCTAGGTGTTGGGTGAAAGGAATGCGAGGTGGTGAAAAACTTAGTCCCGAGTTTTCCAAAAAATTGGTCAATGAAAGATACCAAGCGTCGCTCCTAGGTGGACTGTAAAAGATCGATTCACGCTCCCTAAGTTCTATAGCTGGTTGATTTTCAGGGATAGGGATACCTTCTTCCGGAGTAACAAGTTCTTTAATAGCAATAAGTCCAGAAGGAAGATTTTGGGTAATTACTCTTTCTACCCTGGGTGAACTAGGACCACTTGAAGTTGGAGAGGCAAATCATGATGTTGGAGTAGCAACAAATTCAGTTTCAGGTTCAGATATTTCAGGTTCCTCAGCTAAATCACTAGTAGATGAAAAACTACCAGTAACTTCGGAAAATGAAATAGATTGTGGATTATAATATGTTACTAGAGCTTGATAATCAGGATGTACAAGCAATGAAGACTCTCCTTCTTCAGGTGACCCAAATCTACTGTCTCTAGGTGTTACAAGGGCTCGTAGCCCTTCAGGCTGGCTCGGTGAAAACTCAGGAGGTCGGCTCCGAAGTCTACGAGACTTCCTCGGTAATTCAGCAACGACTAAATATTTTAACTACTTCACATGAAAACAAAGAAAAATCTCAATGAAAACCACCTAAAGCCTCTAAAGAACCAAACAATTTTGAATCACACGCCTAAAGAATCTAGGAGGTCAAACCACACACAAACAGTAACTTTCCGTACCGAAAACACTAGTTGGTGATGAAATCCAACGTCGCAGAATTAAATACAGAAATGGCGGTTGGAACAGTTACCCCGACAACCTGCTTAATGAGTAGACTAACACAAGTTTCTCCACAAAACCGTCTCGAGTGAAGAGAACCCCCCAAAAAATCCAAGTGAGTCTAGCCGACGTCTACTCCAGGTACAGTGGGATCTTCCCTCCACCGTCACCTTAGGAAAGAATCCTATAGAATATGGTCACTAAGGTTACAAACGGAAACAAATATACCTGGGGGAACAGTCTACGATCCGATACGCACGCAAGGGCAGAGTAACAAGCTCAATCCCCTTGAAGGCTCCTTGACATATCCAAGGTTTACCAACAAGTGACCCCAGGCTCCTCGACAATGGTTAATCCGAGGTTTACCGTTTTTAGTACGTGAATTCTTCTATCGTTCCCAATGAGGAAGGATTGATTCCCACACTGGTTTAGATATGATCTCGTGCTTCTCCTTTAAGAGGAGCTTTCCCAGAGCATAGATGTAACAATTGGATTTTATCTCCTACCGCAAGATACAACTACTTGTTTGTTTTACTATCTTGGAGAGTTAATTACTCCCTACTCCAAGATACTAGCCTAAGCTATGTTGGTGATATAGAGCCCTAGAAATAAAAAGATTACTAGATAGATTTTACTTTAAGCGTTATTTTTTATTGGTTTTTCCTTAAGTCAAAAGGTGCAGAGATGAAACTATGGTGTGAAGACTCAACTCCAAATCACTAAAAATTGCACTTAAGATGATAAGCAATCTTTTCCCTTCAATGAGTTTCTAGCTAAGAAAGAGTTGAGAATGAAAATGCTTGTAAAAACAAATCTTTCCTTAACAAACAAATCAAAAGAAGAGATTTTTTTCTTTTCCAATACACTAAAAAACGAGACAACTAGTTAAGCTCACGAAAATTTCCCTTTCTTTCAAACACTCAAATACTACTAAAACAAACTTTTTCAAAAGAGATTTTTTATATTTTTATAAAACACTCAAAACTATGGAAAAATCTAATCTTGAGATCTATAAATTCTAAAAACTATTTGAAGTAAAAGCTTACAAGATTTATTTTCAAGGATGTTTTACTTAGCTATAAGAAAACTAAGGACTAATTTGTCCAGAATCACAAATCAGTCAAAAAACAACCAATTTTTGTTTTCTTTTCTAAAATTGAAATCCAAAACTTTTAACACAAGTCCTTTCGAAGTTTTGCAAAGAGAAAAAAAAGATGCATTCCTCAACAAAGGCAAATTTTGCAAACAGTCAGACTCATAAGAAGGCCAGTAAAAACCAAGGTGATCTGAGGCTTCTAAGGCTTCTAAGCTCTGAGCTACTACAAGACCAAAATGAAAATCAAGCCCGGCAACCAAAACTTCTAGGAATTTCACCTAAAACCCTAATGCTAATGGAATTAACCTAAGAAAAGTTCCTGACAAGTCACGTGCAGATCTGGGCAGAGGCTAAAAACACCTAAACAAATCCTAAGCTGACTGAAAGAGAAAATCTTAAGTTTTTCAAAATTTTGACAGGGTCCGCAGGCTCCCAGTTTACCCAGGTGCGGGACCACTCTGTGTGTAAAGCAAAAGTGCGGATAGGTCCGCACTGTGTTACAAGCAGAGGGTGTGGTCCTCTCCCAAAAGTATGAAAAACAAAAAATAATTCAAGATCTACTAAACCTACCCAATCCCACACACATCAAGCCAAAAACATAAACAAAAACATAGTTTCTCAAGTCAAAGTAAAAGCAAGGAAAAAATAAAAAATTCAAGTCCCAGTATGGTCGTCATTTTGTCGGACGGATAAGTCGTGCTTGCGGACAAGACCGACCTCCCTAGTATCTAATGATATATAGTGACAAGCAAACCAAACAAATTCTATCTTTCTCTAAATATGCAATTTATAAATAAAGGCAAACAAGTGTTTTATGCCTACCTTGGGTCCAATGCAAGTTTGTGGAAGCCTCACTCTGTTGATCCAAATGAGCTCCGTTGTAAAGAATCTGCAAACACAAACAAGCACACAAATTAAATAGCACCTGAAAAGACAATATAATAAAGCATACTTATCATGATGATCAAGGAATTCATGAAACAAATCACATAAGACAATTTTTTGAGAAAAATGAATCTGATTGTATTAACTTTAACCAAAGAAGAACTTTACAACCTTGGTGCCTTGATGTTGCACAAGCTCCTCCCAGGGTCCAACAAGAAGTCTCCTCTACTTTGACAAGTTTCACTCTCTTCCCAATCAAGCCAAAAGGTATGTGATCTCTCCTCTCAAGCTTAACTAGGAAGTCTCAATTCCAACAGCATTTACCCTAAAAAATGTTCAGCTTCTAACCTCCCTAGCAACCAGCCCAATGCCTTAATTTATAGTGCAATGGAGGGAAGTTACTAGGTCCACCTTCAAAGGGATAGAGCCCTCCTTCAAAGGGATAAACTCCTCTCATCAAGGGATTAGCTCCTTTAGTTTTGGGATGCATGAACCACCTAGGAGCGAACCATCCATGTCAAGATTCCTTCTAGAATCATCTAGAATTAACCCAAAGTGAGTTTTTAAGAATAAAATTGTGCCTTTTGACTTTCACAGGGGTTCGCACCCACTCCTTTATAGACAGAGCAGGCAGGTATGCAGGTAACATGAACAAGGGGTGCAGGACCGCAGGCAATAGTGAGAGAAAGTGCTGAACTAGAGCTTTATTGATTTTTAAGGTCTTTCTCTCATTTTCAAAGCTTGACATGAAGAGCTGAGGTTTGAGACTTGCTAAGGAGTATAGTATGAATGATGATAGACCCATACTGACTGCAAATAGTCATGGTGACAATATTTTGTGTAAAAAGGAGGACCGATTCCTTTAAGGCCAGAAGCTCAAGCAGGACCTAGCATGACGCTTGCTTTGTGGTGTGTGATCTACCAAATAGACGGAAAACATGCCATGAACAATTGTCACTTTTTAACAGTTGTTCTGCAACTTTTGTAGGTCGGTGGGACATGAAAAGAAAACTTGTAGAAGCTATGAATTGATGATGGATAGAACGCCCACCTACAGGGTTCAAGGTGAAACGCAACCCATTGACCAAAATGTAGGATTGGTGTAGACAGGATTTCAAGGGCGCAGATGAGGCTGAGGGGGAGGAGGACCTGGTAGAGGTCGCAGACAGTTGATTTGTTACAATTGCGGAGGGCCAAGACAATATTCCCATGATTTCATAAATCCAACATGCCCATCGTGCAAGTATTGCACATTGTTTGATCATGAGATGGAAGATTTTCCTACGCTGATAACTAGGATACATGACAAAGGAGCACTACCGCCTCCCCTGACTCAGAACCTGCAAATGATGAAGTCTGAGCCACGCGAGGAAGATCCAAACGTAAATATTGTGCTCTGAAGTGGAATCACGATGGGAGATGAGAAGGGGAAATAGTTGGAAGACAGTACCTGGGTTCGTAAAGCCCTGGTGAAAGAAGTTGAGTTTGATTTGGAGCACACTTAGGAAACCTTCATGGAAGCTAAGAAGAGATTCAATGAGGCCTCCACGTTAGGAAGCAAAAATCAACCTGAGTTGGAAATGGATCCCTCCATGCTGACAACTTTCTTGGAAACCCGTATAAAGCTACTGCGCGACAGTATGGCTATAAAGTGGTTACAGGAACTCATCAACAAATCCACTGGGCCAGGTGAACTGCATGTAGTCCGCAAGATCAGAAAGCATAAGACAAGGATGAGGTGTGAAATGAGACTGACCGCGCAGATCAGAGAATGCGAGATGGACCAAGTCATTATGGATTTGGGATCAGAGGCGAATGTTTTACCAAAATAGACATGGGAGTGAATGGGGAGACCTGCACTGCAATGGTCTCTGATTCAACTGAAAATGGTGAATCAATAGAAAATAATACCCATGGGTCGATTGCAGGGATTAAGTGTGGATATTGAGGGAGTGAGCGCACAAGCAAATTTTAAAGTGATAGAGATTATTGATGAAAACAATCCCTACCATGCGATCCTAGGAATTGACTCAGCCACTGATATGAATTGGGAAATTAATTTGAAGAAGCGAAAAATGATCTTTGAGAAAAAGTCATTGCGCGTAATTATACCCCTGGACCCTATTGAAGGACCGCACTATGCGGAGCCAGTCTGCGACTATGAAAGTGATGATGATCTGGAATATATCTATAATATAATAGTGCGAGACCAAGACTAGGTGAATCCCACTGTGGATGGGCAGATTACATGGGAGCGCGAGATCTCCTACACTTTGGATTCTGATGAGGAAATAGAACGCTTGCAGAATTGGTTACACGAAGTAACTACGTTGAACTGCAATATGATGACAAGGTCGCTGCATTGCGTGTCAACAGAAGTAAGAGATCTGCCTACTTATGATGGTTTAAATGAAGTAGATACCTTCTTGGATGCATTTGAAAGGAAGGTGCTAGAAAATTAACGCTTCCAGGCCTTGGACTAGGTACTAGGCACTACGCCTGTAAGATGGTGGGGTACGCATAAAGGAGGCTTTCATGATTGGCACAAATGTAGGAGAATGATGTGAGTACAATTTGGGAAGCCTAAGGTGCAATTGAAAAACAAGTATGATGGACAGGATGATCTGCACACACATCTGGCCAAGTGGACACAGGCCTATGGAGAAAAGCCCCAACCTGTGCAGAGGCACATGTACCCCGTGCTAAAATACCTGGTCGATAAGCATGTGTTGCGAGCGTGAACTTGCAAATGGATCTTAACGTTGGGAAGACATTATGCAGGAAGAGAAACCATGTAGAAGATTTTACTCACAGAAGCATTTAGCAAAGTACTAGAAACCACGCTAACCAAGGTATGCAATGTGTAGTGAAATGATTGGGACCCACACATCCCTGTAGTGTTATGGGCTTATCGAATGACATGCAAAAAACTGACGGGATAGACACCTTTTAGGCTTGTCTATGGAGTGGAAGTCATAATGCCTATGGAATACATCGTGCCTAGTCTACGCATAGCAGCGCTCACAGGTATGACGGATTGCAGAGCCCTAGAGGAGAGGCTCGCATAGCTGGAAGAGCTCGAAGAAGAATGATTTTTGGCTAGATTCCACCAGCAGGTCCAAAAGCAGCGCGAAAAGGCATGGCATGACTGACACATCAAGCTGTGCACATTCAAGGTAAACGATCTAGTTTTGTTGTATGATAGTAAATTTGATAAATTTTGAGGGAAATTCAGAATGCACTGGTTAGCACCATATATTATTAAGGAGATTACAGATGATGGTGCAGTACAGTTGGTAAAGTTGAATGGCAATCCCTTCCTAGGAAAAGTGAATGCCAGTTGTTTGAAGCCATACACAGGTGGCCTGACCACCTAAATAGTTGATCAAAGCACTATCTTAGTGCTCCAGGCAGCTGAAAGGAGGCACGGGACTATAAACTACTCTGCCCGGGAACTGCGCGATGTCAGGACTACGTGCAGTAGCGAAGTGTCACAGGGTCTGTGACAACGCGAAGGCAGTTGCGCCGGCACGTAGGTCTATCGGAAAGTGACCATGACAGTCACTATTCATGATGTGATGCTTGGTTTGAGGCCAAATGGAGCGAGTAATAGGCATTTAAGGTGAACTTTATGGGCTAGATTCTTGAAAATCTTCCACCAATCTAGCATTAATGGACCGAATGTAGGTTGAACGGTCGAATTCAAATTCGAAAGGCACTATAAATTACAAGTGACTATCCAACAAAAAACACTTGGCAATTTGAGAACTGAGTTGTTGCGCGCTCACGTATTCATGAACCGAGACTTATTCGATATTCTGAAAGCGAATTCGTTGCTTGAGAAAATACCAGAGATGCTGAGAGAACTGTGGAATAACACTATGTCAGCACCTGAAGAAGCCATGGACACAGGAGTAGTGACAACTGAGGTAGCCACGTAGGAAATTGCGGAACTAGAAGCCCCAGAGAGTGCCATAATAATTGTTGAGGTCCCTAAATCATCGTGAATGTTGAGACCTAAGAAGGACAAGCAGGACATGATACCAGTGCGCATCTCGCCCAGAAATCCACTGAGGACCAAGCTCACACTGGAGGGAAAAGGGAAGGCCATTAATTTGGAGGCCAATGAGGAGGAAGAGTTTTATGAAATCCTGGTGGAGGAGAAGGATGTAGAGCTGGAAGTCGAAACCTAGGGCACAGACCTTATCACTAGGTTGCCGGAATATGTTCCTTCGCGAAAGGGTAAAGCTAAGGTTCCAAAGGATATAGATGAGAGGAAGAGCTCTCTACAAACTCCCCTTCTCCCAGACGATATTGTGTTTGAAGGAATGCACTTGGGACGGGTTCTCGTATCGAAATTTGAATATTGGGACCTCGTGGGCCACGAGAAGTTCCCGCATTTAGCAACTACGAAGCTAATGCGCCAGAAGATAGACGTGTTGGCTGGAATGATACAGTTGGAGCCGTGAAAATGGCATACAGGGGTTGAGAAAGTAGGGTTGCTAAACCTGCTCTGGGTGCCGCATTACCACCACACCTCAGTGACCGTTTTCATCATCAAATAGCTTCTCTACTTGGTGCATGATGGGTGTTTGTGGATGGAGGAACCCATCCCCATCAAAGACCATCTGATTCACTAGATTACACAAATCCCTTGTGTAGGGGAGGACCCAACAAACATTTCGGAGGGAAAAGGAGGCGATTTGGCCCTTACAGATACAATGAAGAAAAATTTTAAGCAAAAGAAGAAGAAGCGAGGCTATGCCATCTCCAGAATCAACAACCTTGCAGTCAAGGTCGTGACATTGATATTGGCAGGGAAGGTGATGCGGAAGTGCCATGCGGATGAGGTGCCTGTGCCAGTGGTTGCACTAGTAGTGCAATGCGTAGAAGGGGTCCAGTTCAACTCGGAAAACTATCTATGCGGTGAGTTCCTTGCTAACTGCCACAAGGCATAGGAGCACGGAAAAACATTTCATTATGCATGGATTTTTTTGTCGATAGTACTGGTGGCATGGGAGTTTCCCGAAGATAGCTAGTTCCCATCTATCGCGCAGGAACTTCCAAGGGCAACAAAGTACTCTTCACTGTGGGCGACCAGGGACGCATAGAGGATAAGGGAGAGAAAGATATTTTGGGTGCTCATGGAGATGAACATCAAGATGGGGATCAATCGCAAGTGCAGTGAAAGAGGGAAGAGACAAAACTTTGGATGGCACAACTGGCGTAAAAGCGCAGGAAAAAAGAAGCAGCGGTTAAGGCCCAAGTGGCACGCGACACTGCGATATTGGTGGAGCAGCAGAAAACAGGAAAAGGAGAGCGTGAAGGATAGAAGTCACCTTTGCCCGAACCAAAGACCGATACAGAACAAGGTGGTGTGCACCCACAGATGACATCCACCCAGCTAAAAAATCTACGATCACAAGAGCAGGTAGGGTCACAAAAGAAAACAAAGTCCTCGAACACATCTTTCGACCCTATCACCCTTACCAAAGGGGATCTACATGATATCGGCGAAACAGTGAGGGATGTCACCACGAAGGCCCTCCAGTAGTTTGAGGAAAAACACCAATTGGTATGGGGGTCTCTTCGGACACAAAAACAGGAGTTGTAGGTGCACACTCCATAGGCTGGCACAGAGTCCACCAGCCTCGCAGTCAGCACTTTAGCAGCCGAGGAAACAATGCATGCCAAGATAACCAACACAATAGTGCTATGAAATGGAGAACTCATCACAGAGAATGAGGACGACAGGCCTAAGGTTAGAAGTTTGACAGAGGTTGGGTTAAACATAGTTGCATTCCCTTGGGAGACGCTCTATCTTTTGCAGGATGGATTCACTGCCGAACTTTGGGGCAAGGAGAGTCGCGCTCTATAGGTAATGAGCGAGCAGCACATCAACATTGAGTAGTTGAGCCTGTAGCACAACGACGCAATGGAGCAGAACAGGCATATAATGCAGGTGGTGGAGGAAGCCTGCCAGATGGTCTCGGAGTTGGCCATCCAAGTAGAGGAACCGGTGGAGGCACACGTCCGGAAGTTAGTCACAGGGGTGTACGACGCAAGAGCAGAAATGGCCAGGGATCAGCTGGAGCTGAACCTGCAGATAGCAAAACTATAGTTGAAGGCTCAACCTTCAACTCCGCTGAAGTTCAGAGAACAACGTACCACCACGGTCACAACAGCGATGGCGGCGGTTGATAGTGTAGTGAAAAACTGCATGAAGCTATTCAAACAGGCATTCAAGGTCCTCTCCACCCTATAGGAGGACCCGAACATAGAGTGCCTAGAGACAGAGGCATGTGAGATGCAACAGAAGTACGATGAGGTAAAAGGGACCGTGTAGATGGTTGCCCTTACACAGAGGCTTGCAAGGATGCATCAAGCAAAGGTGCTCATGGAGCAGGTGGATACCACTCGACATAAAGAGGAAGTTTTGAAAGCACGCCTATAGCCATGGATCGACGAGGCTTATACCATTACAGCCTCCATTGAATGAAATCTCATGCAGTTGCAAGCAACTGAGGAGAGGATTCAAGGCAGTAGTTCAACAACAGCAATAACCGAACAACACATAGAGGAAGTTCAGTAGACAGCCGCTCAGTGTGCTGCCAAAAATGCAGCGATCCAATCAGAGTTGGTAGGTATTCGTGCTAAGATCTCTGCACCTATAGAGTGACTTGAGGGCAAGTCATGATATTTATGTTGGGGGCCTGTTGGGAAGCGGGATCCCCCAAGGGCAGTTTTAGGGCTTAGAGCCCAAATTTTGGTGCAATTTTGTAATTCCAATGTAAAGTCTCCACATTTTGTGGGCACAAAGTGCATAGTTGTTAAATAGTCATAGGGTTGTCCACCCTTATTTTGATAATGTAATGTCGGCTATAGAGGATCTACCCCTGGTCCGTAGACCATGGAATTGTATAAATAGAATGAAGCTCTAAGTAGTAAAAGGAATCAATGGAATCTAATCGAAGATAAAATAATGCAGATGTATGTGAGATAGCTCTGAAGTGTAGAGTCTAGTTTTGGGTCGTAGGGTAGGAAGAGGCTCTGCAGTTGAGTGCGCAGAGGCCTAGTAGTCCGCAACTGAGTGCACGAACCCCTGTAGCTGAGTGTGCAGGGCGAGTTGAGTTTGTAATCATCTGGAAGTATTAATAAAGAGAAGTTTCTATCAATTATGTGTAATTATTTCCTGTTTTATGCGTCTATTATATTGGGTATGAATTTCACTTCTAATACTTATATGATGCGTGAATGTGTATAACTGTATTGGTTAAGTGAATGCAAGTTAGAATATCTGCTTACACGAAGATAATTAAGATCTGTCAGTAAGATAAGTAAGATACTTAGTTTAATTTTGGAAACATCACAGTTGGCTACCCTAGTGGTGCAAAATCATCTCAGCCCTTGGTTAGGGATGCACGAAAGCCAATTGTAACAGTTCACGAAGGTAGTAAAGGCTGGAACAGAGCATGAAGTGACCTACACAAAGGCAACGTCTAGTTGGAATAAACTAACATCACAACCATCTCAAGGGTGTGGAACTTGGTTCCAGCATCCCCCCATACTGCTTTGGGTGAGACTCCAGTCTACACTCCTTGAGCTGATGCCAAAAGGGCCAATAGTGTAGGGATTTTTTTAGCTAACTAACTTTTAACCTATGTCAGGCCCCCATAAGCCAACATAGAGTAACAAGCTCAATCCCCTTGAAGGCTCCTCCACATGATCAATTGGAGGTTTACTTTCAAGTGACCCCAAGTACCTTTTGGTACCATTGTAATATGTGCAAATCACTATATCTAGGTCGATGAAGTGGGTACGATCACTTCACCAAATTCAACATGATCTCATACTTAACTCATGTACAAGAAGAGCTTCCCAGAGAAAAATGGAAATAATTGGATTTTATCTCCCTGACTCAAGATTCTATTGTTCATTTGTAGCTTTGGAAAGTTTACTTCCTTCTCTATTCCAAAGCCCTACACTTAAGCTACTGTAGGTGGCAAGAGCCCTAAAAAATGTAAAATTCTAGATGAATTTTAATTAACATTGTATTATTAAGTTGTTCTTTACTCAATAGGTAATGAAGGTGAAACTCATGATGTTATGACACGACTCAAAATCTTAATGCACTCAAAAATTCAATAGAAACTTTCAAATTCGATGAAATCTTATTTAGAGGAAAGAAAGAGTTTCTTTGATTTTTCTGAAAGGAAATGCAAAAATCACAGCTTTTCCAACTTTCCCAAAACAACCAATTTCATCCTAATGCAATGAAAATGCAAAAAACAAACCAAGTTCTAGATTTCCCTAAATATCAAATAAATAAAAAATAGTCTTTATAATTTATCACCCAAAACTTTCAAGTACACAGAAATCAATCAAGAGAGTTGGAGAAAAACACATTTTACCTATGAATGCTTTGATTTAATGATAACAATAGTATAATTGTGAGAAATTCCCAAAATTGAAAGCAACAATTTTCCTTTATCAAATAAAAATGACCACAGTTTCTTAACAAAAGCACTAGATCTCAAGAAACCCTAATTTTCAATTCAAAATGAGTTTGATCACAAATAAGCAAAAGATAAGGTTAACTGGTGTATTTGAGAGAACAAATAAGAAAATCACAAGAAAAAGGACAACCTACCTTGTTTTGATCATTCAACAAACTAACCAAGCAAAACCCTAACCAGTTTCGTTAAAGAGACCTAATTCTCAAAAATTATTAACAAAGCACTCTAATGAGTTTAGAAGAGACATAAAATAGTCCAAAAAAAGATAATGACACTTCCAAAAAATCAAACTTAGGTATGGGTTGAAACAAAAGCCAAAATTTCAAAAATTCTCAATGCCTGCGCAGGTAAGCAATACAAAACGGAGCACATGCGCCTCATTGCTACGGTGAAACTGGCACAAAACTGCTCTCTATTAGTGAACAAAAATAGCGCACGTGTCATAAACCCAAAAAAAAATAAAAATTCAAGGAATCAACCACACAAATCTCAAAGGTCATTATTCATAAAGACTCAGGTTGAGATATATTAGAAGAATCAGAAAGAAAAACTAAGGAAAAATACAAGAACAAAGACTTCCCCCAACAAAGTCACCAATTTGTTACACCAGACAAATCCTTCTTGCAGACAAGAGCGATCTCCCTAGATCCTTGATGGAAACTAGAAACAAGCAGGACAATTGTACTGACTCTTTTCCTAAGTTGGTCTTGTTTAAATTATAAGAATGAAGGCTAATGGATGAGCCTCTTACCTATTTCACGAAATGATCAATGAAGATTCTTTTGTGTTACTTGATGTAGCTTCTCAATGCTTGATAAGCCCTACAATCATAAACCATAAAAGGATCAAAAGCGCATGTGATATAATAATCTAAACAAAACTTAACCTAATGATCAAGGAAATTAGGAATTGAATTTTCCTTAATAAATATTATAAACAATTATCAACCATTCATCATTCCAATAAGACAAATCAATGGGAGAAAACGTTCATTTGTATTGATCAAAGATAAATAGGAGCCTTACAACCTTCACCTCGATGTCGTGAGGTCCCTACTAAATGCCTTCAATCTCCTCCTTAAACGACAAGCTTTCCAATCTCAAACCAACAACATAAGTTTATCTTCTATGAGTTCTAACCTCCTCAATCCCTCTAACCTCTAGTCATTTTATAGGCCAAGAGGAAGAAGTTTCAGATCCAAAAGAGGAGGACCATACTCTTTTATTGAGGGATTAGGTTTCAATGAGAAAAGTGATTAAGATGCATCATCTGACAGTTATGATTCGAATAGTCATCACCTAGAAGCTTTCAATTGGGAAATATTCGACCAACTATGTTTCTAGAATGTACTTTTTATTTTTACTTTCTTGAATTCACTTGTGCAGGTTTATATTAATAGACAGAACGCAACTCTATGTTGCTCTGAGAGCTAATTCCAACGAATGCATGAGAAAAGCTAAAAAAATCAACGTAGGTGAAACTTAACAAGGTGTGACAAATATTTTCCCCAAATTTCTCATATTCTTAAGATAATTTTTTGTTGTTTGACTTCTAAGGGAGTTCATTCAAACATGTTCACGGATGGTAAAAAGACCCATAAACAGATCAAGTTTCATGGCAACAAATTGACATGTAACACAAACCCTAATCCACACTAACCGTAAATCTTGAAAATAATTTCAACGCCTGTAACCAGTACATTAAAAGAACTCTGAAAACATCGAATTTGCATGAATGAACTACATGAGACCTGACCTATGTTCTAAAGAGCATATGTAGAGAAAAGACCAACTTCCAAGCCCTTGAATGGTTATCAGTTGGAGCAACAACAATAACTATTTCCATGGTGCGACAACATTAACTATTGCACAGTGTTGACACTATGCTTAGGCAATGGAGCCCTAGTGGTGGCGGCACGCCAACATTACCACCTTGAAAACTCTAAAATGTAAAATTAAACTATGATCGAAAACAAAATATTTGATTTTTTTAATAAAAAAAAATAATACTCCCACATCATCACTAGATATCACTACCCAATAGACAGTGACATAATAAATTCTTGTATTTATTTGAATATTTTAAAAATATTAAATTATTAATTAATATTATAAATTCAAACGTATATTAAAACCTTCACTATAAAAATAAGCATATATAAATCTATTCCATTTTTCAAATGAAAGTGCCTTTACTGTTGATGTAAATTAACCTATGCTCTCAACTTTATGAGATGATTGGATTTCCCAACACCCGTCCATTAAATTTAAAATCCCCTTGGTTTTATATTAACGACACATGTCATTACACATTAAATGTTAAACTTTTGACATAGCCGTCACACCCACCTCAAGACATTCTCTCTTTGTGAAACCCTCACACGACCCAGTAAAATGTTTTTGGTGTAAGAGTGACAATACCCATCAGCGCAGTACCGAACATCTATAGATCATAGTTACGTATATGGAGTTGATTTACAAATGTTGAAATATATGTATATGGGTTAGATTTACAAGGTAGAACCCTAGGAATTAAATCAACTCATATTTTTTTTTTTTAAGTATTAACAGGTAGTATCAATTATGATCTCTTTTATTTATGAGTATATTAGTATAGATTTATTTTAACTACAGATGTAGCAAGAGCTTAAAGGGATCAAATCTCTTGAGATGCAAATTTATTTTATAATGCAAAATTTGAATAAAAAATTGCACTTTGACATATTTAATCCCTTTCAAAGCTTGGTAGATATGTGATTAAAATAGATCTATATTGGTTCTATGTATAGAGAGACACCCCAGTGTAATTTTTCATTGTTTAAATTACATTTTTCAATGTGTAATTTCATGTCTTGATAATTTACTTGGGCACTTGAATTGTGTACACTACACTACATTTTCTCTTATTTATAAATTTTTAAATACACATAAATATTACATAACCCTCCATATTACATAATCCTCTTCAAACAATTGAGAGAAAGGCCATGATCATGTACTTAACATACCAACACACACTATTCAACATGAAATTATAATATTAAAAGTCATTATAAAGTAATTGTTTTCTTTTACTTTATGGCTCCTTTACTTTAAGGATTGAAATATTTTATTATGATAAATATTAAAATATTTGTTTCTTTTAGTTTATTTCCATATATACATATATATGAAGGTGATATTGAAATAAATTAGTCAACAAATTATGTTACTTCATATAGCTATCAAAATATATTATTCATGGTTGAAAGTGAGAGTGAAAAGTTTTTACCACTTCTCTTTCAAAATAATATTTTATTGTCTTTTTATTTCAATAATTCTACTCTCACTATACTTGGTTGTAATATGAGTTGTAATATGGGTTGTAATATCAACAACCAAGTATAGTGAGAGTAGAATTATTGATGTTCTATAATGCTTTTAATAAAAACTAACCAAATATCTAATTTTAGTTTTTGTTTTTATGATAGTTCACATTGTCTTTTTATTTATTCTTATATATATATATATATATATATATATATATATATATATAGATAAAGTGTTAATTTTATGTTGATCACAGACATAATTATACATATCTCTCAAATTGAGTTATAGAATAAGCCTCTAGGCTCATGGGCTCAACAATAGTTACTATATATAGAATATGATTTACAACAAAATCTAATGATATCAATTATGGTTGGAAACGTAGTAACCATGGTGTCTATTTTCATTAGGTGAAGAAATAGAAAATTTAAATTTAAATTTTTTATCCTAAAATATCTAAGTCCACCTATTTTTTGCATCTATTCAACCCCTTTGAAGACTATATAAAAGAGACCACCACTCCTCATTTGACACATGTATCTTTCTCATCATGAACTTTGTTCCAGCAAAGGAAGGAAGGAAGGAGATGGTGGAAAATCTCAGGAGGAGGACTTGGCACTTCATTTAGTTTGGTTACAGGTTTGACTATTATCTTGATATGGTTGTTTTTGATGTAGTGATGATTTAACTCTCTCATAAGGCAACTTTTCTGAGTTTTCCCCTGGGTTTTACTTTAGTTGTGTCTCTTGTCTCATAATGGTTATTTTCTTGCTCTTACATGTTTACTGGTTGAGTTTTTCCTCTAAGTAACTACTTAATAATAATGATATTGGAAATGTGATTGATGCTGACTTATCATTAAAAGTAGACAACGATGAAGAAACAATATCATTATCAATGGTGAGCTAGTCACATGTTAATAATTTACTAAGTAATAGTTTCTAAAGTCTATGCTTTTATTGACCTTCATTGTGGTGAAGGCCTAACATTAAAGACATGCGAATAGTCCCCAAATATTAAGGTGTGATATCATCATGCGAATATCTACCATTAGTATAGTATCATGCTACATGCAAAGGATTACTTTTGTGAGTTTTTGTTCTGTTAGGTTCCTATACCAATAGGAGTCATAATTTTGAATGACTACGGTTAAGCCTTGTAATATTGTACATACCTTTGTTTTCTGCAAATGTTTTCCATATTATAAAAAATAAAAAAATGTAAAGAGGGTATCTCCTAAAATAATACTCAAAGGACAAAAAGAATGAAAATCGATCAAAAAAATGAAATACATGAACCCCAAAAGACAAAGGAGACCAAGAAAGTGTGCAAGTCAAAATGCCACTACTATTTACTTTTTATGCATAATAAATGATTGTGTGTAGCTTGTTACTTATGCCACAATCCATGAATAGTCAAAATGTTTAAACTTGGCCATTTCATGCTTTGAATTTTATGTTTCATAGGTAGTGAATAAATCTGACCAAACAGTGTAATCTTGGTAGATCATTAGATAGGTAGAGTGAATAAAAGGAGCTCATCAGTTTAATCTGAGCCCCTGGAGGATATAGTGTTAGACTTAGATAGTTTGTTTTGTAAAGAAAAGAAAATATTGATAATGGTTTGCTAGCCTAAATGCACCAAAATAAAGTGAAGAAAAAATGGTAGGATGAGTAAGTGGGTAAGTAGTAGAAAGGTTGCAGAAATGTCATGTAATTGATACAGAAAGCACTTATGTCATTATTCCAAATGCATCATTTAAATATGCATAAGTGGGAAACAAAACAAGGCAATGGTTCACAATGTGGTTTACTTAACATCCCCTCATTCAGTTTAACCCCCATGACACTCACTAACTTCCCTTCCATAAGAAAAATATTAATACCTATATTTCTTAAGTCAAAAAGGCTCAGAGCATTTCTATGACTTCTGGTGGGACTGGACCCTCGGCTTGATGACTTAAGAAGGAAACGTGTTAAATTTCATCATAATTCATTCATTCCCCTCACAAAACCCCTTTTCCTAAGGTTAAGTTCTTTTGCCTAGGAAACCCCTTTTATAAACATCTTTTAAGTACAAAAAATGCACCAAATACATTTATCCTAAGTACTAGGTATATGGAAAATACAAAACATTTCATACACCTAGGCACAATGCCCCTTCCACTCATTTAACTTCATATTAACATTTTTAATTAAATATATAAAATTCCCAAAAAACCCACTACCCCATATATATTTAACCCCCTTATATAAAATAGCCCCACCCCTTAGTTTATTTTATAAACTATGTTATTACACCTTATCCCGAAAAAACTTAAAAACATCCCACCCTCGGTCCTTAATCCTGTGTTAAAAGGTCCCCGATGATATTAGGCTCTAAGTTAATCTCATACCATCGATGATTAAGTCCCTAGTCCCCCCATCAAATCACATCATTCACCCCCATGCAACTCCCATCTCTCGATCATCATTGATCATCCCTCCTCCACATTAAACACCCCATGAGCATATCAGGCCGACCTGACGTTCACCCTTTACCTGCCTGATAAGGTGGCTTTCCCCCTGGCCCCCAATGCTACGTGTCAAGCACTGAATGGAATCGGCCAACCCCTCTCGAATACCACCTGCACCACAAAAGCGGTGCGATGGCTCTCCCAAAACCACTGCCCCCTTTTAACCGAAAACCGTCACTATTCATCAAATAGCAAAACCTGCCAAAATTAACTATTTTCCCTATAAAAGCCTATTTACCCCTCTTTTCACTCTTTTCACGCATTTTTCCTTTGAGAATTCAGAAAGGCATTGCGACCCCTGCAAATAGCCAAATTACTCATAAACCTCCGCCATTGCTCCACAGGCGTTGCAGATAGTCTAGCTCGTTCACCAGTCCGTACCAGTACTGTACGAAACTCTGCAGTCACCTTCAACCACGATTTACAGTCAATTCCACCAAATTCTAAGTATTTAATCGTGGAATTCCAGGTCCATTATCAAATTCCAAGTCAATTCACCCTCTTTGACATTGTTAATGAAGTAAAAAGATCAAATTTAATTAAATTTTAACATTGTGAGCCATAAACCACTGCAAAACCTCTGTCGACCTAAAAACTCTAAATCACCCCCCCACTCAAATCCACAAGAACTGAGTATGGCTACCCCAATTCCAATGGATGTGAGGCCTATCACTACACCTCATTTAGACCTAGACCACCTTCCCCTGGCTGGCAGAGACTTCCAGATAAAATATACCACTGTCATAGAGCTCCTGCTCAAAGTAAATTGCCAAAGTAGGGACAAGCTCCTAAACCATGCGAATGGAATTGGCCTTTTGGAGTCAAATTTTCCCAAGTATCAGCTCCACCAAGTCAACATTTTTCCTGAAATTGTGCATATGTGTTATGCTTTCTACGTCCCCAGTCATAGAACCATCATATCTCATGACTAGAAGGTCCTTTTCACCATCACTGTTGAATCCATCAATGAGATGTTATAGCTCCAACCAGGGCCAAACCTAACTCCCCTCTCAATTGGAGACCTGTTGGACTTATATCCCAAACTCAGCTCTGCAAAATTGGCCCAATTGCTCCAAACCTTCATCATAGAAGAGAAGCACATCCCTAAAGACCCCCCTCCATATGTAGCAGCTATATTTTCCCCTTGGGGCCGAAATATTGTAGCCATGATATCTTGTGTTTTGGGTTACTCCACAAGTGAGTACATTGATGAAATTATCCTAGCTTTCATGTCCATCTATACCCTAGGACAACCTCTTGCAACCATTTATGACTTTGCCACATGCATAGCTGACAGAATGCATGAGTAGTTCACAAGAATGGGAAATGAAAGTGTTTTCAAGTACTCCTTAGTTTTATACCATATGTTCTTATATTATCAATCAGAGAAGTTCCCATTCACCCTTCAAAAGCTGGACACCAAGGGTTAGCCCAGGTCAGTCATTTCTTGGACCCCATTGATCCACCAATACTAGTCTCCATACTCTTACTCTGAGTTTATTGATTTATTCATACACCCAGTCATGACAATGTTGACTGGAAGCCCGCCTCCAAGAATCAGTCCAGAAATAAAGAGAGCCCTCCAATTATCTAAATATACCAAAGTTGGTGACTGTTACCTTTACCAGAACCATACAGAAATCAATATTTATGGTTGCAAGCTGGCACCATACAAGCTACCAAGATACCTCCCAATGAGGTTGTTTGCATTAGAATACTATAGGAAAATTATCATTGCAGATGAAATAAACTTTGTCAATGCCAAGAAGAAGCCCAATTTCAAAATAAAATACCAACTAGGCCCTTTCATATGCAACTCTAGAGAATTTGGCCAAGAGGCAGACTTAATATTATAGAATATGAAGTTCCAAAGAAGTTTTGTATGGAGATATGATCCTTTGGAATTCATCACAAAGAAGAGTGTCGCGCGGAATGGGTCGATCTTGCGGACAAGATAGACCTTCCTAGAATCTAAAGAAGACCTAACGACAAGCAAACCAACCAGACACTATCTTTCTCTAAATATGCTTCAATAAAAAATAGCAAACAAAGGTTTCTAGGGCCTACCTTTGGTCCAATGCAAGCTTGTGGATTCCCTCGCTCTTTTGATCCAAATGAGCTCCTCTTCGCGAATCTGCAAACACAAACAAGGCAAACAAATTAAATAGCACCTGAAAAACCAATTGAAAAACTAATTGCATGAAACATACTTAACATGAAAGTCAAGGAGTCCATGAAACAAATAACATAAGATACTTGTTGAGAAAAATGAGTTTGATTGTATTAATTCAAAAGAAGAAGAACTTTACAACCTTTGCCTTGACGCTGTACAAGCTCCTCCCAGGGTCCAACAAGATGTCTCCTCTACTTTGAAAAGCTTCACTCACTCTCCATTGGAACCAAGAGGTATGTGATCCTTCCTCTCAAGCTCAACCAAAGAGTCTTGATTTCACCAGCATTTACCCTCAAAATGTTCAGCTTCTAACCTCCCTAGTCCTCACCCCAATGCCTGTATTTATAGTGCAATGGAGGGAAGTTACTAGGTCCTCCTTCAAAGGGATAAAGCCCTCCTTCAAAGGGATAGCTCCTTTAGTCAAGGGATTAGCTCGTTCTCTTTTGGGATGCATGAACCACCTCAGAGCGAACAATCCACGTCAAAATTCCTTCTAGAAAACTCTAGAATTAACCCAAAGTGAGTTTTTTAAGATAAAAATTGCGCCTTTTGACTTTCACAGGGGTCCGCACCTGCACCGTTAGGAACAGAGTGGGTAGGTACGCAGCTTTTGTACACAGAAGGTGCGGGACCGTAGGTGACCATGAGAGAAAGTGCAGAACCAGAGTTACAATGATTTTTAGTGTCTTTCTCCCACTTCCAAAGCTTGATTTGAAGAGCTGAGGTTCTAGACTTGCTCAGGAGGACAGTACAAGTGATGATAGACCCATACTGACTGCAAATAATCATGGCGACAATATTTTTGTGTAACAGATTGCCCCCTAAAGTGCAAAGTCTGTAGTAGATGAGGATTTCATTTATCATATAGGAAGAGTGAAGTACTTTATCATTTCGAGGATTATCTTGTGGAGAGCCCGGTCAGAACCTGTAAAAACATTCAATGCAAGATATATATATGAGATCATATCATCACTGAGGTAGGCATTCCAATACTCAGATCACAACTAACTAGAAACCTATCTACTGCTCTGATATAGGAATGATCTTGTAAAACATCATAAGTATAGACTCGTGTGAACACAGTTATGGACGCAACCATCTTTTATGAATAGTCCACAACATAATGAATACAAAATTCCTCACAGCCTGGATGGTGGGAACTAGATCCAGGGTCTTCATTTCTACTTTCTGAAATAGTACGATCCTATCCATACGAATAAATGTGTTGATGTCGAACATGGTAGAAACCACTTGATTACTAGTCAATGATGTAAACTGTTAACAAGTGTGAGAGAAACCACCAATGATGTCAATGGCTCTCAAAGTACCCAGTACAATCCATGAGATGTGAGTAAATGTGTTGATGTCGAACATATCATGGAATCCTTTGATCAAAAGTCAATGATGTAAACTGTCGTCAAAGGCAAGAAACCTGCCATTGAGGCATGCAGATCCCAAGGTACTGACCATCTCTAGATCATCTTTCTAGATAATGAGCTGAAGTCGATAGAAAGCGATCCGTTGCAGGCAAGCCCACAACACGAAATCATAGATCAAGTTGAAGAAATTTTGTTGCAAGGACTGACTCAGGGATGGTCAAGATGGATGACAGATATTTTGCAGATGAATGGCTTATTGGCAGTGACCTCTTGAACACATAACGACACGACAGATGGCTTGGTGACAATTGACCCAAAGTTAATACCCAGAAACTGGCTGAAGGCTTTCAATGTGGTTTGATCAACTGTTAGGCAAAGGATTTCCCAACCCAGGTGAATAAAAGTGTCGTGTTCAAGAGGGGTTACAAAGTATGACAAACAGACTCATTTTCCTCTCTTTTCCCCCACCATTTCTGGCAAGTACCTCTTTATTTTTGACAAGCTTGAGGAGGATAACATTTGCTTGATTATAAGCTCATCCTTCGGATGAGTCCAACTTAGTTTAAATTCAAACCCTAAGAAGGAGTGGTTTGTTCCTGTTTGTAATTGAACAGGTCCTTTACTGTGAAATTTTAACGAGTCCAGTATAGGAGAAACTCGGCATTTTTCAATTTTAGAGAGTCTGAAAAAACTTAAGAAAACTCTAGGGTTGACCTTTTTCGTAAATTTGTGTCTCCCAAGTCCGAAAAAGTATAAAATAATACTTGAGAGAACCGCTTGATCTTTTACAACCAAGGATTACTTTTCATTATTAGTGTCACTGACCCGAAAAAGTAAAAAAGCGATCAATGACATGTCGTTTCATAACCAATATCGAATTTGAAATGACAAAAATTCGGCAATCTTTTCATGTTTTTACGGTTGGAAAAGAGCTGTAAGCGGACCGTCTTTTAATTCCGTTTTAATGAGTGTAAAAGAAACGCTCGGCAATCTTTTCATGTTTTAGGAGTCAGAAAAGGGCTTAAAGATGACTCTACTTGTTTTTTCGTTGAAAATGATATATTTCGCCTGAATAATCATGTATTCTGCACAAAGACACAAACATTACTCATACCTGTTTGAAATGGATAAAAGCGTTGCAAAATACCTTTTCAAAGTGAAACATAAACAAATTTGCGATTTATTTACTCAAAAAACTTATAAAAAGGGCCTTTGTCAATTCATTTTTACCGTTTGAGTTTGGGTGAGAAAATAGTGCTTTTGCTTAGAAAACTTCCCGTGAAGATTGTGGAAAATCCAACTGTCGGAATCGAGCGCCGTCTTCTCCAGGTAATCCACATCACCTTACTCTTCATTTTCAACCGTTTAGTTTTTTTATTTAGCCCCTCATTTTGTTTTTTGGGAGAGATTTTAGGCACAAAACCCGCGCGCGGGGGTCCGCAGGTTTACCATTGCGGACCCGCGGACCCCGACTTTTTCTCCATTGGGAAAAAGCTCGGGGTCCGCACCTTCCGTGTAGACAAAGTGCGGACCCACACACTATGTCTAACGTGGAGGGTGCGTACCCCGCAGCAAGGGTTTTGAACCTAAAATTCCTAAAAAATGGACCAATCAAAATGTTTTCTAGCAATCTAATTAATCTTTATACTTGATGAAGAGAATATATCATGCTAGATTGGCGAGAACGGGAGCATGAGGACGTGGATACCGCCGCATGGAATCATCAGCCTTCACTTGATGCTTTGAGGGCATGCAGACTGTACAAGTTCTGGACCATTCCTGGCATGAGGGCTCAGGTAGATTTCTTACAGTGGCTGGTTGACAGGTGGAGCATACAGGACTAGTGCTTTTTCATTGGCGGACACCGGCTCGAAATCGAGCTGGAGGACATTTATTTCTTGATTGGTTTGCCTAAGAGAGGCGAGGACTTGACTCTATTCGGGACTAGGCCAGGTGGCCAGCCTGTCGATAGCCTTCGGCTAGAGTACTGCCACAGCCAGGCTAAAGACAAAGGGATAGACATAAAGACCATATCCCGTCCTGAGCTCATGGTGATTGCGTTTACTGTCACCAGACTTTGCGGAGCTGCCGCATTACATGTTGCCACCGGATCCCAGATGCGTATGGCAGTTGATTGCTTTCAAGGAACCATCTTCAACTAGTGCAATGCTGTGCTGGCCAATGTGAAAGGCCAACTGACCAGGGCCAAGAACGGACGACTAAAGACCTTTGGTTATGGGGCTTTGGTCGTGAGTTTTGGCCTGGAGAGGGTTCCTATGCTGATCCCACAGCATCTTACTGTTGGAGCTGGGCTTCCTCGAGAGCCCAAACTGATGTGATGGGTTGCAGTCATGGCCCGTCACCCGGACGAGAGGACAGAGGTTGCTCGGTTCAAACCTGAGTATTTCCAATGGTTGGAAAACCAGATTTTTTGCATTCAGGATTTCCCTTACGCTGGGATAGATTTCCGTGGTGACCTAGACATGGTTCTTCCACCAGGAGAGCAGTGGGACGACTCAGGTAAAATCCTTTTCAACTTTCCCTATTTAATTTTTTTTTATATTTTTCATTGTCTCAAAACTGATAGTAAAAATTTCAGATGCAGATGTGGGTCCACAGCGACCAGTCGCTCTCCGGCCTTTCGAGAGGAGGTAACCAGTTGCACCTGCGCCAGCCCCACAGGACGAATCAGCAGAGGTTTTGGCCGAGTTGGAGAGTCATCTTGAGCGCTTGACAGGAGATATTCCTAAGACTACTATTGACGACATTCCTCGTCGACTTCAGCGCTATGTGATTGGAGTCCCGGGACCTTTTAGGAGGTTCCTTTGCAAGGTGGCTCGGGCAATGGTTTCTTATAGAGATCATCACCAGTGATAGGATGATCGCCTATTGTGGGCACATGTGACATTTTTGTTTTTTGTACTTATCATTTTTGCCGATCATAAGGTGTTTTTCAACCTATGATCGAAGACGATGTATTTTTTGACACACTCCTATATATATATATATATATATATATATATATATATATATATATATATATCACTCTTACCGGCTTTTCTTGTAAATCATGTTATGGAATGGTTTTAAATTTACATGTATGATTATTGCAAATGTCTATTTAACATTCGAGAAGCAATTGCATCTGCTAATGTATTTAAAGACCTTGGAATATGCTGATATTCAATGTAATCAAACTCACGTTCCAAGAGACGCACTCTCAAAAATAATCTTAATAACACTGGATTTCTAATGGCATACACTCTATTAAGCTGTAATACAACGAGTTTAGAATCTAACCTCACTATCAAACTCTGAATCCCAAATGAAATAGATTCAGATAATAACTCAATCACTGCACTATACTCAGCAATGTTGTTTGTTGTTTGACCGAGGCTTACCCCATGCATAGAAACTAACTCGTCAGAGGGTGAATAGATAACCCAAGTTGCAGAAGAGATGTTCCGTGTATTACGACAAGCACCATCAGCAAATCCAATGTATGTTTGGAGAGGTATCAACATCTGCAATATCAAGAGTAAAACTAAGATAAGCAGGAATAATGACGAAAAACACTCTCGAAGCTAAGCACACTTTTGTTTTTTAAACTAAAGCACACCAGCTAGAAAGAAAACTATCCTAACTAAAAATCTCCATACCCCATTCTTTTAAGCATAATACTTCTTCAAGTAAAGACCATTTCTGGGTTTACCTAAAGAGTCCCCCTCAAAGTCTACCAACTCATAGGCCCCTTTTGCTAGCTTTCGCTTAACAATATAGGGACCATGCCACATAGGAATGAATTTCCCAGCGCCTATTTTATCATTAGCTTGATCATACAATAACACTAGGTCTCCTTCCGAAAAATTTCGAGGGGTCACATTCCGATCATACTGAGCTTTCATACGTTTTGCGTGAGTCTCGATCGCCAATGCAGCATCACGTTGATTCTCATCTAATTGAGCTAAGTATAACAAACGCTTCTCCTCTTCGGAAGTAGCTGGAAGTAACTCGATGGCCATTTGCAGTGACGGGATTTTGCACTTAATGGGTAAGACAACTTCCAAACCATAGACTAGTTGGAAAGGAGTGAACCCTGTTGATGTTTTTACTGAAGTTCGGTACGCCCAAAGCGCTGAAAATAGCATGTTGTGCCAATTCGACCGATGAATCCCAATGATCCGTCGGATCATTGTGCCAACTAAAACTTTGTTGATGGATTCAACCAGACCATTTGCTTGTGGATAATAAGGGGTTGAACTATCGTGATGTAAACCAAGCTGGCCTGTAAGTTCGGTCATCATAACGTTTCGAAAATGACACCCATGATCAATGATTATCGCTTGTGGGACACCAAACCTAGCAATTATATGATTGAACACGAAAATTGCAGCTGTCTTGCCGTCTGCTTCGAATGTAGGCATCACCTCGGCCCACTTAGTAAAATAATCTACCGCTAGGATGATATACACATGCCCGCCGGCCGAGTGAAGGTTACATGTAATAAAATCGATGCCCCATTTGGCAAAGAGACCAACGACCATTATAGGGTGGAGAGGAGTAGGTGGAGTGCGCATCTTACGATCAAAAATCTGGCAGTTGTGGCATTTTTGGACAGCCGTAATACAATCTTTAAACAAGGACGGCCAGAAATAGCCAGTGCGCAATATCTTTTGGGCTGTGGCATACCCAGACATATGACCGCCACATGCTCCAGAGTGACAGTCATTTAGAACCCTTTTAGCCTCTTCGTGAGTTAAGCAACGTCGAAAAATAGAGTCCGCCCCACGGCGATAAAGAGTATCTCCAATAATTTTGAATTGTTGGGACTGGAATCGAATTTTCCAACGTTTCGACCTTGAAATTTCTGGCCGAAAGGATTGGGTCTGGAGATAGATGATGATATCCCCATACCACGGATCTAAAGTGCTGATTAGAAACAAAGATTCATCTGCAATGGGCTCCTCTGCCACAGTTTCTGTGTCAGCACGTGGGAAGTCACACATTAACTCTGCAAAAACTAAAGATTTCTTAGACTTAGATTTCTCAAACTCCAAGTCAAACTCTTGCAGGATAATGATACATTTAGAGTACTTGCCCCCTAGCAATTGTTTGGTCAAAATGTAGATCATAGGGTTGCAATCCGAAATTACCGTAGTTTTACGTAGTAAAATGTAGTGATGAAAACGTTGGACAGCTTGAATGGCTGCCAATGCCAATTTCTCCACATGTGAGTATTTTAGCTCAGTTGGATTTAATGTGCGACTAAGGTAATATATCACATGTTCCGTTCTAAATTCATCTTCCTGAACTAAGACCATTCCAATGGTGGAATGGGAGGCGGCGAGGTACAAAAAGTAATCCTGGTTGTAGTTGGGAGGATGCAACAACGGTGCATGGGTTAACGCGTGTTTGAGTGCATCAAAAGACTTCTGAGCTATCTCATCCCAAGAAAATTGAGTATTTTGTTTCAAAAACCGTGTAAAACCCTTTGTAACCTCGGTGTAGTTAGGAATGAATCGTCGTAAAAAGTTTTCTTTCCCCTGCAAACTTTGGAGTTGGCGAAGACTCGAAGGAGGAGGCAAATTGATGATAGCTTTGACCTTCGAGGGATCAACGCGAATGCCGGCTTTCGAAACTACAAATCCCAGCAATCGACCCGTTTCTATACAGAAGACACATTTGTGTGGGTTCAACCGAATACGATAATGCCTACACCTCATAAAGATTGCTCGTAAGTGGACGAGGTGATCAGATCGATGTAGTGAATGAGCAGGAAAGTCATCGAGATAGGGTTGCACAATGTGCTTGATGTCATGAAATGCATAAGACATCGCCCTTTGAAAATTTGCTCCAACATTCTTAAGCCCAAAAGGTAATTTGCAATAAGAAAATGTCCCCCATGGACAAATAAAAGCCGTTTTTGGTTGATCGGCAGGTAGAATGTTGATTTGATTGTATCCGGAAAAACCGTCCATAAAGGAAAATATCTCGCTACCGGCACAATCATCAATGATTTGATCAATATAGGGAGTTGGGTAATTGTCCTTTGGACAAGCTCGATTAATGTCCCTATAATCGATGCATATTCTTATTGTTCCCTGTTTTTTGTTAACTGGAACAATATTCGATACCCAATCCGTTAACGGGATTGGATAAATGAAACCTGCTTTCAACAGTTTTTCAACTTCTACTTTAATTGCAGCAGCTTTTCGTGGGTGAATCTGACGCAAACGTTGCCGGACGGGTTTAGTGTTCGGGTAAGTTTTGATCTCATGAACAACAATTGCGGGATTAATTCCTGGCATTTCCTCATAGGACCAAGCAAACACGTCGCGGAATTCTTGAAATAGGGCCTTATATAATTGAATTTCGTCGTCTGTACACGAGGCACCTATATGAATGTTCTCAACAATTCCGGGCTTAACCGAAATGTCAATGGGAATAGTTCGAGAGATGTTTCCCAAATTTAACTCTGAATCAGGATGTTTCATTGGATTCTGAGGTTCCTTGACATATTCGGTTGTAAAGATTGATGAGAAATTATTTTCAAAACGATCATCCTCAGGTAAAAACGAAGATCTGTGATGGAGATCTTCCCATGGTAAATCATCTACACATAGGATTTCACGAATTTGCTCATCAAAGTGAACAAGTTCAGAAAACGTAGTTAAATCCGAGGTTGATGTGAAAAGTGATTCCTCATGGACCACATTCATTAAGTCATTTTCGGTTGAACACGGGTCGGCAAAAGACTGCACAGCTTCATAGGCCATTTCATATGGACTCAAAGGCATGGAATTACCAAATGAGTCTATTTCAGATTCAGAAGGAACGATCCAAGGATCATCATAAAAATTAGTGTCTCATGTAATCATATGAATAGTTGCAAATGAAGATGATGCGTTGATTGGAGGAAAATGAAAAGTTCACAGTAAACCGGCATCTTTAACTAATCCTACTCCAACATCCTTATATGGGATAGTCGTTTTACCAACATGCTGAATACTCTCCGAAGAGGCTGGGTCAGATGAAAAGTAAGCCAGCTGGTCTATTGTTATGATCTTTCCATTATGTGGAAATTTTATGACTCTAAAGACCGATGAAACGACCACTGTCATAGCGTAAGACCAACTTCGACCCAAGAGAAGGTTGTAGTCTAGAGGGGCATCAACCACCTCCACATCTAGACTAACGGTTTTTCCTTCAACCCCTATAGGAAAATCCTGTAGAATGCCAAAAGGATGAAACCCACGGCCATCAAAGGCCTTAAGAATCGTCGGGGATTGATTTAGTGAAGGAGAACCAATCGATCTCCAACACTGTATCGACATAATACATGTTGAGGCTCCCTCATCAATTACAGTCCGATGAATAGGCCTGTTTTTGACTATCACTGGAATCTGGAAAGCCATTTGATGAGGCAAACGCAGTGTACTATTTTCTAGATCAAAGATTATTAGGTTCGGGTCCTGAACGTCAACAGCTCCTATTGCCGACAAAAGTAATTTGCGTTGTGCTAGGCATGATTGCAGCACTTCCAAAGCCAACATTGCTGAGGGTGAAATAGCTAAATCCTCAACAATGTTACAATTCTGAGCCGCTCTCGCATGTGGATTGAAAGCTGACCTTCGAAGTACACCCTTGGCGGGCGGTTTGATTACTAAGTCTGGATTAGGTTTCTTGATCTGTAGTGGATCGGAACCGGGAGCTGAGGTTGATGGATTAGAATGAGAAGATTCTGCTTCTTTGCCATCAACAGGACTTTTACTACCATAATCTTGCGATCGAGTCGCAATCCTTACATGGGACATCATCAATATGGGTTCTTCATTGGCACTCGAGGAAGAACCTATCATCTTGCTATCTTGATTTGGAAGTGGATCCTTCAAAACAGCAGGAGTTTGGGAACCTTTGACGATTTTCGCAACCTCTGCTTGATGAGGGCAGTCTCTTGTGAAATGTTCTTCATCACAAATGAGACACGGATAACGAGGTTTGCACTTTTGATCATTGGATTCCGCCTTTTCAGGTTTCTCCTTTGAACTTTTGTCCGTTTTATTCTTCTTCTTTCCTTTCTTCTTCCCGCCGGATTTTGATTTAGCTGTAGATGATTCTACAACGTGAACATCGACGGAAACCTCTGCAGAAGAATCTCCTGTCGGGGAATCAGGCAAGGTTATGATAGGAGAAGAATTCTTGGAAGACTTCTTCTTACTTTTAGTGTTAACTATACCAATCATACCGTCAGCGGCATGAGATCCCAAAGGAACTGCAGTGATTTGATTTGACTTGGGAAGATCGGGGATCTTTTCATGTAACGTACCTGACTGAGTATAGACCAAGTCAAGGTACTGTGCTTGAGCAATGACTTGCTCCTCAGTAACAACTCCGGCTTTAGCAACATCTTCAGTGATCCTTGGCAACAAAGATTTTACAAACCACTCAGCCAAGATTTGATCCGGAATGAATACCTTCACTAAACGTCGTCGACGTCTCCAATTATGAATATGATCTGAAATATACGTGGATGTCGATTGTTTTAGCGAAGTTAACAATTCCATGCCATTGTCATATCGAACTGGCAACTAGAAATGAGTTAAAAACGAGGTAGCTAACTGACTAAAATTATAAAAAGTGCCTTGCGGTAACTCAATGTACCACTTGGCCGCGAGACCAATCAAAGTGCGCTGGAAAAGTCTAAGACGGATCGAATCATTTGTGATGGAGTTAGATGCACACCAGAGGTGGTAAGTCATCACATGGTTCGACGGGTCCTCTCCAGATTTACCTTCGAACTTGGGAATGTCACTGGGCAATTTATTCGGCATTGGCGACCAAAACAGAAGATAATTAATCGGATCATTCGTTAGGCGTGACAAGTCTGGTAAGTCCAAAGTTGCGACAAATGGTAACTGCCGATTAGGATCCCTAAAACTTTGGGTCATGAGACCAGCCCCAGGAGGAGGATATCCTGGATAACTAGGAATAGGAATCGCGTTCGGGATATTGTATCCTCCCAGAAAACCAGGATTAACCGTACCGTACTGGGGTTAATGAGGTTGTTGATAAGTGTACCCAGGATACGGTTGATACCGATAAACTGGGTGCTGGACAGCAGGACCGAATTGGTACTGTCCCTGGTACAGTTGATAGGTGAATTGAGGTTGACTGGTGACAACCGTACTTAAACCAGGTTGTCCTACAGGCATCTGAACCGTAGTTTGAATGGTGGATCCAGACGGTGGTAAAGATGTCTGAGGAGTAGATACAGAAATAGTAGAAACCAGAGGTGTCGATACTCCAGAAGTAGGTGGGGTAGATGGAACAGATGTTGCGGTAGTTGCAGCAGTCATTTGAGATGGAGTACGAGGCGTAGTAGGCCCAGACTGTGAAACTACCGAAGGTACAGAAGTTTGAATGTTAGACTGGACTCGTTGCTGGGGTGAACCGGAAACTAAGGGTTGTCCAGTTTGAGATGACAACTGTACACCTGGCTGCAACCCCTGTTGAGTTTGCGATGGATCCCACACTATGTTCTTTCCGAGGTATTGACCCATAATAGGTTGAGAATATTGAGGACCATAACCGGGTTGAGGGTAGGTTGGATAGTTGAAAGGTACATTTCCCGTCCCTTGAACATAATATTGACCTTGGGGTGGTTGGAAACCTTGGTTTGAGTACTGACCTTGGGGTAGATATCCCTGAGGCACGTACTGATACTGGGGTTGACCTTGAGGTATAAATTGATACTGGGGTTGACCTTGGAGTACATATTGAGTCTGGGGTTGACCTTGAGGAACGTATTGTATCGTAGGCACGTACTGTCCTTGAGGTTGCCCCCCAAATGCAAATTGTGTACCTTGAGGTTGTCCCCCAGGTGTTAAATGAGGCTGCCCCCCAGGCAGTAACTGACCAGCTTGAGGTTGAGAATTGGGAATAGAACCTGACATCATAAGAATGTCTTCTACGCTCAACGGCTTTGCACCATTGCTTCCAGTGAATAACCCTTGTTCAATGGGTTGAGGAGATGCTCCCGAAAAAGTACCAGAAAGTGACTGATACCCAGCGGGAACAGAAGGACCGCCGTACAAAAAAGATTCAGGCGATTGAGTAAACATGGACGACTGACCTGACATATTTACGGGAGTATAAAAACCTCTAGGATGATAAGGAGTACGAGGTGGTGAAAAATTTAACACTGAATTTTCCAAATAATTAGTCAAAGAAAGATACCAAGTAGTACTTCTAGGTGGGCTGTAAAAAATTGATTCACGCTCCCTTAGATCAATAATAGGTTGATTTTCAGGGATAGGGATGCCTACTTCTTCCGGAGCAAGTTCTTCAATAGCTATCAAACCAGAAGGAAGATTTTCGGTAATTACTCTTTCTACCCTAGGTGAATTAGGACCACTAGAAGTTGGAGAGACAAACCCCGATGTTGGAGTAACAGGCTCAGATATCTCAGGTTCTTCACCTATATCACTAGTAGATGAAAAGCTACCAGCAAGTTCGGAAACTGAGATAGATTCAGGATTATAACCTGTTTCTAGAGTTTGGTAATCAGGATGTACAACCAATGAAGACTCTCCTTCTTCAGGTGAACCAACTTTACTGCCACTAGGAGTTACGAGGAATTTCAAGCCTTCAAGATGGCTTGGGACTTCTTCAGGAGGTTGGCCCTGAAGTCTACGGGACTTCCTCAGTAAATCAGCCACGGCTACAAACTCAGGAGACTGGCCCCGAAGTCTACGGGACTGTCTTGGTAATTCAACCACAGTTAAAAACTTTTAACTACTTCACACGCAAACAAAGTAAAATCTCAATGAAAAACACCTAAAGCCTCTAAAGAACCAAACAAATTTGAATCACACGCCTAAAGAATCTAAAGATCAAAACACAAACAAACAGTAACTTTCCGGACCGAAAACACTAGTTGGTGATGAAATCCAACGTCGCAGAATTCAGTACAGAAATGGCGGTTGGAACAGTTACCCCGGAAACCTGCTTAATGAATAGACTGGACCAAGTTCCTCCACTTAACCGTCTCGAGTGAAGTGAACCCCCCAGAAAATCCAAGTGAGTCTAGCCGACGTCTGCTCCAGGTACAGTGGGATCTTCCCACCACTGTCACCTTAGGAAGAATCCTAAAGAATATGGCCACTAAGGTTACCAACTGGGACAAATACACCTGGGGGAACAGTCTACGATCCGATACGCACGCAAGGGCAGAGTAGCAAGCTCAATCCCCTTGAAGGCTCCTTGACATAATCCAAGGTTTGCCAACAAGTGACCCCAGGCTCCTCGAAAATGGTTAATTCGAGGTTTACCGTTTTTAATACGTGAATATCTGGCGTCGTTCCCAATGAGGAAGGATTGATTCCCACACTAGTTCAGACACGATCTCGTGCTTCTCCTTTAAGAGGAGCTTTCCCAGAGCATAAATGCAACAATTGGATTTCTTCCTACCACAAGATACAACTACTTGTTTGTTTTTATTGTCTTGGAGAGTTAATTACTCTCCTACTCCAAGACACTAGCCTAAGCTAAGTTGGTGTATCAGAGCCCTAGAAATAAAATGTTACTAAGTGAATTTTACTTTAAGCGTTAATTTTAGTGGTTGTTGTTTAAGTCAAGAGGTGGTGGAGATGAAACTCGTGGTGTAAAGACTCGACTCGAAATCACTAAAAAGATGCACCTAGGATGATTTAAACAATCTTTTCTCTTCGATGAACTTCTAAACTAAGAAAGAGTTTGAGAAATGCAACTACTTTGTAAACACAAGTCTTTCTCAATTAAACAAATTAAAAGAAAAGTTTTTCCTTTCCAAAGCACTCAAAACGAGACAACTAGCTATTTCACACAAATTTCCCTTTTCTTTTCAAAGCAAACAATCACTAGAAAAGACAAACTTTTCCAAAAGAGATTTTGTTTTTTATATTTTGTAAAAAAGACACTCAAAACTAATGAAAATGACTAACTTTGAGAGCTACAAACTATAAAAAGCTACTTGAAGTTAAAGCCTACTAAAAGTCTTTTTGAGGATGTTTTACTTAGCTAAATGTGAGCTAAGGACTAATGTATGCAGAATCACAATTAGTCAAAAAACAACCAATCTTTCGTTTTCTTTTTGTAAAAATGAAAATTCCAAACTTTCAACTACAAGCTTTTCAAAATTTTGAAATGAGAAAACTCAAAGCGAATTCCTCAACAAGGGGAGATTTCATAAATGGTCAGACTCACAAGAAGACCAGTAGACACCAAGGTAATCTGAGGTCTCTAGGACTTCTAAGCTCAGAGCCACTACACAACCAAAACGAAAAACAAACCCAACAAGCAAAATTCCTAGGAATTCCACCTAAAACCCTAATGCTAATGAAATTAAACCAAGGAAAGTTTTTGACAGGGAACAAGTAGGTCTGGGCAATGGCTAAAACTTATAAACAAATTCTAAACTGATAAAAAAGAGGAAAATTTGAAATTCTTCAAATTTTTAACAGGGTACGCAGGCAACCTGTTTACAGAGGTGCGTCTACGCTCTGTGCACAAAGCAAAAGTGCGTACAAGTACGCATTGTGCTTAACTCAGAGGGTGCGTACCTCTCCCAAAACTATGAAAAATGGAAACTAACTCAAAATTAACTAAATACACCCAATCTCACAGTCATCAAGTCAAAAACAGAAACAGAAAATACAGTTTCTCAAGTCAAAGTATAGACAAAGAAAACAATCAAGTCCCCAGTATGGTCGCCATTCTGTCGCGCGGAATGGGTCGATCTTGCAGACAAGATAGACCTTCCTAGAATCTAAAGAAGACCTAACGACAAGCAAACCAACCAGACACTATATTTCTCTAAATATGCTTCAATAAACAATAGCAAACAAAGGTTTCTAGGGCCTACCTTTGGTCCAACGCAAGCTTGTGGATGCCCTCGCTCTTTTGATCCAAATGAGCTCCTCTTCGCAAATATACAAACACAAACAAGGCAAACAAATTAAATAGCACCTGAAAAACCAATTGAAAAACTAATTGCATGAAACATACTTAACATGAAAGTCAAGGAGTCCATGAAACAAATAACATAAGATACTTATTGAGAAAAATGAGTTTGATTGTATTAATTCAAAAGAAGAAGAACTTTACAACCTTTGCCTTGACGCTGTACAAGCTCCTCCCAGGGTCCAACAAGATGTCTCCTCTACTTTGACAAGCTTCACTCACTCTCCAATGGAACCAAGAGGTATGTGATCCTTCCTCTCAAGCTCAACCAAAGAGTCTTGATTTCACCAGCATTTACCCTCAAAATGTTTAGCTTCTAACCTCCCTAGTCCTCACCCCAATGCCTGTATTTATAGTGCAATGGGAGGAAGTTACTAGGTCCTCCTTCAAAGGGATAAAGCCCTCCTTCAAAGGGATAGCTCCTTTATTCAAGGGATTAGCTCCTTCTCTTTTGGGATGCATGAACCACCTCATAGCGAACAATCCACGTCAAAATTCCTTCTAGAAAACTCTAGAATTAACCCAAAGTGAGTTTTTTAAGATAAAAATTGCGCCTTTTGACTTTCATAGGGGTCCGCACCTGCACCGTTAGGAACAGAGCGGGTAGGTACGCAGCTTTTGTACACAGAAGGTGCGGGACCGCAGGTGACCATGAGAGAAAGTGCGGAACCAGAGTTACATTGATTTTTAGTGTCTTTCTCCCACTTCCAAAGCTTGATTTGAAGAGCTTAGGTTCTAGACTTGCTCAGGAGGACAATACAAGTGATGATAGACCCATACTGACTGCAAATAATCATGGCGACGATATTTTTGTGTAACAAAGAGACAAAAGGTCAATCTAGGACCCTTCATTCACCATCCCATACTTGAGATAAAAGCTTATGCAAATCAAATAGAATGGGTGGGAGGTAACCTAGTAGACCAGGACAACACCAGAATAGATGTTGAGAAAGCTCTTATTGATTTAGAAAAGCAGCTTGATGACAACACTTTTCTACAGGTACCAGAAAGACCAGAGACTACCATGAGCACCCCTCTAGACATGCAGACTCCTTAGAATGAGGTGAAGATCCCAAAAAGAAACGAAGAAGGGCCTTCCACTTCAAGAATGGCCACCTCTGATTTACAACAAGAATCAAACAAGAGGAAAAGGCTAAATCTAGCATCTGAGCAAGAGTTTATTGAAGACTCAACTGAAGTCACTAATGAAGGAGCAGAAAGAAGTAGGCTTGCCACTCCATCTGGAGGCAAATAAGAGCCTTCCACATCACAAACTCAGATGTTGGAAAGGCAACTCAGTGTTGAAGTGTCTTATTTTAGAATGCCAGCTGACAAAGACCAATATATCAAGGAAAGGTATAAAGAAATCAAGGCTAGGAATGAGAGGCTTAAGGCCCAAACATATGCACAATATCTGAAGCTAACTCCTACTAATCAAATAAGGCTAATGTCAAGCTTTGAAATTAAAGAGGGGAAGCTGCAAATGACCTTTATGAAGCCTACATCCCAGCAACTAATCAAATAAGGCTAATTTCAAGCTTTGAAATTAAAGAGAGGAAGCTGCAAATGACCTTTATGAAGCTTACAACCCAGCAACCAAAGACAACATCAGATTTCAAAAGGGTAGATTTTGAAGTGTTGGCAAGGGATATCCATCCCATAGACCAGATTGAGATACAAAAATAGGTTGGAGAGATGATATACTCCACCCTGACAGGTAAAGCCATAGCTGCCCATCAGCTACAGAACTCCCTGAACAACATCTCAGCACAATTCCAGTTGGAGAAGGCCTCCTCACAGGCCAAGGACACAAGGATCAAGTCCTTAGAGGACTTAGTAATTGAATTGGGACATGATCCCAAGGATATAAAAGCCACAAAACAACTTATCAAAAAGAAGAACGATGACATAGCTGCATTAAAGAAACAGCTAAAAATACCTCAGCTATAGCATCCATAAACATTGGAAGTCCTAGAAGCCCAGTAGGGGCATGAAAAACTAATGGACTTGGTCTTGAAATTGAATGACCAACTTAAAGAGACTGAAAAGGAATTGGATGCTTTGATCCAATTAAAACAGGAAAATGTGGCCACCTCTTCAACAAACGTTATCCCCACTGTCTCTACAACAGTGCCATCCATACTAGTAGCATCTTTGTCACCTACAACTCCACTTGCAACAACCATGTAGCCAATAATAGAGTCTACATCAACAGTAGGTGCATGAAGAGAGAAAGCAGCAGAACTTGTTAAAGCCATGGAAGAGATGTCTATCCAGGCTACTGAAATGAACAAGTTAAGAGAAAAGCTTGCAAGTTTGGAAATAGTCTGCAGACTTGCCCAACTAAAGCAAAAAGAAGAAACGCAAAGGGCCCAAAGAATGGGTGAGAGAATAAAATCCTAGAGAAGGATTTAACACTCGAGAAACCACTTGGACAAACCAAAGAAATGTTGTGGGCCAATATCATTGACTTTGTCAATGATATTTGGCCATCAATCCAAGTAATTTTTGAACAAATAGAGCTGGTAAAGATAGCTAAAAAAGCTATCCAGAAAGTGAAGGAAGAGTTGGGAAATAAGCCACGGGATGCAAATAGACTCATCCACTTCCTCAATAGCAAGAACAGATATGAGCTCTAGGAGATAAATATAGAAGATAGGACAACTGCCATTTTAGAAATAAGGAAGGTCCTTTCCAAAAGGAACCTTATGCTTAATTTGGAAGAAAAGTGCCACAATATGCAGGTAGCCATTGATAGGTTCATGGCTAAATTCCAGATTTTGAGGAGAAAGGTCTGCCCAGTCCTATGGTCATCAATGATAAACTAATGACACAGTTGGACTATGGTGATAGACTCAGAAAATTGGCTAAGGAATAGGCCAGTTCTTCATCCATAAAAGCCCTACCAATAGGCAAAGTATTATATGACACCTTTAAAAACTTGTTTTTCCTTGAGCATGAGGTAAAACATTTGTTCCTCACCAAGCCAAATTTTGCAAAGTATACTGAGGCTGATAAAATCTACAGAAGAATGGTGATTGTGAAATTACTAGATGCAGAATGGTGGGAGAAAATGACAAATTTACTGTGATAAATTTACAACAGAAATTTACTACACAGTAAAAACGAAGGCAGCCAAGTAAAATAGATGAAAACAGGGCAACAGGGTAAAAAAGTATTAGAGTTAAAGAGTATCAGTTGAAAGATTAAAGTAAAGAAGATTCCAGTGTGAAACTCCACCACTAAAAGCCATATTAAGAGGCTAACATTTCAACAATAAAGGCCAGCACAACCATAATAAAAGGGACAACATGAAGCAGTTCATTAGTTGTCTCTATCTTCTTTCAAGAAGATATTTGTATTTCCTAGATTAAATCTCAAGTTGTTTTGAGATATTTTGTAATACGTTTTTGTATAAATACTTCACAATTCGATGTAGTGGTAGATTCTTAGACATTTCTATAGTTTTCTTGATCAAATACTATAAGCTATTGTATCACTCTTGGACCAGCAAGCTGGATTATTGAATAAAACAAAGACATTTCATTGGATTCATGTGTAGTGCGAAATACAGACAAGTATCTTCTTTGTGTTGTCATTTTTCTTTAAATGTTTTTCCATAATCTTAAATGTATATGAAATCTAAATGCTTTAATATGTAATGATATCTCAGAACTTGCTTTACTGCACTCTATTTTGACAATTAGGCATTTTGTATGTTTTTCGGCTAAAATTATCTAAGTTAAGAAATTCTTGATTGCTCCTTAGTTCAGGTAGTTTCCCTCTGGTCTATAGTAAATTATTCTTAACTACCCTTTGCTCATGATCATCCTCTGTTCCTCCTTTTAGTCTCAGTTTGAGGATTCTTAAGTGGCCTCTCACCCTGGTTAAGATTCGTTTCACCCATTCGACCTGAAAACCTATGTTTCACTCTGCTAGCTTGCCCATTGAACACTACCTTTAATGATTAAATCCCAGTCTTGTTGCCCTTCTTTGACTCCATAGCCCAATAACTAGAGACACCATTCTATCCATTTGTTTAAGGATTCCACCATCCAACTTCCAATAAAAATCCAAAACCCCCCTGAACTTTAATAACTAGCCTAAAATCTCAGCAAACAAAGCTAAAACATAAAGAGAGATCCCTCTCTGAGTCATAGGTTGGCTAGAGCTTATACTTAAAAGATTGGTTTGTAGTTACCTCGGTCTTTTACTTCTTCTGGTAACTTCTAGGGAAAATTTTGAGTGATAACATAGTGGCGACTCCATTGGGGAGAACCCTCAATCCTAATAAATCTTTAAGAAATTTTTAATTCTGTATTTATATCCTCTTAAAGTAATTTATTAGAAGATATTTCTCACAAAAAGATAACAATTTAAAAAATTCTGAAATTCTGGCTTCGAGGAAAACTCATTATACTAGGACTAACCCAGATCCAAACCCTCCCCCAGTATTTGATAATCCTAACCTGATTTCAAGAAAATCCAAAAAAGAAGAAAGTTCAGCTAGTCACACACCCTTAGTTAAAGGTAATTCATGCCCTAATGAATGGTTGCTTTTAGAAGATCTTCCCTTTGATGAGAAATTCGATTTGTCATTATTTAGATCAAAGTCTGAAAGTGAAATTTGTGACACTGTCATAGATCCAGATTTTATTGCAAACCTCGAAGTCCAAAAAGCCAACAAATCAATTGATGAGTACCTTCTAAATTCACCACAATCATCCCTTAGTACTGCCAAGATCCCTGAGCTTTCTGAACAGTTGTCCACTACTCTTAATTCACCATTATTCCCTTCAACATCTGAAGCTGTTTCCCCACCTCCATTCATACCTTCACTCCCTTACCAACCTATCATATCCCAGGTACCACCTATTAGTCCTAGTTCATCCTCCACTACTGCATCATCTTCCAGTGCCTCAACCCCACATTTTAGCCCTCCCCAGCGTATAGCCATGGCAAATAGATATGCTCCCCTTGTCTTTCCAGCTACACTTGGTGCCATGCTAGCAGACTACCATAGTAAAATCATCTAATTTGATGGCATAGGACACTACACTGCACAACACCATGTTAATAAAATGACAGACTACTTTGAACTTCATGAAATTGATATTGTGGATGTCCAAATGAGATTATTTACTCAGACTTTAGCTAGTGATGTTAGGAAATGGTTTAGGTCACTGCCTGATAATAGTATTGATAGTTTAGAAGTATTTCAACAACAATTTTTGAATAGATGGGAAAAGAAAAAGAATCCTCTATAGATCCTTTCAGAATATGAAAATATTAGGAGAGGACCCAATGAGACTGTTCAAGATTACTACACCAGATTTAACAATATATATAATGCAATTCCAGTTAATCTTAGACCCCCACCTGACTTAGCTTTGATAAATTTCCTTGATGGTTTTTACATAGACATGGCATTCCAGCTCAGGGAAAGAACCCCCCCAACCCTAGAAGATATGAAAAGTGTAGCAGTAAGTGTAGAGACTAATTTATTAGCTAAAAGCACTAGAGTTAGGAATGAAATAAGAGGCTCAGCTAAAGATGAGCCTTCACCCTCTGACATTAAAATAGATAGCTTAGTGAAAGGCATGGAAAAATGGATGGATATAATAGAGAATATAAAGAGGAAACCACAGTGGGATAATCAACAAGCACCTCCAGTTAGAAACCCGAACTTTAGGAAAAACCAAAACCAAAACCAAAACCAAAACACTGGAAAAAATGGACCTGATCAGAATATTAGGCCTCCTTTCCAAGAGAATTATGCAGAAACATCCCATCCTGAAGATCCATAGCAAGACACGTAGATTAACCTGTTGGGATTAGATGATGAAGGTGTTGTTTTTCTGATCCAAGATTATAAGGAATTTCATATGCTACAACAATTAGTCATTTGATTATAAACAAGGTTATGATTCTTCCATATTTGAAGTACATAAGTAGTATAACCTAAGGAGTAAAAATAATTCTGATATCCCTAACAAAACCAAGAAAATAGTTCCAAATCAACCAAAGAAAATCAAAGAAGCCCTGGTTTCTAAAATCCTCCAGATTCTCCCCAGACAAAAATAGAATTCTTCTGGCCCTAACATTGTAGATATAACCCCTAATCAACCTTCTAATGATCAACCCTATACTTCAATCCCCCCAAAAAAACCAATGGACACACCTCAAAATAATAGATCGCAATATTCACAGAAAGAGGTCCCCAATAAACGAAAAGAAGACCATCCCACTCAAATCCCTACTGTCAAAAGTCCAAACACTCAAATAGAGAAATCCCCTTTGCCTTTTAATTTGGGAGCAGAGGTAGCTAAGCTAAAGATTTTAGTCCTTTTGACAGAGTTAATCAGGAATGAAACCTACAAAACACAGATAAACTAGACCCTAAACCTTGCTGAAAATGAGGATTTCGTTAACCTATTTGATGACCAACCTGTACTTATATTTGGTCCAATGGTCAATGGCAAACAACTAGAAGGAGGAATACCACCTTTCTACATTTGCCTTGGCATCCATGACAAAATTCTTCAGAATGCAATGTTGGATTCTGGGGCCTCCCACAACTTAATGCCCAAATCGGTAATGGAAATTTTGAACCTAGACATTAAAAGACCTTACAAGGACTTATTTTAATTTGAATCAAGTCAAGTAAAGTGTATGGGGTTGATTAAAGACTTGTGTGTTACCTTAGTTCAATATCCTGCCAAGAGCATCCTTATGGATACTATGGTTGCTGATATCCCACCGAAGTATGGCATGCTGTTATCCAGGTCATGGGGAGCCAAACTTCAGGGATCTATACAACTTGATATGTCATATGCAACAATTTCTATTTTTGGACAATCCAAGAAGCTGCACCGAGAAACTTTAATGAAATACATGGTGAGTAGCCAGGTCGGCCTCAAAACATTCCTATCTACTCTGTAAATTCAGACATTGATTATTTTATTTTGTATAATACTGATCAAACACAAGAAACTCTTTTATACAGTGTTGATATAGAACCAAAAGAAATTGCAGTTTCAAAACAAGAGGAAACTGTCCAAACTTTAGAACTTTCCACTAAACAAGGTAGTCAAGACGAGGAAAAGTTGGTGGAAACAAATGATGCTAATTATGAACATGAGATATTGTGGCATCTTGAGTTTGATGGGTTAGTCAATAAGTTTGGAGCAGGATCAGGAGTTTGGATATACAATTTGGAGAATGATCACTTAGAAGGCCATGCATACAAACTAAATTTTAAATGTACTAACAATATTTCTGAGTATGAAGCGCTAATTTTAGGTCTTAGATTAGTTAGGAACCTAGCAGCTATAAGAGTTTCTATCATGGGAGAGTGAATTAGTGATAAAACAAATTAATGTTGTATATATGACTAAAGACCCTAGATTAAGTTGTTATAGAGGAACCATTGTAGAACACTTTCTTAGAAACCAAAGTTGTTGTAACTCCTAGAAAACATAATATGCAGGCTCATAGTTTAGCAATGTTTTCCAACACTTGCAAGTTACCCTTTCAACATAACTATCAATACATTGCTGAAGTAAGGAATAGGCCTACAATTCCAGATAATTTGAAGAACTGGCAAATATTTGCTGATGACAAACAAATAAACAACGTTTTGATCTCAGAACAAGAATTTGTAAATAGAAATATAGATACTGACACATCAATAGATCCTAACACTAAAGATAAAATAGAAATAAACAAGATAGAAGGTGAAGAGATAGATACATTTCATCCCACCAAATTTACAAAATTAGATGTAGAGAACCTAGAGAAAGTTGAGATTGATGAGATAATTCATCAAGACACTGAAGTAATCAATCTCAAAGACAATTTCTTACCTAAGGGATTAACCCCATTGGAAGACTTGTTTGATTCAAATGATGTTCCTAGAAAGCCTAAACTAGAACCTTTGAAATATGATATGGAGGAGTGTAATATAGGCACTGATGAAAATCCAAAATTGATCAAACTTTCTAAATCATTTCCTCCCACTAAAAGAGTAAAATACATTGAGTTATTAAAATAATTTCAAGATGTGTTTGCTTGGAGTTATGAGGACCTCAAATCCTATGAAACCAATATCATACAACACACAATCACTATAAAAGAAAATAAAAAACCTTTCAAACAAAAACTTAGAAGGATAAATCCTATCCTATTACCTTCAATTGAAAAGGAAATTAAGAGAATGTATGATGCTAAGATAATTGCACCAATCAGATTTTCTCATTGGGTTTCAAACCTGGTGCCAACTAGGAAGAAAAATGGTGAGATCAGACTCTGTATGGACCTTAGGAACCTCAACAAAGTATCACTCAAAGACAATTACCCTCTCCCCAAAATGGATCATATTTTGCAAAGGGTTGTTGGATCAACCAAAATCTCATTATTGGATGGGTTTTCTGGTTACAATAAAATCTTAGCTCATCCCGATGACCAGGCCAAGACTACCTTCACTATTCCTTGGGCCACATTCATGTATGTGAAAATGCCTTTTGGACTAATGAATGTAGGAGCCACTTTCCAAAGGGCTATGGATATAGCCTTTGCCAAAGAAATTCATGATTTCCTGGTAATATATCTAGATGACATTACTGTATTCTCAAAATCTGATAGCCAACACTTGCATCATCTAAGGCAAGTTTTTATTAAGTGCAAGAAATATGGAATTTCTTTAAACACCAAGAAGTCTTTGTTTGGGTTATAAGAAGGAAATTTACTAGGTCATATAATTTCAAAAGATGGTATCCGAATAAACTGTTGGGTCCCTATAATACTAGTGATTACCCCATTAATTGTAGTTGTACCCCTTATTAATATTGTTGTGCCCCTATTATCCCCATATTGTTATTACTGTGCCCCAAAGAATCCCTCTATTGTTATTTTTGTGGCTTTATATTATTATTGTTAGGTCGGCTGGGTTATATTGTGACTCCTTAGACTCCTATATATAGAAAGGAGGTTTTGTCATTTGAATGATCCAAGAATTGTTCATTTATGTAATGTAAAGGAGGTTTCCCCCTCGAAGAGGCTGAATTCTAAGGCGTTGATCTATCTTTTCTATCTTTTCTTGAGCTGGTTTCATAACATTTGGTATCAGAGCTTTGGATTCTAGGGTTTCGCTGCTCCAAACAGGTCATCGTGGAATTTTCGCTATAACTTTTTTTCTGCGATGTTTCAGAAGTTGAAAAAAAAATCCATTTGAGAAGAAATCGCGCTGAACCTTGGGTCCAAATTTCAGAGTTGTTCGTGCTATATGTGCGGAGATATGATCTGAAGAAGTTGGTCTTTTTGTAGACTCCTGAATTACATTCCAAACAGGTGACCTAGGGAAAAGCGTCATAACTTTCTCTCTGGGGATTGGATTGAAATTTCGTAAGAAAGTACAGAAATATGATGGACCGTAGTTTCTTGTATGCATTTTTTAGATCTAAAGGTCGAAACAGTGACTCGTGGCACGTCATACAAGTTCGATCTACTGAACTAGTCTATAATCAAGTCACTGTGGGAGATTTTGCATAACTCTTCCTTGGAGAATCCAATTTGGGTCAGACTTGTGGCATTGGAAAGAGGACACAAAGGGCTACTACAAGTCACAAATTCAGATCTAGATGATTGAAAAGTACAGAGATACATCAGAGGCAATATCGAGCTCCTACAAAGTGAAAAAAGGTGTGTAGATTTTTTTAAATTTTTGCTTAAGCTTGGTTTGAAAATTTATTTTGAAGGAATTCAAAGGGCATAGTAGAGAATTATTATCGGTAACTGATGCCCCGAGGAAAGAAAATGCAAACACCTAGTAAGGAACCTGAAAGCTCTAGCATGACTCATGAAGAAGAGGAAGAAATGCAACATGATATATCAAAATTACAAGACCAAGTGCAACAACTGTCCTTGCACAAAAAGGAACAGAATCTAAGATGGATGGTTTAAAGAAATGCGTAGAAGCTAAGATGGATTGTTTAAAGAAAGGTGTAGAAGCTAAGATGAATGACGTGGAAGCTAAGATGGATGATTTGAAGATAGATTTGAAGACAGACATGGAAGAATTGAAGATAAATATGAATAAGTTGCTACAAGAAAGGGTCACTAATGGTGAAAGGGTAGTAAAGGAAACTCATGATGAGAACAAAAGAAATGTTAATCATGATTCCATAGACTCTAATGTTGGATTAAAGACCCACCATATTCCAAAAATCGATATGAGGAAGTTTGATGGCAAGGATCCCACAACATGGATATTACGGATGGAGCAATTCTTCGATCTCAATAATGTGCAAAACACACAAAAGGTACGTATTGCAACTTTATATTTGGAACCAAATCAGTTTGTATGGTATCAATGGCTTTGCTCTCGTAAACAATTTATCACTTGGGCAATTTTTATGGAAGAATTGATAGCACATTATGAGGATACAAAAAGCAACACTTTTTTTAGCCAATTGATAAGTCTCAAACAAAAGGGTTCAATAATGGAGCACATTGAGGAGTTCCAAAAATTGAACATAAGGGTAAAAGATATTCCAGAGGAGCATAGGATTGATGTGTTCATAGGGTCTTTAAAGGATAATATCCAACATGATGTTCGCCTTTGGGAACCTGATTCATTAGAGAAGGCATTCAGGTTAGCAAGAAAAATGGAAAGCAAAATTATGGCAACCAGGAAGCATACCACTCACAACTATAAAGACAGAAGTGTTGTTGCCGCTAGTCTTCCACAACCTATAAGGTTGACACCACAACAATTGGAAGAAAAAAGAGCAAAAGGGCTTTGTTACAGTTGTGATAGCAAATACACTAAAGGTCATAAGTGTGCTGAGAAGAAATTATTCTACATAGATTGTGAAGAGGAAGAAGAAAAGGAGCAAGAAAGGTCAAAAGAAGAGGATATACTCCAGGAACAAAGCCTAGATAAAGAAGAAATGAATCCGACCATATCTTGTAATGCATTGGTGGGAATTACCACTCCTCAAACCATCAAGATAGAAGGACAAATCAAGAAGAAAAAGGTAATAGTGTTGATTGATTCAGGAAGTACCCACAATTTTATTCATTGTAAGGTAGCAAAAGAATTGAATTGCTTCCTATATCCAGCACCAGAGTGTCAAGTGATGGTTGCAAATGGAGGAACAATAAATTGCTTGGAAAGTGCCATAATATCAAGCTATCCATGGGAGAATATGTATTGACTAGCCCAATGCTTTCCATTCCAATGGGAGGTGCTGATGTTGTACTAGGAGTCCAATGGCTACAATCCTTGGGTACAATAGCTTTTAATTTTCAAGAACTTTTCATGAAATTTTCTGTGGAAGGAAAGGAAGTTGAATTAAGGGGTATTGCAGGGAAACCAGGAAAGATAATCAGCTCTAACGGTATGACAAAGCTTCTAAAAAAGGAACAAAGAGGTGTAATTGCACAATTATGTTCGCTAGATGTTTCCACATTGGAATCATCTATTTCTCCAGATCTCCAAAAAGTCTTGGACAATCATTCCAAGGTATTTGAGACTCCCAAAGGTCTCCCACCTATTCGTGATCATGATCATGCTATTCATCTGATTCCAGGAAGTGTTCCTCCAAACATCAGGCCGTACAGATATCCCTATGCCCAAAAGAGTGAAATTGAACGTATGGTTGCAGAAATGCTAGAGGCTGGTATAATTCAACCAAGTCAAAGTTCTTTCTCTGCTCCAGTAGTATTGGTGCACAAGAAGGATGGATCATGGCGCATGTGTCCGGATTATAGGGAGCTCAACAAGCTCACTATTAAAGATAAGTTTCCCATTCCTGTCATTGATGAATTACTGGATGAATTGCATGGATCAATTTACTTCACCAAGTTGGATCTTCGTTCAGGATATCATCAAATCAGAATGAAGATTGAAGACATTCCGAAAACAACATTTAGAACTCATGAGGGTCATTATGAATTTTTGGTCATGCCTTTTGGCCTTACCAATGCACCTTCAACATTTCAAGGTTTGATGAATTCAATTTTCAAACCATTCCTTAGAAAATTTGTGTTAGTATTTTTTGATGATATACTAATCTACAAAAAGTCTTGGAAGGATCATGTTGAACATGTTGACAGGGTGCTACAACTATTGGAGGAGAAACAATTATATGCAAAAAGATCCAAATGTTTCTTTGGAGTACAAGAGGTGGAATATCTGGGTCATATTGTATCTCATGAAGGAGTTAAGGTAGACCCTAGCAAAATTAAAGCCATTAAGGAATGGAAAATCCCACATCCATAAAGCATCTGCGAGGATTTCTCGGTTTGACAGGGTATTATCGCAAGTTTGTTAAGAATTATGGGAGAATAGCAACACCTCTAACAACATTATTGAAGAAAGATGCATTTTCATGGACTCCAGAAGCAACAAAGGCCTTCGAACATCTTAAAGAGGCAATGTGCCAAGCACCGGTCTTAGCTACACCGGACTTCACAAAAACCTTTATTGTGGAATGTGATGCTTCAGGAAATGGAATTGGTGCTGTTTAAATGCAAGATGAAAGACCCATTGCTTTTGAAAGTCGTCCAATCAAGGGAAAGTTTTTACACAAAGCTATTTATGAGAAGGAAATGTTGGCAATACTCCATGCACTTAAGAAATGGCGACCCTACCTAATGGGAAGACACTTCAAGGTAAAAACGGATCATGATAGCCTTAAATACTTTTTAGAACAAAGATTATCCTCTGAAGAGCAACAAAAGTGGGTCACAAAGATGTTGGGTTATGACTTTGAAATCATCTACAAAAAAGGGAAGCAAAATGTGGTGGCAGATGCACTCTCAAGAAAGGATGAGGATGTGGAAGCATTGTTGTGCACCATTTCTATTATCCAACCAGATTGGATAAATGAAGCAAGGGAGGAATGGAAGAATGACGAAGAAGTGTGGGCACTTATTCAAAAGTTACAACAAGATTCCAGTGTGTCTGATACATTTAGCTGGCAAAATGATTCGTTATGGTACAAAGATCGCTTATACCTCTGTAAGAATTCCCAGCTAAAACAAAAGATTCTTATGGAATTGCACACTTCTCCCTTAGGAGGGCACTCAGGATTTTTAAAAATTTACCACAGGGTTAAGAAGGAATTTTTTTGGGATGGCCTTAAATCAGATATTCAAAAGTTTGTGGCGGAATGTTTGGTTTTCCAACAAAATAAAGTTGAAACAATTAAGACACTGGGTCTATTACAACCTTTATCCATTCCAAGCCAACGTTGGGAGGAGGTTTCAATGGATTTTATCACAGGTTTACCCAAGTCTGATGGAAAAAGTGTCATCATGGTGGTAGTTGACAAACTTACCAAGTATGCACACTTTTGTGCATTATCACATCCATTTAAAGCAAGTACAGTTTCTACTGCATTTATGGAAAAAATTCAAAAGCTACATGGAAACCCAAAGATTATTGTAAGTGACAGAGATCCCATTTTCACTGGAAATTTTTGGACATAATTATTTTCTTGTCTTGGTACTCAGTTAGCTCATAGCTCATCTTATCATCCTCAATCTGATGGAAAACTGAGATAGTAAACAAATGTTTGGAAGGATATCTTCGTTGCTTTGTATCTGATAAACAGACACAATGGGTCAAATGGTTGCCTCTGGCTGAATGGTGGTATAACACTTCCTTCCATACAGCAACAAAAATGACCCCATTTATGGCACTTTATGGGTATCAGCCACCATCCATCACATCATATTTAAGAGAAAATTCTAAGGTTCAAGCAGTGGAACATCACATCGAACATCAACAACAAGTCCTCCAACTCTTAAAGGATAACCTCATGTTGGCACAGAATAGAATGAAACAACAGGCAGATCAACATCGCAGCGAAAGAAGTTTTGATGTAGGTGATTGGGTATTCCTACGGCTACAACCATATAAACAAATGTCCCTCAAGCAAGCTAAGAAGGATAATAAATTATCACCAAAGTATTATGGTCCATACAAGGTGTTGCAAAAGATTGGTACTATGGCATACAAATTGGAGCTTCCTGCAGCTTCTCGATTGCACCCAGTTTTCCATGTTTCATGTTTAAAGAAGGTTATAGGCGACAAGCTCCCAGTTCAAACAATATTGCCAGAACTTGACGAGGAAGGAAAAATTATATTGGAACCGAAAGCAGTCATAGAAAAAATAACTTAACAGCTACGAAAGCGATGAATTTCGGAGTATCTTATCAAGTGGAAGAACTTATCAGCTTAAGATTCCACATGGGAGGATGAGAATTTTATACAGAAGCATCCAGAACTTCTCAAGTGTTGAGGACAACACTTTTTTGAAGGAGAGGGGCATGTTGGGTCCCTATAATACTAGTGATTACCCAACCGAAAGCAGTCACAGAAACAAGAACTCAACAGCTACAAAATCGATCAATTTCGAAGTATCTTATCAAGTGGAAGAACTTATCCGCTAAATATTCCACATGGGAGGATGAGAATTTTATACAGAAGCATCTAGAACTTCTCAAGCATTGAGGACAACACTTTTTTGAAGGAGAGGGCATGTTGGTCCCTATAATACTAGTGATTTCCCCATTACTATTGTAGTTGTACCCCTTATTAATATTGTTGTGCCCCTATTATCCCCATATTGTTATACTGTGCCCCATAGAATCCCTCTATTGTTATTTTTGTGGATTTATATTATTATTGTTAGGCGGTTGGGTTATATTGTGACTCCTTAGACTCCTATATATAGAAAGGAGGTTTTGTCATTTGAGTGATCCAAGAATTGTTCATTTATGTAATGTAAAGGAGGTTGCCCCCTCGAAGAGGCTTAGTTCTAAGGCGTTGATCTATCTTTTCTATCTTTTTCTTGAGCTGGTTTCATAACATAAACCCTGCAAGAATAGAAGCCATCTTACAGATACAACATCCAAGGAACATTAGAGAATTACAAGCTCTCTTAGGGAAAATTAACTTTCTTAGAAGATTTATTTCTAATCTAGCAGAATTAATTAGATCACTAAAAAAAATGTTGAAAAAGGATTCAACCATAAAATGGATTGTTGAGGCTAAGAAATCCTTTGAAGACATTAAACTAGCCTTAACTAGAACACTAGTGTTGATCAGTCCAAAATTTGACAGAGATTTCATCTTATTTTCCTTTGCTTCTGAGAACACAATTGCTGCAGTTTTATTACAGAAAAATTACCATGGCTATGAACAACCTATTGCTTTCTTTAGCAAGGCCCTGAGATATGCCCCCTTAAAATACAACATAATGGGAAAACAAGTTTTTGCTTTGGTCAATGCTATCAAAGACTTTAGGGTATACATTTTATATTCTCATATAGTAGCCTATGTTCCCAATTCAGTAGTCAAAGACATCCTAACTCAGGGCGGTCCAGATGGAAAGAGGGGAAAATGGATTGCTACTATTTTAGAATATGACATGGAAATCAAACCAACTAAGTTAATGAAGGGCCAAGGTTTAGCCAAGCTCATGGCTGAATCAAACTGTCAGGCCCTAGATATAAACTTTATTGCACAAATAGATAATGAAGAGGAGTGTTACACTAAAATTTGTCACCATGACTATCTGCAATTAGTATGGCTCTATCAACTGTCATACTATCCTCCTTGGCAAGTCTCATACCTCTGCTCCTCATGTCAAACTCCAAGAAAGAGAGAAAGTCCTTCAAAAGTCAATTAACTCTGGTTACGCAGTTTCTCCTGGCCTCACCTGCGTGTACGCACCCCAAGTTCATAAAACCTGCGTACTTGTATGCTCTGTATGTAAAGGTCTGGGTGCGTACTCCTGTAAAGGTCAAAAGGCACAAGTTTCACTTCAAAAAAGTTACTTGTGGTCATTTCTAGAGCATTCTAGAAGATGGTTTGACGTGGATTGGGCGCCTCCAGATGGTTCATGCATCCCTATGTAAGAGGAACTTATCCCATGAAGAGGGGAGCTATCCCATTGAAAGAGGGGCTTATCCCATTCATGGTGGACCTGATTAACTTCCTCCAAAGCACTATAAATACATGCATTGGGCCAGAGGGAGGTGTGGTTGAAAGCTGAACATTCCTAAGGGTAGATGCTGCTGAGATTAGGACTCCCTTATAGAGCTAGAGAGGAGAGATTCCCATCCTTTCTTGGCTTCATTTGGAAGTGGGTGAGCTGATCAAAGTAAAGGAAAACTCTTGCTGGACCCTGGGAGGGACCTACACAACACCAAGGCTCAGGTTGTAATGGTTTATTTTGTTTCCACTTAATGCAAATAAACTCATTTTTCTCAACAAGTTGTTATACATGATTTGTTTCATATACTCCTTGGTCTATATGATGAATATGTGTTGTTTTATAAGTTATTCAGGTGCTATGTAATCTTTTGGCTTGTTAGTGAATGCAGGTTTCGAAGAGAAGGAGGAGCTCATCCGGATCGGCGAGGCTGGACTACTACAAAGCGTTGGACTAAAGGTATGTTACAAACATCTGATTACTTGTATTCTAAATGCATATTTAGAGAAAGGTAGTGTTTACTTGTCTTGTTTGTCACTAGAAAGCCTTAGCTTCTAGGGAGGTCGGTTTTGCCCGCAAAATTGAATCTTTCCACATGACAAAATGGCGACTCCGCTGGGGAACTCCATTGATGTGAATGATTTTTCCTTTGTCTGAAACTTTGATCTGAGAAAAGTCTTTTTCTTTCTGGTTTTTGGTTGTCTGACTGTGTATATGGGTGGCTTAGCTTAGGGTTAAATTAGATTTTAGTTTTTCTTGGTTTTGCTAGAAGTACGCAGCCTCTGCGTTAAGCACAGTGCGTACCTGTACACACTGCAGCTTTGTGCACAGAGCGTACACGCACCTATGTAAACAGGTTGCCTGCGTACCCTGTCAAAATTGAGAAAATTTCAATTTTCTCCTTTTTGCCTCTTAGATTTTGTTTGTAAGTTGTTTTTACCACCCAGATCCACTGGTTACCTGCCAGAGATCTTCATCTGAACTTGTTTCATCACTGTCAAGAGTTTTAGTGGAATTCATAGAGGTTCTAACCTTAGGGTTTGATTTTTGCATTGGTCCTGTAGTGACTTTGGCTTTGGAAGTCGTAAAACCTTGGATCTCCCTGGTATTTGCAGTCTTCTTAGGAGTCGGACCTTTCATAGAATCCACCCTTGTGAGACATCTACCTTTGTTTTGTCTCTTTGTCGAATCTCAAAAAAGTTTGTTGATTGAACTGTGAATTTCATTTTACGAAAAAGAACAAAAGATTTTGTGTTTGTTTTTGGCTAGTTTTTGATTCTGCATTGACTAGTCCTTAGTTAAATCACGACTGAGTAAAACATCCTGGGATCATACTTTGTAGGTTTTGGCCTCATTAGATTTGCTTATTAGGTGAATTTCTTTTGATTTGATTTTAAGTAGCTTTGGTTTGATTGTCATAGATTTTTAAAGGTTTGATTTTTTATTTTTAAATGCTTTGTTAAGTAGGGAAAAATCCAAAAATCTCTTTTGAAGGAAAAGTTTGCTTAGTGGCTTTTGAGTCTTTGAATGGAAAAGGAATTTTCGTAGAATAATTAGTGGTCATGTGTTGTATGCTTTGGAAAAGATAAAGAGATTGTTTCTTTGATTTTCATTGCCAAGAAAGTTGTCTTTATATCAATTTTGCATTCTCCAACTCTCTTAGATAAGGAATTCATTGAAAAAGAAAATTAGTATAAATCATCCTAAGTGCATCTTTTTAGTGGTTTGAGTCGAGTCTACACACCATCAGTTTCATCTCCGCTACCTTTTGTCTTAAAGAAAAGCCATAAAAATTAACGCTTAAAGTAAAACCAACTTAGTAACTTTTATTTACTAGGGCTCTGAAACACCAATATAGATCAGGCTAGTGTCTTGGAGTAGGAGAGTAATTAACTCTCCAAGATAGTAAAACCAAACAAGTAGCTTATCTTGTGGTAGGATAAATCCAATTGTTTCATTTGTACTCTGGGAAAGCTCCTCTTAAAGGAGAAGCACGAGACCATGTCCGAACCAGTGAGGGGATCAATCCTCCTTCATTGGGAAAGACGCCAGATACGCACGTATTACAAACGGTAAACCTCGGATTATTGTCGAGGAGCTTGGGGTCACTTGTTGGTAAACCTTGGATTATTTTCAAGGAGCCGGCAAGGGGATTGAGCTTGTTACTCTGCCCTTGCGTGCTATCGGGTCGTAGACTGTTCCCCCAGGTATATTTGTTGTTGTTGGTAACCTTAGTGACCATTATCTTTAGGATTCTACCCGGGGTGACGGTGGAGGGAAGATCCCACTGTACCTAGAGCAGACGTCGGCTAAACTCACTTGGATTTTCCGGGGGGTTCACTTCACTCGAGACAGTTAAAGTGGAGGAACTTGTGCCGGTCTATTCATTAAGCAGGTTGCCGGGGTAACTGTTCCACCCACCACTTCTGTACTAAATTCGGCGATGTTGGGCTTCATCACCAACTAGTGTTTTCGGTCCGGAAGGCTACTGTTTGTGTATGGTTTGACGCCCTAGATTCTTTAGGCGTGTGATTCGAATTTGTTTGGTTCTTTAGAGACTTTAGGTGGTTTGCTTTGAGATTTTACTTTGTTTGCGTGTGCAGTAGTTAAAAGTTTTAACTGTGGCGGAATTACCGAGACAGTCCCGTAGACTTCGGGGCTAGTCTCCTGAGATTGTTACCGTGGCCGATTTGTTGAGGAAGTTCCGTAGACTTCGGGGTGAGCCTCCTCAAGACGTCCCGAGTCATTACGAAGGTTTGAAAGTCCTTGTAACTCCTCCTAGTGGCAGTAAAGTAGGTTCACCTGAAGAAGGAGAGTCTTCGTTGGTAGTCCATCCAGATTACCAAAGTCTAAAAACAGGTTATAATCCTAAAGCTGTTGCAGTTTCCGAGTTTGCTAGTAGTTTTTCATCTACTAGTGATATAGGCGAAGAACCTGAAATATCTGAACCTGTTACTCCAACTTCTAGTGTTCCTGATTCACCTAGGGTAGAAAGAGTCACCACCGAAAATCTTCCTTCTGGTTTGATAGCTATTGAAGAACTTGCTCCAGAAGAAGAAGTAGGTGTCCCTATCCCTGAAGATCAACCTACCATTGATCTAAGGGAGCGTGAATCTATTTTTTACAGTCCACCTAGAAGTACTACTTGGTAGCTTTCATTAACTAATTACTTAGACAACTCAGGGATAAGTTTTTCTCCACCTCGTACTCCTTATCCATTCGGAGGTATTTATACTCCTATAAATATGTCTAGTCAATCGTCCGTGTTTACTCAATCTCCTGAATCTTTCTTGTATGTTGGTCCTTCTGTTCCTGCTGGGTATCAGTCACTTTCTGGTACTTTTGCAGGAGCATCTCCTCAACCCATTGGACATGGGTCATTAACTGGAAACAATGGTAATAAACCGTTGGGCGTAGGAGACATTTATATGATGTCAGGTTCAATTCCCGGTTCTCAACCTCAAGGTGGCCAGTTACCGCCTGGGGGGCAGCCTCAATTAACGCCTAGGGGGCAACCTCAAGGTACACAACTTGCGTCTGGGGGGCAACCTCAGGGATAGTATGTACCCATGGTACAGTACATTCCCCAAGGTCAACCCCAGCCTCAATATGTACCCCAGGGTCAACCTCAGTATCAATTTATGCCTCAAGGTCAACCCCAATATCAGTACTTACCTCAAGGGTATCTACCCCAAGGTCAGTACTTGAGTCAAGGTTATCAACCACCTCAAGGTCAATCTTATGTTCAAGGTACGGGAAATGTACCTTTCAATTATCAATCCTACCCTCAATCCGATTATGGATCTCAATATCCTCAACCTGTCATGGGTCAATACCCCGGAATGAACATAGTGTGGGATCCATCGCAAGTTCAACAAGTGTTGCAGCCAAGCGTACAGTTGTCATCTCAAACTGGACAACCTGTGGTTTCTGGTCCACCCCTGCAACCCGTCCAGTCTAATGTTCAAACTTTTGTACCTTCGGTAGTTACTCAGTCGCCAATTGCACCTATTACTCCATCTCAAACGACTGCTGCAACTACCGCGACATCTGTTCCTTCCACCACACCTACTTCTGGAGTATCGACAACTCTGGTTTCTACTGTCTCTGCCACTACTCCGCAGACATCTTTACCATTGTCTGGATCTACGGTTCAAACTACGGTTCAGATGCCTGTGGGGTAGCCTGGTTTAAGTACGGTTGTCACTACTCAACCACAATTTGTTTATCAACCGTACCAGGGATAGTACCAATATGGGCCTGCTGTCCAACAACCGGTTTACCAGTATCAACCGTATCCTGGGTACACTTATCAACAACCACAGCAACCCCAGTACGGTCCGGTTAATCCTGGTTTTCCGGGAGGATACAATATCCCGAATGCGATTCCTGTTTCAAGTTATCCTGGATATCCTCCTCCTGGGACTAGTCTTGTGACCCAGAGTTTTAGGGATCCTAATCGGCAATTGCCGTTTATCGCAACTTTGGATTTACCAGACTTGACGCGCCTAATGAACGATCCAATAAATTATTTTTCGTTCTGGCCGCCAATGCCAAATAAGTTGCCCAGTGACATACCCAAGTTTGAAGGTAAGTCTGGAGAGGATCCATCAAATCACGTGATGACTTACCACCTCTGGTGTGCTTCAAATTCCATCTCGGATGATTCGATCCGTTTACGTCTTTTTCAGCATACGCTCATTGGTCTCGCGGCCAAGTGGTACATTGAGTTACCACGGGCCTCTTTTTATAATTTTAGTCAGTTAGATACATCGTTCTTAACTCATTTTCAGTTGCCGGTCAGATATGATAATGGCACCGAGTTATTAACTTCATTAAAACAGTCGACGTCCACTTATATTTCCGATCATATTCATGAATGGAGACGTCGAAGGCGATTAGTGAAAGTTTTTATCCCGGACCAAATCTTAGCTGAATGGTTTGTTAAATCGTTATTACCGAAGATTACTGAAGACGTAGCTAAGGCCAGAGTAGTTACTGAGGAGAAAGTGATTGCTCAAGCACAGTACCTTGACTTAGTTTATACTCAGTCGGATACGTTACACGAAAAGATCCCAGATCTTCCAAAGTCAAATCAAATCGCTGCTGCTCCTTCGGGATCTCATGCTGCTGATGGCATGCTTGGTACGGTCAATACTAAAAGCAAGAAGAAGTCTTCAAAGAATTCTTCGCCCATTATCACCTTACCAGACTCCCCGACAGGAGAATCTTCTACTGAAGTTTCCACTGATATTCACGCTGTAGAGTCATCTACGGCTAAATCAAAAAACGGTGGGAAGAAGAAAGGCAAGAAGAAGAATAAAGCAGACAAAACTCCAAAGGAGAAAACAGAAAAGTTAGAAACCAATGACGAAAAGCGCAAGCCCCGTTATCCTTGTCTTATTTGCGAAGAGGATCATTTTACAAGAGATTGCCCTCATCGGGCCGAGGTTGCGAAACTCGTCAAGGGTTCCCAAATTCCTGCTATCTTCAAGGACCCATTTCCGAAAGATAGCAAAATGATAGGTTCTTCCTCGAGTGCCGCTGAAGAACCCATATTGATGATGTCTCATGTAAGGATTGCGACTCGGTCACACGATTATGGTAGTAAAAGTCTTGTTGATGGATCGAAAGAAGCAGAATCTTCTCAGTCAAATCCATCAACCTCAGCTCCCGGTTCTGATCCACTACAGATCGAGAAACCTAACCCTGACTTAGTAATTAAATCTCCCGCCAAGGGTGTACTTCGAAGGCCTGCTTTCAATCCACATGCGACAGTGGCCCAGAATTACAACATTGTTGAGGATTTAGCTATTTCACCCTCAGCAATGTCGGCTTTAGAAGTGCTGCAATCATGCCCAGCACAACGAAAATTACTTTTTTCGGCTATAGGAGCTATTGATGTTCAGGACCCGAACCTAATAATATTTTATCTAGAAAATAGTACACCGCGTTTACCTCATCAGATGGCTTTCCAGATTACAGTGATATTCAAAAACAGGCCTATTCATCGGACTGTAATTGATGAGGGAGCTTCCACGTGTATTATGTCGATTCAGTGCTGGAGATCGCTTGGTTCTCCTTCACTAAATCAATCCCCGACAATTCTTAAGGCCTTTGATGGCCGTGGGTTCCATCCGTTTGGCATTCTACAGGATTTGCCTATAGGGATTGAAGGAAAAACCGTTAGTCTGGATGTGGAGGTGGTTGATGCCCCTCTAGACTACAACCTTCTCTTGGGTCAAAGTTGGTCTTACACTATGACAGCAGTCGTCTCATCGGTCTTCAGAGTAATTAAATTTCCACATAATGGCAAGATCGTAACCATAGACCAGCTAGCTTACTTTTCATCCGACCCAGCCTCTTCAGAGAGTATCCAGCATGTCGGTAAAACGACTATCCCTTATAAGGATGTTGGTGTAGGATTAGTTAAAGATGCCGGTTTACTGGGAACTTTTCCTTTTCCTCCAATCAACGCCGCGTCCTCGTTTGCATCCATTCATATGATTACATCAGATACTACTGTTTACGACGATCCTTGGATCATTCCTTCTGAATCTGATATAGACTCATTTGGTGATGTTATGCCTTTGAGTCCGTATGAAATTTCTTACGAAGCCGTGCAGTCTTTTACCGACTCGCGTTCAACCAAAATCGACCAAATGAATGTGGTCCGTGAGGAATCACTTTTCGCTTCAACCTCAGAGTTAATAGCGTTTCCCGAAGTTGTGTCATCTGACGAACAACTTTGTGAAGTCCTGTGTGTAGACGATTTACCATGGGAAGATCTCCATCATAGATCTTCGTTTTTACCTGAGGATGATCGCTTTGAAAATGATTTCTCATCAGTTTTTACAGCTGAATATGTCAAGGAAGCTCGGAGTCCAATGAAACATCCTGATTCAGAGCTGAATTTGGGAAACATATCTCGCACTGTTCCCATTGACATTTCAGTCAAGCCCGGAATCATTGAAAACATTCATATAGGTGCCTCTTGTTCAGATGAAGAAATTTAGACATACAAGGCCCTATTTCAAGAATTCCGCGACGTGTTTGCCTGGTCCTATGAGGAAATGCCAGGAATTGATCCCGCAATTGTTGTCCATGAGATTAAGACTTACCCGGACGCTAAACCCGTCCAGCAACGTTTGCGTCAGATTCACCCACGAAAAGCGGCTGCAATTAAAGCAGAAGTTGAGAAGCTGTTGAAAGCAGGTTTCATTTATCCGATCCCGTTAACGGATTGGGTATCGAATATTGTTCCGGTTAACAAAAAACAGGGAACAATAAGAATATGCATCGACTATAGGGATATCAATCGTGCATGTCCCAAAGACAACTATCCAACACCCTATATCGATCAAATAATTGATGATTGTGCCGGCAGTGAGATATTTTCCTTTATGGACGGTTTTTCCGGTTACAATCAAATCAATATTCTACCTGCCGATCAACCAAAGACGGCTTTCATTTGTCCATGGGGGACATTTGCTTATTGCAAATTACCTTTTGGGCTTAAGAATGCCGGAGCCACTTTTCAAAGGGCGATGTCTTATGCGTTTCATGACATCAAACACATTGTGCAACCGTACCTCGATGATTTGCCTGCTCATTCATTACATCGAGCTGATCACCTTGTCCATTTACGAGCAATTTTCATGAGGTGTAGGCATTATCGTATACGTTTGAACCCACACAAATGTGTCTTCTGTATAGAAGTGGGACGATTGCTGGGATTTGTAGTTTCAAAAGCCAGCATTCGCGTCGATCCCTCGAAGGTAGAAGCTATCATCAAATTGCCTCCTCCTTCGAGTCTTCGCCAACTCCAAAGTTTGCAGGGGAAAGCAAACTTTTTACGCTGATTCATTCCTAACTACGCCGAGGTTACAAAAGGTTTTACATGAAACAAAACGCTCAATTCTCTTGGGATGAGATAGCTCAGCAATCTTTTGATGCACTTAAACATGCGTTGACCCATGCACCGTTGTTGCATCCTCCCAACTACAACCAAGACTACTTTTTGTACCTCACTGCCTCTCATTCCACTATTGGAATGGTGTTAGTTCAGGAAGACGAATTCGCAACGGAACATGTGATATATTATCTTAGTAGGACGTTAAATCCCACTGAGCTAAAATATTCGCATGTGGAGAAATTGGCCCTGGCAGCCGTTCAGACTGTCCAACGTTTTCGTCATTACATTCTTCTCCGTAAAACTACAGTCATTTCGGATTGCAACCCTATGATCTACATTTTGACTAAACAATTGCTAGGGGGCAAGTACTCTAAATGGATCGTTATCCTGCAAGAGTTCGACTTGGAATTTGAGAAATCCAAGTCTAAGAAATCTTTAGTTTTTGCAGAGTTGATGTGTGACTTCCCGCGTGCTGACACGGAAACTGTGGCAGAGGAACCCATTGCAGACGAATCTCTGTTTCTCATCAGCACTTTAGATCCGTGGTATGGGGATATAATCGTCTATCTCCAAACCCAATCCTTTCGGCCCGAAGCTTCAAAGTTGGAATGTCGAAAAATTCGATTCCAGTCCCAACAGTATAAAATTATTGGAGATACTCTTTATCGCCGTGGGGCTGACTTGGTTTTCTGACGTTGCTTAACTCATGAAGAGGCAGAAAGGGTTTTGAATGACTGTCACTCTGGAGCGTGTGGTGGTCATATGTCTGGGTAAGCCACAGCTCAGAAGGTGTTGCGTGCTGGCTATTTCTGGCCGTCCATGTTTAAAGATTGTATCATTGTGGTCCGAAAATGCCACAACTGTCAAGTGTTTGATCGCAAGATGCACGCACCACCTGCTCCTCTCCACCCTATAATTGTCATTGGTCCTTTTGCAAAATGGGGTATCGACTTTATTACATGTAACCCTCACTCGGCTGGGGGGCATGCGTACATCATCCTTGCAGTTGATTATTTTACTAAGTGGGCCGAGGCGATGCCTACGTTTGAGGCAGACGGCAAGACAACTGTGATTTTCATATTCAATCACATTATTGCTAGGTTTGGTGTCCCACAAGTGATAATCACTGACCATGGGCGCCATTTTCGAAACATTATGATGACAGAACTTACAGGCCAGCTTGGTTTGCATCACGATAGCTCTACTCCTTATTATCCACAAGCCAACGGTCTGGTTGAGTCCATCAACAAAGTTTTAGTTATCATGATCCAATGAATCATTGGGATTCATCGGTCGAATTGGCACAACATGTTATTTTCCGCACTTTGGGCATATCGAACTTCAGTGAAAACATCAACAGGGTTCACTCCTTTCCAACTAGTTTATGGTTTGGAAGCTATGTTGCCCATTGAATGCGAAATCCCATCACTTCAAATGGCTGTCGAATTACTTCCAGCTACTTCCGAAGAGGAGAAGCGTTTATTATACTTAGCTCAATTAGATGAGACTCGACGCGATGCTGCACTGGCAATCGAGACTCATGCAAAACGAATGAAAGCTCAGTATGATTGAAATGTGACCCCTCGAATTTTTTCGGAAGGAGACCTAGTGCTATTGTATGATCAAGCTAACGATAAATTAGGTGCTGGAAAATTCGTTCCTATGTGGCATGGACCCTACATTGTTAAGCGAAAGATGGCAAAAGGGGCCTATGAGCTGGTTGACTTTGATGGGGACTCTTTGGGTAAATCCAGAAATGGACTTTACCTAAAGAGGTATTATGCTTAAATGATGGGTGTGGAGATTTTAGTTAGGTTAATTAGGGTAATTTTTCTTTCTAGCTAGTGTGTTTGTTAGTTTAGACAGTGTGCTTAGCTTAGAAAGCGTGTTTTTCATCGTTATTCTGCTTATCTTGGTTTTACCCTTGATGTTTGCAGATGTCGATGCCTCTCCAAATGTACATTGGATTCGCTGATGCTGCTTGTCGTAATACATAGAATATCTCTTCCGCTGCTTGGGTTATTTATTCGCCCTCTAACGAGTTAGTTTCTATGCATGGGGTGAGCCTCGGTCAAACAACAAACAACATTGCAGAATACAGTGCAGTGATTGAGTTATTGTCTGCATCTATTTCATTTGGGATTCAGAGTTTGATAGTGAGGTTAGATTCTGAACTTGTTGTATTACAGCTTAATAGAGTTTATGCCATTAGAAATCCAGTGTTATTAAGGTTATTTTTGAGAGTGCGTCTCTTGGAACGTGAGTTTGATTACATTGAATATCAACATATTCCAAGGTATTTAAATACATTAGCAGATGCAATTGCTTCTCGAATGTTAGACGGACATTTGCGATAATCATACATGTAAATTTAAAAACATTTAATCACACATGTTTAACAAGATAAGCCGGTAATAATGATATATATAGATAGGAGTGTGTCAAAAATACATCGTCTTCGATCATAGGTTGCAAAACACCTTATGATCGGCAAAAATGATAAGTACAAAAAACCAAAATGTCACATGTGCCTACAAAAACGATCATCCAATCACTAGTGATGATCTCTATACGACACCACTGCATGGGCAACCCTACACAAGAACCTCCTAAAAGGTCCTGGAACTCCGACTACATAGCACTGAAGCCTGATAGGAATATCATCTATAGTAGTCTCTGGTATATCTGCCGTCAGACACTCTAGGTCTTGCTCCAACTCAGCTAAGGTCTCTATAGCCTCGTTCTGTGGGACCGGTGCCGGTGCAACTGGTTGTCTCCTCTCGAAAGGCAGGGGATTGGCTGGACGCCGTGGGCGTGCATTTGCATTTTGAAAATTGTCACTGTCAGTTTTGAGATGATATAAAAACAAAAAAGAAAGTAGATAAGTTAAAAACTTGTGAAAAATAAAGTACCTGTGTCATCCCACTGTTCTCCCGGTGGAAGAATCATGTCCGGGTCGCCACGAAAATCGACTCCGGCATAAGGAAAATACTGAATCGAGAAGACCTGGTCCTCTAACCAGTGAAAATACTCCGGTCTAAATCGAACAACCTCCGTGCCCTCGTCAGGATGACGGGCCATCACCGTAACCCATCGCATCAACTTAGGCTCTCGGGGAAGCCCAGCCTCAACAGTGAGCTACTGCGGGATCAACATCGGAACCCTCTCTAGAGCAAAACTCACAACTAAAGGCCCATAAACAAAAGTCTTCAGTTGCCCATTTTTTTCCCTAGTCAGTTGGCCCTTTAAATTGGCCAACACAGCATCGCACCAGTTGAAAATGGTGCCCTGATAGCAGTCAATCACCATCCGCATTTGGGACCCAGTGGCAATGTGCAAAGCGGCTGCGCCACAGAGTCTGGTAACTGTAAAGGCAATTACCATAAGTTCGGGTCGGGATATCTTTTTGATTTCTATCCCTCTCTCCTGGTTCTGATTATTGCACCACTCTAGACGGAGACTAGCGATGGATTGGCCACCCGGCCTAGTCCCGGACAGAGTCAATTGTTCGCCCCTCTTGGGCAAACCAGTGAGAAAGTAAATGTCTGAGGGCTCTATTTCGAGCTGATGCCCTCCAATATAAAAGGACTGATCCTGGACGTTCCACCTTTCGACCAGCCACTCTAGAAATCTTACCTGGGCCCTCATGCCAGGTATGGCCCAGTATTTGTAAAGACCGCATGCCTTTAAAGCATCAATGGAAGGTTGATGATTAATGGAGGCCAAATCAACATCTTCGTGCTCTCTTTCACGCCAATCAAGCATGGTGGGCAATCTACAGACCATAAAACATCTGTTAGAGTCAATAAAATTGAAAGATTTTGGTTCATTTTGGAGAAATTGGAGTTTAAAAACCCACTCCGCGGTGTATGCAGCCCGCCTTTAGAGATAGAGTGTGTGTACGTAGGCTGTCTTAAGGCAAGCTACGTACGCCTGGCATTTTCCCAACTGAGAAAATGTCAGGGTACGCAGGTCACCTTTGGGGCACCTGCGTACCCCAAAAAGCGGCCTTTGAAACCCCAAGCCCTCCAAAAAATGAAACTAAAGCTTAAAATCAAATTCTAAACGGATGGAAATGCAAGGGAGAATGTTGTAGAATACCTGATGAGACGACGTTCGGTTTTGACGGTCGGATTCTCCGCAACGACCACGGGAAGTTTCTTGCCAAAAGCCCTTTTTCTCTCCTCAACAGTGAAATGGTAAAAATGAAATGGTAAAACCCTTTTTTATAGGTTTTTTGAGTAAATGAATGTTAAATTTGTTTATTTTCCACCATGAAAAGGTATTTTTCAAAGTATTTTTATCTATATTAAACAGGTATGAGTAATGTGTTGGTTTTTGTGTAGGATAAAAGGATTTTCAGGGAAAATTGTCATTTTTCACAAACAAAAACATCAGAGTCATCTTTTAAGCCCTTTTCTGACTCCTAAAACATGAAAAGATTGCCGAGCGTTTCTTTTACACTCGTTAAAACGGAATTAAAAGACGGTCCCCTTATAGCCCTTTTCTGACCGTAAAAACAGGAAAATATTGCCGGGTTTTTTTCGTTTCAAACTCGATACTGGAAATAAAACAACGTGTTCTTGATCGCTTTTTACTTTTCAGGTCAAAGACACTAACTATGAAAGTACTCCTTGGTCGTAAAAAACCAAGCGGTTCTCTCAAGTATTATTTTATACTTTTTCGGGCTTGGGAGACACAAATTTACGAAAAAGTTCAACCCTGGAGTCTTCTTAAGTTTTTCAGACTCTCTAAAATTGAAAAACGCCGAGTTTCTCCTATACTGGACTCGTTAAAATTTCACAGTAAAGGACCTGTTCGATTACAAATAGGAACGGACCACTCCTTCTTAGGGTTCGAATCTAAACTAAGTTGGACTCATCCGAAGGATGAGCTTATAATCAAGCATATGTTATCCTCCTCAAGCTTGTAAAAAATAAAGAGGTACTTGCCAGAAATGGTGGGGGAAAAGAGAGAAAAATGAGCCTATTTTTTATCCTTTGTCTCAGAAGAAACCTTATCACCACTCTTGAACACGACACTTTTCATTCACCTGGGTTGGGAAATCCTTTGCCTCACAGTTGATTGAACCACATTGAAAGTCTTCAGCCGGGTATTAACTTTGGGTCAAATGTTACCAAGCCATCTGTTGTGTCGTTATGTGTTCAAGAGGTCACTGCAAACAAACCATTCATCTGCAAAATACCTGTCATCCATCTTGACCATCCCTGAGTCAGTCCTTACAGCTACATTTCTTCAACTTGATTTATGATTTCGTGTTGTGGGCTTGCCTACGACAGATCGCTTTCTATCGACATCAGCACATTATCTAGAAAGATGATCTAGGAATCGTCAGTACCTTGAGATCTGCATGCATCAATGGCAGATTTCTCGCCTTCGACGACAATTTAAATCATTGACTTTCGATCGAAGGATTCCGTGACATGTTCGACATCAACACATTCATTCACATTTCATGCATTGTACTGGGTACTTTGAGAACCATTGACATCACTGGTGGTTTCTCTCATGCTTGTTAACAGTTTACATCATTGACTGGTAATCAAGTGGTTTCTACCATGCTCGACATCGACTCATTTATTTGCATGGATAGAATCGTACTATTTCGGGAAGTAGAAATGAAGACCCTGGATTTAGTTTCCACCATCCAGGCTGCGAGGAGTTTTGTATTCATTGTATAAGTAGACTAACTATAAACAGATGGCTGCGTCCACACTGTGTCTACATGAGTCTATGATTATGATGTATTGCGAAATCATTCCTGTATCAGAGTAGTAGTTAGTTTGCTAGTTAAAGTTTTTGATCTGACTATGGGAATTCCTACCTCAATGATGATATGATCTCATACATGTATTTTGTGTTGAATACTTGCAGGTTCCAACCAGGCTCTCCACAAGATAATCCTTGAAATGATAAAGTACTTCACCCTTCCTAGATGATATGAAACCCTAAATCTACTACAGGCTTCGCACTTTAGGGGGCAATCTGTTACACTAAAATTTGTCACCATGACTATCTGCAGTTAGTATGGCTCTATCAACTGTCATACTATCCTCCTTGGCAAGTCTCATACCTCTGCTCCTCATGTCAAACTCCAAGAAAGAGAGAAAGTCCTTCAAAAGTCAATTAACTCTGGTTACGTAGTTTCTCCTGGCCTCACCTGCGTGTACGCACCCCAAGTTCATAAAACCTGCGTACTTGTACGCTCTGTATGTAAAGGTCTAGGTGCGTACTCCTGTAAAGGTCAAAAGGCGCAAGTTTCACTTCAAAAAAGTTACTTGTGGTCATTTCTAGAGCATTCTAGAAGATGGTTTGACGTGGATTGGGCGCCTCCAGATGGTTCATGCATCCCTATGTAAGAGGAACTTATCCCATGAAGAGGGGAGCTATCCCATTGAAAGAGGGGCTTATTCCATTCATGGTGGACCTGATTAACTTCCTCCAAAGCACTATAAATACATGCATTGGGCCAGAGGGAGGAGAGGTTGAAAGCTGAACATTCCTAAGGGTAGATGCTACTGAGATTAGGACTCCCTTATAGAGCTAGAGAGGAGAGATTCCCATCCTTTCTTGGCTTCATTTGGAAGTGGGTGAGCTGATCAAAGTAAAGGAAAACTCTTGCTGGACCCTGGGAGGGACCTGCACAACACCAAGGCCCAGGTTGTAATGGTTTCTTTTGTTTCCACTTAATGCAAATAAACTCATTTTTCTCAACAAGTTGTTATACATGATTTGTTTCATATACTCCTTGGTCTATATGATGAATATGTGTTGTTTTATAAGTTATTCAGGTGCTATGTAATCTTTTGGCTTGTTAGTGAATGCAGGTTTCGAAGAGAAGGAGGAGCTCATCCGGATCGGCGAGGCTGGACTACTACAAAGCGTTGGACTAAAGGTATGTTACAAAAATCTGATTACTTGTATTCTAAATGCATATTTAGAGAAAGGTAGTGTTTACTTGTCTTGTTTGTCACTAGAAAGCCTTAGCTTCTAGGGAGGTCGGTTTTGTCCGCAAAATTGACTCTTTCCGCATGACAAGGAGATGGTGACTCCACTAATTAGCCAGGCCTTTATTAAATCACCATGGTACGCTGATATCATTTATGTTTTACAAAATTTACAAGCTCCTCCTAAATTATCTAAGACCAAAAGCACATTTTTGAAGATGAACTCCTTAAAATTTTGTATATTAGACAATGATTTGTTTTGGAGAAATCATGAAGGTATTATTCTCATTTGTTTATTAAAAGATGAATCTAACAATGTATTACAAGAGTTTCATGCAGGTGACTGTGGAGGACACCTTTACTGGAAAGCCTACCTTGTTTTCTGATGTAAAGAAATATGTGACCTCCTATCACAAATGTCAAATTTGTGAGGGATATAAAAAGCTTCTACCGTTACCCCTCAAGCTAATCTCTGCTAAAACACATTTCCAAAAATGGGGTCTAGACTTCATTGGTGAAATTCACCCACCTTCCTCTGCCTAACACAAATGGATCCCCACTACCACAGACTATTTCACCAAATGGATAGAGGCCATACCTTCAAGGCAAGCCACTGACACTATTATCATAACCTTCCTTGAAACCAACATTCTATCAAGATTTGGATGTCTAAATAAGCTCATTATTGATAATGCAGTAGCCTTTAAATCCAAAAGAATGATAGATTTTTGCAACAAGTATCATATAACCCTGGGCCACTCCACAGCCTATTATACTCAAGGAAATGGACTGGTAGAATCCTTGAACAAAAGTTTGGTGAACATCATCAAAAATTTGTTAGATGATAATAAGAAAAAATGGAACAAAAAGTTGGTCAATGCCTTATGGTTAGACAAACTAACCACAAATAAATCAATTGGTACCTCTCCCTACCAGCTAGTTTATGGGATGGAAGCTGTCATTCCATCCTCCTTGGGAACACCTATGATGAATCTGCTTCAAGAGTTGTTGGTTGAACCAAATAGTATCCAAAGAAGAATCAACCAAACAATACATCTTCAACAAACTAGGGAAGAAGTATATATCAGATCTCAGGCTGTGTAGGAAAGGATTAAAAAGATTTTTGACAAGAGAAGCAAGGCTGAGGATTTCTACCTTGGTGACAAAGAATTAAAATGGGATTCAAGGAGGGAAGATAAAGGTAAACATGGGAAATTTGAATTCCTATGGAAAGGCCCATATGTCGTTTATGCTTTCAGAGGTAATAATGCTTTCTTCTTAAGAGAAATGGATGGTATAGAAGCAGAAGGTGGACCAGTGAATGGTTGAATGCTCAAACACTATTTTGATCCTAACTACTGATTTTACTTTCCATTGTACATATTCCATTTTTCTTCAAAAAGTTTAGTTTGTATTGGATTGTGGTCATTGAAATTGAAGCCCGAAGAGAAGGCCCTAAGCTTTAAAGATTCACTATCGTAAGTATCAATAATGCAGAGGCATAGAGGATAATTTAGCAAGTTAACATCAACAACAATTCAAAGGCTACTGATCTACAAATTTCTTGACATTTCACCAAGAAATGCCATCCCCAAGTGGAGCCACTATTAGGTTCCTATAACAATAGGAGTCATAATTTTAAATGACTAAGGTTAAGCCTTGTAATATTGGACATACCTTTGCTTCCTGAAAATGTTTTCCATATTATAAAAAATTTAAAAATGTAAAGAGGGTATGTCCTAAAAGAATAATCAAAGGAAAAAAAGAATGAAAATAGGTCAAAAAAAAGAAACAAATGAACCCCAAAAGACAAACGAGACCAGGAAAGTGTGCAAGTCAAAATGCCACTACTATTTACTTTTTATGCATAATAAATTATTGTGTGTATCTTGTTACTTATGCCACAATCAATGAATAGTCAAAATGTTTAAACTTGGCCATTTCATGCTTTGAATTTTATGTTTCATAGGTAGTGAATAAATTTGACCAAATAGTGTAATCTTGGTAGATCATTAGATAGGTAGTGTGAATAAAAGGATCTCATCAGCTTAATCTGATCCCTTATAGGATAGTTTATTTTGTAAAGAAAAGAAAAGATTGATAAGGGTTTGCTAGCCTAAATGCACCCAAATAAAGTGAAGAAAAAATGGTAGGATGAGTAAGTGGGTAAGTAGTAGAAAGGTTGCAAAAATGTCATGTAATTGATACAGAAAGCACTTATGTCATTATTCCAAATGCATCATTTAAATATGCATAAGTGGGAAACAAAACAAGGCAATGGTTCACAATGTGGTTTACTTAACATCCCCTCATTCAGTTTAACCCCCATGACACTCACTAACTTCCCTTCCATAAGAAAAATATTAATGCCTATAGTTCTTAAGTCAAAAAAGCTCAGAGCATTTCGTTGACTTCTGGTGGGACCGAACCCTCGGCTTGATGAATTAAGAAGGAAAGGTGTTAAATTTCATCATAATTCATTCATTCCCCTCACAAAACCCATTTTCCTAAGGTTAAGTTCTTTTGCCTAGGAAAACCCCTTTATAAATATGTTTTATGTATAAAAAACCCACCAAATACATTTATCCTAAGTACTAGGTATATGGAAAATACACAACATTTCATACACCTAGGCACAATGCCCTTCCGCTCATTTTACTTCATATTAACCTTTTTATTTAAATATATAAACTTCCCGAAAAACCCACTACCCCATATATATTTAACCCACTTATATAAAACAACCCCACCCCTTAGTTTATTTTATAAACTATGTTACTACCCCTTATCCTGAAAAAACTTTAAAAGAACCCACCCTCAGTCCTTAATCCTATGTTAAAAGGTCCCCGATGAGATTAGGCTCTAAATTAATCTCATACCGCCAATGATTAAGTCCCCGGGCCCCCCATCAAATCACATCATTCACCCCCACGCAATTCCCATCTCCTGATCACCGTCGATTGTCCCTCCTCCACATCTAATGCCCCACAAGCATATCAGGCCGACCTGATGTCTGCCCTTTACCCGCCCGATAAGGTGGTTTCCCCCTGGCCCCTCACACTACGTGTCAATCACTGAATGGAATCAGGCGACCCCTCTCGAATACCACCCGTACCACAAAAGTGGTGCGATGGCCCTCCCAAAACCACTGCCCCCTTTTAACCGAAAACTGTCACTATTCATCAAATAGTGAAACCCGCCAAAATTAACCGTTTTCCCTATAAAATCCCGTTTACCCCTCTTTTCACTCTTTTCACGTATTTTGCCTTTGAGAATTCAGAAAGTCATTCCAACCCCTGCAAACAGCCTAATTACTCATAAACCTATGCTATTGCTTCACAGACGCTACAGATAGTCCATCTCATTCACCAGTCTGTACCAGTACCGTACGAAACTCTGCAAACATCTTCAACCACCATTTACAGTCAATTCCTCCCAATTCCAGCTATTTAATCATGGAATTCCAGCTCCATTGTCAAATTCCAAGTCAATTCACCCTCTTTCACACTGTTAATTAAGTAAAAATATCAAATTTACCTGAATTTTAACACTGTGAGCCATAAACCACTGCAAAACCTTCGTTGCCCTAAAAACTCTAAATCACCCCCCACACTCAAATCCACAAGAACTGAGTATGGCTACCCCAATTGAAATGGATGTGAGGCCTATCACTACACCTCATTTAGACCTGGAGCACCTTCCCTTGGCTGACACAGACGTCTAGATAAAAGATAACACTATCATAGAGCTCCTACTCAAAGTACATCACCAAAGTAGGGACAAGTTCCTGAACCATGCAGATGAAATTGGCCTTTGGGAGTCAAATTTTCCCAAGTACCAGTTCCCCCAAGTCCACATTTTTCCTGAAATTGTGCATATGTGCTATGCTTGCTACGTCCCCAGTCACAGAACCATCATGTCTCATGACCAGAAGGTCCTTTTCACCATCACTATTGAGTCCATCAATGAGATGTTGCAGCTCCAACCAGGGCCAAACCTAACTCCCCTCTTAATTGGAGACTTGTTGGACTTATATCCCAAACTCAGCTCTACAAAATTGCCCCAATTTCTCCAACCTTCATCATAGAAGAGAAGCACATCCCTAAAGACCCCCCTGCATATGTAGCAGCTATATTTTCCCCTTGGGGCCGAAATATTGTAGCCATGATATCTTGTGTTTTGGGTTACTCCACAAGTGAGTACATTGATGAAATTATCATGGCTTTCATGTCCATCTATACCCCAGGACAGCTGTTGGAGAGGTAAATCCCCTCTACGGATAGAGGCGATTCCTACTAGCCCAGAACGGGTCTAGCAACAATCAGTCAATGCTACTATGCAAGTTCCTAATTGCAAGTAAAAGGTAGGCAATGGACACCTACTTGGATTCCAACGCTATTGTTTGATGAAGAGATGCCGCTCTCGCTCCTTCGCTCTGGCCGGTCACGATCCTCCACGATCTCCGCGAATAGATACCTACACACATGAAGAGAAAGACAAACACAAGCGTGAAATCTAATAAAAGCAATTATACATCAGTCAGAAAGGACATAATTCACATTAACCATTACAGAGACAAATGAGAATGGAACCATAACAGTAGTCATCTATTATTAATCAATAACAGAGAAGAGTACAACCAAATGTTCTGACGTCGAATCCTTCTCAAGAGGGCCCAACCAGCAAGTCTCTTAAGCATTCACCCTTAGAGATAGATCTCCCAAGACAAGAACTCTCTCTCACACAAGCAACACTTCACAACCTTCCTTAAGCTATCTAGCAATTCCACACTTATCACACCAACTACCTATTAGTAGCAGCAATCTGAGCACTATAAACTCCACACAATCCAAACTAGCTGCTCATGGCAATGGTAGAGGTTTAAATAGGAGAAGGAGTCTCCATGAATGGTGGGAGGATGAGCTTATCTTCAAGGAAGGTGGTTCCAAATGACGAACAGACATGCCATAGAAGGGAGGGCGATACTCACAAGGCCAACAACCAAGTCTGGAGTCATCTGGAAGGCTGGCTGTTGGAACAAATTCGCCCAAACTGGATCAGCGCGGGTACATAACTGGACTGGAGCGCTGACAGCGCATCTGGATAACAGGGCAGGCTGTGTCAGCGCGTCTTAATACAAAGATGTGGTGTGCTGGCTCATGAAATTCGACCAGCGCGGAAAACCCGTGTGCTTCCGCGCTGGCAGCGCATCAGTTGTACTATCAGCCGCCAGTCAGCGCGGTTATTTTAATAACAGTCGCGCTGATCAAATAAACTTTGGCAAAGTGGGTCATTTGGCCAGATTAGGGAGCAGGAGCATGATCAAATGGAGTTCATGACACAGTAGGGAGACTGACAGGGAGACAGTGACAAATTACTGTGTAACAGATTGCCCCCTAAAGCATGAAGCCCGAGAGAGTGGGAGGGGTGAAATGCTTTACAAACTCGCTGAACTGGAACACCACCAGGAAGGACCCGCGTGTACAACTGATATCTCGATTACATGTAGTCTAGGCATGGGCGCAGCCATCCAAAAGACATATGAAGAAGGTCTGTGGTATGGATGCAGCCACCCAGCTGAAGAGACCATGATGATAATAAGGTATGGTCGCAGCCATCCTAAAAGACTTAGGTATGGGCGCAGCCATCCATCAATGAGTCATGCAATAACAAGCCACAAAATCGCAACCTGGTTTGCAGCAGACAAAAACCAGGGTCTTGCGCTCCATCCCAACCCGAACGAAGTACAAGTTCAAGCATGTGAATACATGAGCTGAAGTCGAACATGCATGAACATCGTCTGATTACCAGTCAGTGATGAAAACTGTTAACAGACGCGAGAGGTACCACCAATAATGACAATGGTCCTCAAGGTACTCATAGGTACAATCTACGGCGTGTGAATCAATGAGTTGGTGTCAAACACCCGCAGAATCATTCGATCAGAGGCCAATGATGAAAACCCCGCGTCGAACACGAAGAACCTGCCATTGAGGCATGCAGGCTCTAAGGCACCTGAAGGGAGTCTCTAGGTCACTTTCCTGGATAATGAGCTGAAGTCGACAGGAAGTAACCTTGATCGAAGGTGGGCCATGATGTTTCCCACATCATCGACACGAGACAGAGAGATAGAAGATTTTGTGTGAGACATCAGAGGGAGGTTGTAAACTTGCAGAGGTCAACTTCTCTTGAACATATCGGCGGCACGACAGCGGATTTGGCAGTATTCGACATCAAATGAGCAGAGGTCATGGTGACAAGGCAATGAGTAGATGAGAGGTCAAAACATGGTAACCCAAACCCATGGAGGCTAGTGTGAAACAAGATGAGAAATCCCCACCCAGACACGAATGCAGACGAGTGCCATGTTCAAGAGCGACATACTGTCGACACGACCATTATTACAGTTCCATTTTCCCCACCATTTCTGGCAGGTGCCCCGATTATTTTTGGATGGCAAGCTTGACGGGGGTAGCATATGCTTGGAGGGCGTCATTTCGATAGTGTCCGATGTCATGAGGTTTTAACAAGCCTGACAAAGGAGGAGCTCGGCGTCTTTTCTTGTTTAGAGAGTCTAAAAAGACAGCAAAAAGAAAACTCCAGGGGGGTCCTTTTTCGTAAAGTTGTGTCCCCCGAGCCCGAAAAAGTATAAAATGATGCTCGAAAGAACCGCCCGACCAGTATGATCGAGGAGTACTTTTCGTAAGTAGTGACTTCGACCCGAAAAAGTAAAAAAGCGGTCAGAAGCACGTCGTTTTGGAGCCAATAACGAGTGTGAAATGACAAACACCCGGCAATCTTTTTAAGTTAAACGGTCGAAAAAAGAGCTTAAAAAGCAACCGCCCCTCGTTCCTTTTAACGAGTCGAGAGGGAACCCGGCAATCTTTTCTTGGTTTACGTCGGAAAAGAGCTTGAAGACGACATTTTTTGGGACCAAGTGTATATAGAACCGTCACGACCCCGCTGGTTACGAGGACCTGCACAAGGAAACTACCCGCATAAACCTGTTCGATACGTTAAAAACATATTAAAACATGCATAAAACACATAGCAAAGCGACATTGGTATAAAATACATGGTAAACATGACAAAAAACCCACATTTATGAGAAATTATAATGAATTATGAATTTTTTACCATAAATAGGGGGGTAAAAGAAATTTTTTACCATTGTTACCATTTTGAGCCATGGAGAACGTTTTGGAGCTGCAAGGTTGACGGAGCGAATTCCATCCCGTGCGGGCACCATTCATCCGGCAGCTTGTTCCAGGTAGGTTCTCCTCCCCCTGCGCTTTATTTTGAGTCTTTTTTGGAGCAATTCCACGGTGGGAAGTGGCCATTGGGGCAAATTCTTTGAGCTCCAATGCGCTCTCGGTCAGCGCGGATTTCCTCATCGGGTCTGCGCTGATCGATTTATTTTACACACACCACCACCCGGGTCAGCGCGGAAAACACGTGTGCTTCCGCGCTGACCCAAGGAAAAAAACACTGGGGCGCCATTATCAGATGCCGTGAAATTTGATTTTTAAAAAATTGAACGTACAAACTTCAACGGTCAGGGTCCTAATATTTTTCTATGGTCATGCAGGACACAATGGCATTTGTTTGGCAAGAGAGAGCTCACGATAACGAAGATATAGCCACTTATGCCAATGCGGAGTGTCGAAATGCAATGCGGGCATGTGGGTTCCTTAAATTCTTCCTCACTCCGCGCCTGAGGGCGCAACCTGATCTCCTCGAGCTCTTAATCAGAGCTTGGAACCCAGTTGACGGAAAATTCACAATCCGTGGCCGGGACATTGAGTTTGATTCCACGGATATTTATTTTTTGACTGGATTGTCACGCCGGGGCGAGATGCCCATCCTGGAGGGGCAACGGCCCAGTGGCGAGACCCTTGACATGCTCATGGCTCGAGTGTGCCCACAGGCACGTAAAACGCGGAGCGGGAAGGTGGGTATTCCGACGGTGGATGACATCGTCCTTCGCACCATACTCTTCATGGTGACCCGGGCAGCGGGCTCTTTGGCCAATCATGAGGCCTCAAAGACCCATCTACTACTGGCTCTCGAGTGTTTACAGCCCACCATTTTTAACTAGGCAGCAGCAGTAACGACCAACATGAAGAGGCAACTAAGCAACTGTCGACGGGGAGAGTCGACGCAGTTTGCTTATGGGTCGCTCTTACTTCCGCTCATGCTGGAGCGGGTGCCGGCCCTACAGCTACAGGACATGGTCGTGGATCCATCCAGAGGTCCCCGGGAGATGAGGGCCAGTCGATGGGGCCATGTCATGCCACGCAGAGGTGGTGGCCGCCCAGTGGCTTGGGGTGTGTATTTTCAAGAGTGGCTGGATCGGCAAGTCATTTTCGTAGAGGACTGGCCATATGCCGGTATGGACTTCCGTGGCGATCCCGACATGCCACTGCCTGCAGGAGAGCATTGGGACGATGGAGGTATGACACTTGATCTCTTTTTAATGTTTTTTAATGTTTTTGAATTTTCATGTACATGTCTTGATAAATGTCGTGGTGTGCAAATGTGGGACCCGTGAGACCCATTGGTCTAGCCCCAGAGGCACGGAGAGAGGGGCAAGGTGCTGGAGTCCTGGGCCTAGCTCCTCCGGGAGTCGATACGACGGAGAGTGTGGAACACAACCTCGAGGGTTTACTGGCGGGGGTGCCAGATTACTAGGGGATCGAGGAGGTCCCCATAGCTTCTCAGATCCACACAGTGGGGGTGGAACCCAGGATGCACCGCCTTTTGAGGCGGGTGGCACGGGTGGCTGTATGCTACAGAGAGCATAACCCAGCTCAGTAGTCATCTAGGTTTTATTTCCACTGATGTTTTTGAGAGACATATGTCTCGGATATACTGAGGACACCGGATTTACTTTAGACATATACACTTATTTTTTGAGCGCCTTGGTGCGCCGCGATATATATATATATATATATATACTGTTTTTGGATGGATCTTTTCACATGTGATGATGTTTTTATATGCTATGCAAATGTCTAATACAAATGTAATCTAATGTATCAGTTGCACAACACACGACCCATGTATTTTAATTTTTATGCAAGCTTAAAAGCACATATGCAGACACACATGCAAACTATGCTTGGAAAAAGATTGATTTATATACATATGCTTATTCTATGGTCTTATTATGCTTTCTATGTCTTCTTGTATGATGTTTATCTGTTTCGCAAATGCCTGTCTAACACATGATTCGCCAATGCATCAGTTAACGTGTTTAATCATCTCGGAATATGTTGATATGTGATGTAATCGAAATTCCTTTCTAACAATCTTACACGTAGATACAACCTCAGAATGCGTTGGTCCCTGATGGAATATCGCCCGTTGAGTTGATGGACGACAAGCTGAGAGTCCAGGTTCACCACCATTGCATGAATGCCGAGATCAACTGCTTCGGCCAGTAACTCAATTACAGCACTGTATTCGGCAAAATTGTTAGTGGTACGACCCAAGCACACACCTTGAAGGTCTAGCAACTCTCCGTGAGGATCATAGATTGCCCACGCCGCAGAAGACAAATTGCAAGTACTACGGCAGGTACCATCAGCGAAACCAACACAAGGTGCACTAGACATCTGCACAAGAAGCAGAAAACACAATAAGAGGCAAACACGCCTTCACACCAAAGCAAAACGTGAAGTCATGCACACATAACACACTAAAACACACGTATGTACAAGCTAGGTGCACGAAATCATGCATAGTATTTCTTCAAATAAAGCCCGGTGCGCGGCTTGTCGAGAGGGTTTCCTTCATAATCAATCAACTCATATGCGCCCTTTTGCAAAACTCTCTTCACGATATAGGGGCCTAGCCACATGGATTCGAGTTTGCCTGCCCCTAGCTTATCCTTAGCCTGATCGTAGAGCAGTACTAGATCTCCCTCAACAAAGGAACGAGGTTGAATGGTATTGTCGAAATGAACCCTTTTCTTTTGCGCTTCAATAGCTATAGAAGCTAAGCGACGGGTCTCATCTAGCCGCTCTAGATAAAGAAGTCGTTCCTCCACCTGAGTGGTGTTGGGAAGCAACTCTACAGCTAACTTTAACGAAGGAATCTCACATTCAATAGGAAGGGTGGCCTCCAGTCCATAAACTAGCTGAAAAGGAGTGAAACCGATGGCGTCCTTCACAGAGGTCCGGTAGGCCCACAAGGCAGGGAACAGCATCAGATGCCAATTAGACTTGTGTGCACCAATGGTACGTTGGAGCATTGTGATCAAAACTTTGTTCACAGCTTCAACTTGACCGTTGGATTGAGGGTAGTACGGCGTCGAACTATCTTGACGCAAGCCTAGCTGGGTCGTTAGTTCCGTCATCATGTGATTACGGAAATGTTTTCTGTGATCCGTGACGATAGCCTGAGGGACTCCGAACCGAGTAATGACATGATTAAACAAAAATTGCGCCACTGTGTAACCGTCTTCGTTCAGTGTAGGCATCGCTTCAGCCCACTTGGTGAAATAATCCATGGTAACGATGATATACCCATGCCCCCCGGCCGAACGAGGGTTACAGGACGTATAATCGATGCCCCATTTGGCGAATGGACCTACGGTAACAACAGGGTGCAGTGGTGCAGGAGGTGCACGCATTTTCCGGTGGTAAACCTGGCATTCATGGCATGCACAGACGGCAAGGATGCAATCCTTGAAGATAGAAGGCCAGAAATAACCAGCACGGAGAATTTTCTGGGTGGTAGCATATCCGGACATGTGGCCGCCACAAGCACCGGAGTGGCAGTCATTCAACACCTGCTCAGCCTCCTCGAGAGTCAAACATCGGCGGAGAACAGAATCAGCGCCGAGGCGGTACAGGGTATCGCCCAGAATGCGATAGGGTTGAGATTGGTGACGAATCCGCCGTCGAGCATCTTTCGATACATTGGGACGGAAGGAAGACGTCTACAAATATACTATGATGTCCCCATACCACGGGTCGAGGGTGCTGATGAAAAACAATGTTTCATCCGGGATATGCTCCTCCGAACGAGATGGTGCAAAATGAGATGGCAAGGAACAGAGCAATTCAGCAAAGACCAGAGACTTCTTAGACTTGGCCGCAGTAAATTCCAAGTCGAATTCTTGGAGGATTACGATCCATTTCGAGTATTTGCCCCCAGTAGCTGACACGACAAAATGTAGGTCATTGGGTTGCAGTCAGAAATCACGGTCGTGGTGCGCAACAGGATATAGTGCCGGAAACGTTGGACGGCGCAAACAGCTACCAATGCCAACTTCTCGACATACGTGTAGCGAGTTTCCGTATCCAAAAGTTTGCGACTAAGGTAATAGATAACGTGCTCATTGTCGTCATCATCATCCTGCACTAGAGCCATGCCGATGGTGGTGTCAGCGGCAGCTAGATAGAGAGTATAATCACGGTGGTAGTTCGGGGGTCTTAAGAGTGGAGCCGAGACAAGGAGGTCCTTGAGTCGCTCTAAAGACTCCTGGGTGATAGCATCCCAACGAAAGGGTGTGTCTCGCTTTAATAACCGTGTGAAACCCTTAGCCACCTCGGCATAATTCGGAATGAATCGTCTCAGGAAATTAGCTTTGCCCTGCAAGCTCTGCAATTGCTGCAAAGAGGCAGGGGGAGGAAGATTCAGGATGGCCTCGAATTTGAGGGGATCCAGACAGATGCCTTCTCGGGAGATGATGAACCCAAGCAGTCGGCCTGATTCTACGCAGAAGACACACTTATGAGGATTGAGTCGAATACGGTAGTGTCGACAACGGAGAAAAATTTTGCGAAGATGAGAGGGATGGTCCTGACGCTTGACTGAATGAGCCGGAAGGTCATCTAGGTATGGTTGTACAATGTGACGAATATCATGAAAGGCGTAAGACATTGCACGTTGGAAAGTGGCGCCGGAATTCTTGGATTTGGTTATAGCCAGAGAAGTCGTCCATAAACGAGTAAATTTCACTTCCTGCGCATTCATCAATACGCTGATCGATGAAGGGCGTAGGGAAGTTATCCTTTGGACAGGCACGATTAATATCGTGGTAGTCAAAACAGACCCGGATAGTGCCCTGCTTTTTATTCACAGGGACTATATTAGACACCCAATCCGTAAGGGGAATGGGGTAAATGAAGTCGGCTTTAAGAAGCTTTTCGACTTTGGCCTTGATGGCTGCAGCCTTTCGATGGTGCACTGGGCGTAGGCGCTGATGGACAGGCTTAGCCCCTGGGTACGTCGGTATTTCATGCACCACGATACTGGGGTCGATGTCGGGCATTTCCTCGTAGGACCATGCGAAGACATCATGGAATTCGCGAAATAGAGCAGTATAGAGTTGAACCTCCTCTAGAGTGCAAGTGATGCCAATGTAAATGTATTCAACAATCCCTGGTTTGACAGAGATGTCGATGGGTTGGGTTTGCGTGATGTTACCCATATTTCCCTCAGAAGACACTTGATACAGCTGAATAGGTGTTTGGAGGGGCGGGGATGGGACACACGAAGCAAACCGCTCGAGACATGCGACCATTTCCGAATGTGGAGGGAGAAACGAAGAGTGATGGTGGTGATCTGACCAAGGGAGCTCTTCGAGAGACATGGTCTCTATGATGGCTTCATCGGAGGGAAATATTTCCTTCAATGGATCCGAAGTAGCCTCATCTCCTAGCCAAGGGAAATGATCATATGAATCGGGAACACTGCTCGGAAGAGCAGGTTCAGCAGGGGGAGCCGATGCAGCGACAATCTCGACGTAGTTGAGCTCGGCAGGACTCAACGGCATCATATCACCCCAAGAGTCTTCCTGATTAGCGGGAGGAAGAACCCACGGATCAGAACGTACAGAGATCATGTTGATAGGGGCGAGATTCGGAGGTGGGAGGGGAAAGACTCCCATTAAAGCGGGATCTTTGAAAAGTCCGGCACCCACGCTCTCTAATGACTTGGAGGTATGCTCCACAAATGGCACATTACCTTCAGAAGAAGAAGCGAAAAAGGAGAGCTGGTCCACCATGACAATCTTCCCCTGGTGAGGGAAACGAATGACACGGAACAGGGAGGAAGCCACGGCTTGCATGGCGTATGTCCAGCTACGTCCGAGGAGGAGGTTGTAGGTGAGATTGGCGTCAACAACTTCGACCTCTACTTCTACCATCTTCCCTTCTAAAGAGATGGGCAAGTGTTGGAGGATACCATAGGGACGAGATTCTCTTCCATCGAAGGCTTCTAACATCGTAGGAGAACCAATAGCCTTCCAGCAAGCAACAAACATGATGCAGGTTGAGGCACCTTCATCAATAACTGTACGATGAATTGTTTTGCTATTGATGATGACCTGTATAAGGAAAGCGACTTGGTGAGGCAGTCTCTGTGTAAAACCCTCAAGATCAAAAGAAATCAAATCTGAATCTGCCGGGTCGATGCCACCAATAGCTGATAGCAAGGACTTCCTCTGGGAGGGGCAGCTCTGGAGGACTTCTAACACGGACATAGCAGACGGAGCCTGAGCTAAGTCCTCAACAATGCTATAATGCTGGGCAACACGAGCATTAGGGTTATAAGACGACTTCTTGAGTACACCTTTTGGAGGGGGTCGGGGGATCGTCTCAGTGCTGGGCCGTTCGATGTGGAGAGGACCAGAACTGGACAGAGGAGCGCTGGAGGGAACCTCCGGATCTTTCTCGGCATGAGATAGATAGTCCTTTGCTCGAGTTGAAACATGGATGGGAATCGTTCCAGCCATGAACACTTGAGAACTGAACGAGGAAGAGGGTTGAGACGGGTCTGCCACCATTTGAGTCTGCTGGGAAGGGAAAGGCTCTTTAAGCACCGCAGGAGGCCCCAGAGCACCTTTCAAAAGTTGACTAACTTCGGACCGCCTTGGGCAGTCCTTAGTGTAGTGATCCTCATCGCAGATGAGACAAGGATACTTAGGTTTTCGTTTAGCTCCTTCCTCGGAGGGAGGCTTAGGGGGATCCTGCTTGGGCTGTCCAGATTTATCTTTAGCTTTCCCTTTCTTTTTCTCTTTTGAGGATTTATCCGCCGCGATGGACTGAACGAGGTTTACCTCGGAGGTACTCCCAGAATTAGATTGGCCCTGAGAAGCATTTCCATTAGAAGCGTTCTGTTTTTGCTTCCCAGGGTTCGCGGCCGATTTCTTCGATGACGAGTTTACAGAGCCAATGACTCCATCAACAGATGGTTTTGGCGGAGCCTTAGACTGTCCAGGCCTCGGGGCGTCTGGAAAATAATCATATAAAGTACCCGACTGAGAGTACACCAAGTCGAGGTACTGAGCACGCGCGATCGCTTGCTCTTAGTTACACAAGCTCCCATGGCGATGTCCCGTGCAATTGTGGGGACAAAGGAAGTCGTGAACCAGTCAGTCAGGAGTTGATCAGGAATCCCGAATTTGATCAAGCGACGACGCCTTCTCCATTCATGTATATGATCAGATATATGCGTAGCCATATCCTGTTTAAGAGACGTGAGGAGATGTGTCCCTGTCTCGTACCGAATGGGTAACTGAAAATGAGTTAAAAACGCCATAGCCAGCGAGTTGAAATCTTGAAACGTGCCGCGATTTAGCTCAATATACCACTTAGCAGTTGAACCAGTGAGAGTTCTCTGAAAGAGGCAGAGCCGGATAGAGTCATCAAGCCATGAGTTCGATGAACACCAAAGGTGATAGGTCATGACATGGGCTTGAGGATCTTCACCAGCTTTGCCATCAAATTTTGGACAATCACCGGGTATTTTAGTTGGAACTGGTGGCCAATATGGATTATGAAAAATAGGATCATTCGTCAACTTGGACACATTCGGAAGTTCCAATGTCGCTAAGAAAGGCAACTGAGGGTTAAAGGACATTTGTGGCTGCGGATTCGAGGCAGTACTAGGGTTCCAACCAGGTGGTGGTTGCCCCCATGGACTCTGTCCAGATGGACCCGGCCCAAAAGGGCCTGGCCCATAGGGACCTTGCCCGTAGGGGTTCTGTCCATATGGATTCTGGCCATATGCAGACAGTTGTCCCTAGGTCTGCCCCCCAGCTCCCCATGTATTAGCAATTTGACCTGCAGGTGCAGCATACTGATAATTCTGATAAGGAGTGACCTGCATCTGTTGATAATTTTGATAAGGGGTAAACTGAGTTTGCCCCTGGGGTTGTTGGTAGCCATACATTTGCGGAGATCCATACTGAGCCTGATAAGAAGGCTGCGCTTGGTAAGAAGGTTGGGGCCGTGGCCCGCCTTGCATTTGATAACCCATTTGAGTTTGGGGCCCAGAATAATGTCCTTGAACTGGTTGGGCTTGGATCATCTGGCCGGAAGGTTGGCCTGGTTGGGTTTGGGATGGACCTGTTTGCCCAGAAGGACGTACTTGCTGGGTGCCAGGTTGTCCGTGAACCACCAAGGGTTGTCCTTGCAGAACAGATGGCCGAGCAGGCTGGACGGCTGGTTGACCTTGAGGTTGGCCAGCCTGCCCAGAGGGATGATTAGGGCGGACAGTGGGTTGGCCTTGCTGCATAGAAGGCTGGCCCATCTGCCCGGAAGGGTGCACAGGCTGAGCAGTGGGTTGGCCTTGCTGTATAGAAGGTTGGCCCATTTGCCCGGAAGGGTGCACAGGCTGAGCAGTGGGTTGGCCCTGCTGTACGTAGGGTTGCCCCCCTTGCCCAGGAGGATGCATGGACTGAGCAGTGGGTTGGCCCTGCTGTACGTAGGGTTGCCCCCCTTGCCCAGAAAGATGACCAGACTGAGCAGTAGGTTGGCCCTGCTGTACGTAGGGTTGCCCCCCTTGCCCAGAAAGATGACCAGACTGAGCAGTAGGTTGGCCCTGCTGTACGTAGGGTTGCCCCCCCTGCCCGAGGGGATGCCCCTGTTGGACTGCTGGTTGACCTTGAGGATTCTAAGCTTGCCCAGCTTGTCCAGAGGGGTAACCCTGTTGGAGACTAGGTTGGCCTTGTTGGATGTAAGGCTGCCTTAGTTGTTCAGTCGGGTAACCTTGCTGGGTACCAGGTTGCCCTGGGTAACCAGAAGGTTAACTCTGATAGGAAAACGATGGACCACCAACGACCGAAGGTTGTCCCGGATAGGGTTGTCCTTGCGGGCCCCCAGATTGTCCTGGGTAAGACGGGCCATGAAGTGGTTGCCCTTGAGGGGTTTGCACATAAGGTGGCTGGCCTTGATTTGGTGGTCCTTGAGGCTGCCCAGGGATTGCCTGGCCCCCATGAAAAGAATGAGTACTGGCGTCCCAAGTAATGGATAACGGTACCGAGACTTCAAAGAAATGTTGAAGAGGCGTGGATTGAGTGAACTGGAGGTACTGACCAGTAGAATCATAATAAAAGAGTGGCCCTTGGTAATTCGGGTCCACAATGGGTTGCCCCTGGGCATCATACGGCCCCCCTCCTAGAACAGGACCAGAAGAGGGTTGAGCACTCTGTGCAGGATCGACGACTCCAGATGAAAGTTCCGGCTGGCCATTACTCACTTGACTGTGAGAAGGACCAGCACCATTGTTTGTAGATGAAGACGCTGTCACGGCACTAACGACCGGAGTCGAGTACGCTACACAAATAGTTGGATTCGTGGGAACCGAGGTAACAGGTGTATTATGGGGTTGTGAAACAAAGGGTTCTGTGGTGGCAATGACACTAGGATCCCATATAGTCGTAGAAGGATTCCTGGCAGCTATTCTATCCCTCATCGACTGATATCGTGGAGGGAGTGGAGAAGTAGCTGGAATGGGAGTGTCAATATTCGACACCACGGGTGTCTCACCTGCGCTGGGAGATGTCTCATCCATATGGGAAGTGGACATCGGAGACGACATACCGGGAGGAGTAACAGGAATATCGTCCTCGTCGGGCTCCCAGATAGGGTTCCAATCTTCTTCGTAATCCTCGTCGCCCAGGGCGCGTACGTTGATAGGCTAGATACTCGGGATAACAGGAAGAGTATTGCTTACAACTAGTACCTCAGGAGCAACAGAAGTGGAGAACCTTGATCACTTGGACCGGGAGTTGACGGGTCAGCCAGGATGCCAAACCCCACACAAAACCTAAAGGAAACTAACGATAAAGACCCTACTCAAGCTAACGCACACAAGATCTAACCAGGTAATGTTATCGTGGCCGAATAAATTTTTAAGACACAGGAACCAAACTTGACCTTTTCATGTTTCAAGAGTCGAGAAAAGGACGAAAAGATGACTCTAGTCTCCTTCGAATGTTTAATGAGAACGAAGTGACAAGACGCTCACTGGCACCTTTTCTTTTAGGGAGTCCGAAAAGGATCAAAAGTGACTGCTCTGGAGACTCTAGGTAAAGGGTTTACCAAGTAATCCGTAAAACTGCTTATACACGTTGGCAATCATATGAGAACCAAGGACTTTCTGTACTGCAGTCAATCTTCTCGAATGCTGTGTTCGGTGCGTTACGGTTCACAAGGCGGTAGACTCAGCTTCCTATGGATCAAGGATGAAAGCCTAGTGCGGTCTCCCTATATACGCGACGGTACGTGGGAGCACAGTCCATGTTAGACCACTATCGAGTCACAGAAGGAGGAATCACCCAACCGTAATGTGAAACAATAGTGACTATGTTTAAAGACGCCAGAACACGTCTCTAACCTAGACCTCTAGATGTTTGCGTTAAGTTCCAATGCGTTTTTAGGTTTATTCAGTTTATTTTATGGTTGATCTTGAATTTAAGTTTCGGTTTCAGGCCTTATCGTGTGATCTCTCACAATTACCTAGATGCAAACTATATGCCAAAGAACACCATTTAGTTCGATGAATTCTAACTATGAGAGGGTTAAGAGTTTTCAATCAAACAAAATGAACTCAATCAATCAAACAATCTAATGCAGCTAATGGCAAAGAAATGAGACTTTTCTTTTGAGAACACAAATCAATGAAATGCTCTTCTTTTCATTAACTATTGAATGCGAAAGATATTAGTTCGATTTCTTTTTCAATGGCACAATGCATTTAAAATGAATTTTGAGAGACAGCAACACCGAGTAAAGAGAAACAAAAATCACTCAATGAAAAACACAACAAGCGTGAAAAGAGCCGGTTGAACCCAAGCAATTGTAATCTATGTCTGGGTGGTGAGAAGTAATCGAGACAATCCAAGGACTGGTTCGAGGACAATCACCTAAACAACCAAGCAAAGAAAGCAAAAGAGGAAGGTTTTCGCAAAAGCAAAGGCAAATAGCAACGAATCTTTGTGAATGAGTGATAAAACGAAATCAATCCAGTGAAAACGGGATGATAGGACTAGGTCACCGGACACAAAACAAGATCCGCCCGACAAGACTTCGCAAGCAAGTGTTTCACAGTTCAAACAATGAAAAACAAGCCATAAACCAAGTGGAAAGAGTAAGGGGCAGTCAAACCAACAGGCTCAGGAGGCAAATTTGAAACAAATTGAATTCTACAGGATCAGCGCGGGTAGAACTCAGCAACAATGCGCTGACCAGAGGTCACGCGTAGCAACAAAGCGCTGTCAGCGCGGAAGCACACGGCTTAGTCGCGCTGGTTCGTTTTTCAGAATCGTCACGACTGTTTCGTGTACAAGCGCGATGACCACGGAGTCAAAGAGACAGCTATGCGCTGTCAGCGCGACTGTTTTGATATAAACTGCGCTGAGGCTAAAAAACAAGCACAAACAAGCAAAAAACTCCCAAACCAAGGCAGTAACTCTTTAAACAATTAAGTCACCTCCCAGATTGAACCAGGAAGGTTAAAAGCAGAGGACTAACCCCTGATCTTTGAAAAGAGAGCAACAATCAAACTCAAAACAAGAATGAACAAAAAGAGGCAAAGGCCAGCTCCCCAGCAGAGTCGCCAAAATTGTTGGAGAGGTAAGTCCCCTCTACGGATAGAGGCGATCCCTACTAGCCCAGAACGAGTCTAGCAACAATCAGTCAATGCTACTATGCAAGTTCCTAATTGCAAGTAAAAGGTAGGCAATGGACACCTACTTGGATTCCAACACTATTGTTTGATGAAGAGATGCCGCTCTCGCTCCTTCGCTCTGGCCGGTCACGATCCTCCACGATTTCCGCAAATAGATACCTGCACACACGAAGAGAAAGACAAACACAAGCGTGAAATCTAATAAAAGCAATTATACATTAGTCAGAAAGGACGTAATTCACATTAACCATTACAGAGACAAATGAGAATGGAACCATAACAGTAGTCATCTATTATTAATCAATAACAGAGAAGAGTACAACCAAATGTTCTGACGTCGAATCCTTCTCAAGAGGGACCAGCCAGCAAGTCTCTTAAGCATTCACCCTTAGAGATAGATCTCCCAAAAAAAGAACTCTCTCTCACACAAGCAACACTTCACAACCTTCCTTAAGCTATCTAGAAATTCCACACTTATCACACTAACTACCTATTAGTAGCAGCAATCTAAGCACTATAAACTCCACACAATCCAAACTAGCTACTCATGGCAATGGTAGAGGTTTAAATAGGAGAAGGAGTCTCCATGAATGGTGGGAGGATGAGCTTATCTTCAAGGAAGGTGGTTCCAAATGACGAACAGACATGCCATAGAAGGGAGGGCGATACTCACAAGATCAACAACCAAGTCTGGAGTCATCTGGAAGGCTGGCTGTTGGAACAAATTCGCCCAAACTGGATCAGTGCGGGTACATAACTGGACTGGAGCGCTGACAGTGCATCTGGATAATGGGGCAGGCTGTGTCAGCGCGTCTTAATACAAAGATGTGGTGCGCTGGCTCATGAAATTCGACCAGCGCGGAAAACCCGTGTGCTTCCACGCTGGCAGCGCATCAGTTGTACTATCAGCCGCCAGTCAGCGCGGTTATTTTAATAACAGTCGCGTTGATCAAATAAACTTTGGCAAAGTGGGTCATTTGGCCAGATTAGGGAGCAGGAGCATGATCAAATGGAGTTCATGACACAGTAGGGAGACTGACAGGGAGACAGTGACAAATTACTGTGTAACAACAGCCTCCTGCAACCATTTATGACTTTGCCACATGTATAGCTGAAAGAATGCATGAGCAGTTCACAAGAATGGGAAATGAAAGGGTTTTCAAGTACTCCTCAGTTTTATACCATATGTTCTTCTATTATCAATTAGAGAAGTTCCCATTCACCCTTCAAAAGCTGGACACCAAGGGTCAGTGCGGGTCAGTCATTTTTTGGACCCCATTGATCCACCAATACTAGTCTCCATACTTTTACTCTGATTTTATTGATATATTCGTACACCCAGTCATGACAGTGTTGACTGGAAGCCCACCTCCAAGAATCAGTCCAAAAATAAAGAGAGTCCTCCAATTATCTAAACAGACCAAAGTTGGTGACTGGTACCTTTACTAGAACCATATAGAAATCAAGATATATGGTTGCATGTTGGGACCATACAATCTACCAAGATACCTCCCAATAAGGTTGTTTGCATTAGAATACTATAGGAAAATTATCAATGCAGATGAAATAAACTTTGTCAATGGCAAGAAGAAGGCCAATTTCAAAATAAAAGACCAACTAGGCCCCTTCATATGCAACTCTAAAGAGGCTAGCTAAGAGGCAGACTTAATATTATAGAATATGTAGTTCCAAAGAAGTTTTGTCTAGAGATATGATCCTTTGGAATTCATCACAAAGAAGAAGCAAAAGGTCAAGCTAGGACCTTTCATTCACCATCCCATACCTGAGATAGAAGCTTATGCAAATCAAACAAAATGGGTGGAAGGTACCCTAGTAGACCAGGACAACACCAGAATAGATGTTGAGAAATCTCTTTTTGATTTAGAAAAGTAGCTTGATGACAACTCTTTTCTGCAGGTACTAGAAAGACCAGAGACTACCATGAGCACCCCTCCAGTCATGTAGACTCCTCAGAATGAGGAGAAGATCCCGAAAAGAAATAGAGAAGGGCCTTCCACTTCAGGAATGGCCACCTCTAATTTACAGCAAGAATCAAACAAGAGGCAAAGGCCAAATCCAGCCTCTGAGCAAGAGTTTACTAGAGACTCAGCTGAAGTCACTAATGCAGGAGTAGAACAAAGTAGGCCTACCACTCCATATGTAGGTAGACAAGAGCCTTCCACATCACAAACTCAAATGTTGGAAAGGCAGCTCAGTGTTGAAGTGTCTTCTTTCAGAATGCCAGCTTACAAAGACCAAGATATCAAGGAAAGGTATAAAGAAATCAAGGCTAGGAATTAGAGGCTTAAGGCCCAAACATATGCACAATATCTTAAGCTAACTCCTACTAATCAAACAAGGCTAATTTCAGGCTTTGAAATTAAATAGGGGAAGCTGCAAATGACCTTTATGAAGCCTACAACCCAACAACCAAAGACATCAAATTTCAAAAGGGTAGATTTCGAAGTGTTGGCAAGCGATATCCATCCCATAGACCAGATTGAGCTACACAAACAGGCGGGAGAGATGATATACTCCACCCTGACAGGTAAAGCCATAGCTGCCCATTAGCTATAGAAATTCCTGAACAACATCTCAGCACAATTCCAGTTGGAGAAAGCCTCCTCATAGGCCAAGGACACAAGGATCAAGTCCTTAGAGGACTTAGTAATTGAATTGGGACACAATCCCAAGGATACAAAATCCACAGAACATCTTATCAAAAAGAATAACGATGACATAGCTGCATTAAAGAAATAGGTAAAAATACCTCAGCTACAACATCCACAAACATTGGAAGTCCTAGAAGCCCAGTAGGGGCATGAAGAACTAATGGACTTGGTCTTGAAATTGAATGACCAACTTAAAGTGACTGAAAAGGAATTGGATGCTTTGATCCAATTAAAACAGGCAGATGTGGCCACCTCTTCAACAAAAGTTATCCCCACAGTCTCTACAGTAGTGCCATCCACACTAGTAGCATCTTTGGCACCTACAAATCCACTTGCAACAGCCTTGCCAGCAACAACAGAGTCTACATCAGTAGCAGGTGCATCAAGAGAGAAAGCAGCAGAACTTGTCAAAGCCATGGAAGAGATGTCTATCCAGGCTACTGTAATGAACAAGTTAAGAGAAAAGGTTGCAGGTCTGGAAACAGACTGCAAAGATGCCCAACTGAAGGAGAAAGAAGAAACATAAAGGGCCCATAAAATGGGTGAGAGAATCAAAATCCTATAGAAGGATTTAACACTCAAGAAACCACTTAGACAAACCAAAGAAATGTTGTGGACCAATATCATTGACTCTGTCAATGATATTTGGCCATCAATCCAAGTAATTTTTGAACAAATAGAGCTGGTAAAGATATCTACAGAAGCTATGCAAAAAGTGAAGGAAGAGTTGGGAAATAAGCCAAAGGATGCAAATAGACTCATCCACTTCCTCAACAGTAAGAACAGATATGAGCTCCAAGAGCTAAATATGGAAGATAGGACAATTGCCATTTTAGAAATAAAGGAGGTCCTTTCCAAAAGGAACCTTAGTCTTAATTTGGAGGAAAAGTGCCACAATATGCAGGTAGCCATAGATAGGTTCATCGCTAAAACCAGATTTTGAAGGAGAAAGGTCTGCCCAGTCCTATCGTCATCAGTGATAAACTAATGACACAGTTGGACTATGGTGATAGACTCAAAAAATTGGCTAAGGAACATGCGAGTTCCTCATCCATAAAAGCCGTGCCAACTAGAAAAGTATTATATGACACCTTTGAAAACTTGTTTTTCCTTGAGCATGAGGTAAAACATTTGTTCCTCACCAAGCCAAATTTTGCAAAGTATACTGAGGTTGATGAAATCTACAGAAGAATGGTGAATGTGAAATTACCAGATGCAAAATGGTACAACAGAAAATTACTACACAGTAAAAATGAAGGCAACCAGTTAAAACAAATGAAAACACGCAGCAAGGTCAAAGAGTATCAGAGTTAAAGAGTATCAGTTGAAATATGAAAGTAAAGAAGACTCCAGCCTGAAACTCCAAAACCGCAAGCCAAATTAAAAGGCTAATATTTCAACAATAAAGGCCAGCAAAACCATAATAAAAGGGACAACATGAAGCAGTTCATTAGTTGTCTCTATCTTCTTGCAAGAAGATATTTGTATTTCCTAGATTAAATCTCAAGTTGTTTTGAAATATTTTGTAATAAGTTTTTGTATAAATACTTCACAATTCGAAGTATGTAATGGTGGACTCTTAGAAATTTCTATAATTTTCTTGATCAAATATTGTAAGCTATTGTATCACTCTTGGACCAACAAGCTGGATTATTAAATAAAGCAAAGACATTTCATTGGATTCATGTGTAGTTGTTATCGGGAAAAGTGTCTATTTAGAACTACTCTATCCCACTAAGGTGTGACAGCTACCTTAGAAACAAACAGAGAAAACTACTTTTGTATTCTTCTTTATGAACTATAAACAGAGAGGAATAGGATGAACCAACCTGTGTCTTGCGCTAGTCCTTTGATCCAATCTCTCTCCTCTTTGACAGCTTTCAGCTACCTGCTCTCTCACTTGCCCAGCTTCACCAAGTACCTGTAAGATCACAGAAGAAGGAAACTATACAAAGACATGGGTTTATATTCACAAATAACTTAGGATCAGATTTAAGTTAACCATACAAATGTAACAAGCATCAATGAAACACAAGCATGGAGAAGAAACTCGAATAGTTTTATTGATATACAAGAAGATCCAGGAGGAGTTACAACCGATGATTCCTGACCCATCATCAACCTCCCAGCAAAGAAGTCCCTTCTTCAACCCCAAAAAAGCATAGATCACCCAATTCTCTGATATGTATCTCAAAACCAACAACAATTCCTTACAATGTGCAAAATTCCAGCCCCCTGGATCTCTGGGATGAGGGATCCATATATAGATGTATGCAAGGTGGATGAGTCAGCTCATGATTTGATTAGTGGCTTCTCTCTGTCAGTTCTTGCTTCCACTTAGAGACTGAAAGCCTCTTACTCATCCTTGGTCGAATTCAGTGAGGCAAGTGTCATTGGAGAAGATTCTGGACGCTTCCATTGTCTCTCCACCTTGTGGAATGACTCTGCCACTTGTCATTTCCCGCTCACCGCACCCTGGTAGTGCATTTAGGTGCATTGCAACGCACCTAGCTAGTGGACTTAGGTGCTATGCAACGCACTTGGCTAGTGGAGCAGCTGAAATGATCCCGATTTGACTTATTCTGAGCAGTTTCTGGTGGAGAACTTCTGGGAGAAGCTGTAATTTGTTGACCTTGTTCCTTTAGGAGTTAGAACAACACTTTTAGGGACTTAGGAGCCCTTGGTTTATGGACATTTCATGCTTAGAGCTGTAAGGCACAAAAATGTCTATAACAGTTGCCCCCTAAAGTATGAGGCCGTTTATCGGGTGAAATGCTTTATTAGGAGGATCCGAAGTTCTTTCAATGCTGGGAGGAGACCTGTAATAAGATACAATACAATACATTATCTTCATACTGTTTTCATGATCTAGCTGAGGCGGGCATTCCCATGCTCAGCTTTATAAATTCATTTTCATGTACATAGGACAGACAATCGTCTAATGGTAGACTGATGATTCTGATAGAGCCATCATCCTTTTGGTAGGATGATTATCTATGCTGCAATGCTGTACATTTCAATGTCTTTATTTTCTTGAATATATATCGCAGCCCGGATGGATGAAACTAGATCCAGGGTCTTCAATCTCGTCCGATCTTCACTCGAAGTACAAGTCGATCCATGTGAGAAATGTTTTGAAGTCGAATATGGAAAGACATCGCTTGATTACCAGTCAATGATGTAAACTATTAACAAGCGCGAGAGGAATCACCGATAATGATAATGACCCCCAAGGTACTGCAGTACAATTCACGTGGTGTGAATAAAGGACTTGGCGTCGAACACCACGCAAAATCTTTCAGTCGAAGGTCATTGATGTAAACCTGTCACCGGAAGTGAGAAACTTGCCATTGAGGCATGCAAGCTTCAAAGTACTGAATGGGGTGTTCCTAGATCAACTTCTTGGATAATGAGCTGATGTCGACAAGAAGTGATCCGTCATAGGAGGGCCTTAATGAATCCCACATCAATGACACGGAATGGAGCAAATGATTTTGATGGAGGTGAAAACGATCTGATGATATATGGTTCAGGGTGGCGGTCATGAAAGAATGGAGTATAATGTATGGTAGTGGGCGGGACATAGGTGGCCTTTCTGGATGACTTCTCTTGAACATGTCGGCGACACTTATGTGATGGATTGGTAGCATTAACCCCAAATGTGGATGGTATGGTGTGACCATGGCGATGTGACCGGTGAATGAAACAACCCAACCCGACTCGGGCACGGAGTGGAAGTGTCATGTTCAAGAGCGACTTGCTACCAATAAAGATTCTTTGAGTTTTCTTCCCAATTTTTCCCCAGTCATTGTTGACCAGTACCTCTTTATTTTTGTCAAGCTTGAGGAGGATAACATATGCTTGTTCTATAATTTGCCCTTCGGGCAAACCCATCGCTATGTTTTAACGAGCCTAGCGATAGTGAAACTCGTTCTCGTCTAAAGACAAGTTTGTCGCTATTAATCTTTTTAACGAGTCTAATGACAAAGATAACTCGGTCCTTTTCATTTTTAGAGAGTCTGAAAAGGTACGTAAAGGTAACTCCAAAATTCCTTTTTCGTCATCTAATCCCTTAAGTCCGAAAAAGTATAAAACAATACAGAAGGGATGAATTTTCGATTAGCTTTAACGAGCCGAACGAAACAAGCACTCGATCTTTTTGTGCAATAATCCCTCAGGTCCAAAAAGATTAAAATCTAGAGGAGGGATAGCACTTCCTGTCCCTTTAACGAGCTGGAAGGCCAAGGACTTGGCAATCTTTTCATATTTTACGAGTCAGTTGAAAAGAGCTTAAAAAAGACTCGTCTTTTGAGGAATGAGTGATAAAATGGGTAGCAGCTGATTCCAGGTAAGGTTTGGAATTTTCCAATCATGGCAGTGTCACAAGGATGGCTAGTGAAATCACTCTTCGCAGCTGTTCCTCAAAATGGGTAAACAATCAAATGGAGGTGAATGATCGGCCAATGGAAAAGTGGAGGTGACGGTGCAAACACGACCAAGGCTTTAATGGCTGAAATGCTACATTCACGGTGGTTATTTACCAGGGGATAGTTCTTTTTTTAACGAGCTTAAACGCAGGTGGAAACATTTGCTCGGTCCGGGTTTATTTTTTAACGAGCTTGAACCTCGCGGTAAACACTACTCGATTAATCCAGTCATATGATAAGAATATCTCATATAAAAACCGGCAAGCTTTCGAGTGTTGCCCCACATCCTTTCTTTATGCAAGTCAGGAAACGACCAATCCTACGAGTTTAAAGGGTTAGAGGTCCTATAAATTTAAAAAATAAATAGTCGCTCTTTGCTTGCACTCCAAAAGGTTTGCATGCCCCCAGGTATAAAACAGAGTTTCAAGGTTACCTCTACTTCTTTCCGTCAAAACATTTGTTTTACCGAGAGAGGCCCACCTCTTACAGGTTACCCAAAGATTGTTCTATTTATGGTGTAAACAGAACACTTCTTCGGCGATGTTGCTCGAAATAAACAAAGGTGAGTGACGATGCCCGCCAACTCACATAACTTTGACAAGAGAATCTTGTTCTAGAATAACCCCTCTTCCAATCACGGATGGCGTACAGACTAGTCATATTCTCCCGCGGAAACCTACCCTATACCCGAAGTTTTCCTGCCGAAGCAGACCAGGATGCATGCCCCCTAGGTTTCAGTCATATCCCTCCAAATTACTCGCGCTCATCGGGAGGACGGACTGGGGATTGAGACATTTCTTGCGTGAAGAGACCATTTAGGGACGGTATATGACTATTTGCTATGCGCGATCCGGGAAATGAAAGCTGGTCCACGAGCTTGACCACTCTAACACACATTACTCTAAAGAGTGAGGAGACAGTCGCTCCCATGCAATAAATATAATCTCGTCCAAGGAGTAGGTTATAATCCAAGGGTCCTTGAACTACCATTACGTTCATGCGAGCTGTCTTCCTTCTCAATGTTATGGGCACATCGGGAAGGATCCCTAAAGGTCGACTGGTTCTTTATCAAAGCCTGTCAGATTTCTCATCTCAGGAAAAAGCGATGGTGAACCAAGCACTTTCCAAGCAATAGAGGAAAGGATACTCACAGAAGCCCCCTCATCTATGATGGTACCAGCCATGACCATTCTATATATTTGAACGATAATTCATAATGGTACACTTGCTGGTAAACGGGGTCTGCCTAGTTGATTCCAGTCGAAGGAGACAACTAGGTTGCTTGGAGGTGGGACCGAATAGACAGGCGGGTATGGCTCTGATGAACTTCCTTCCTGCGGTAAAGGAACGGGTAGGTTGCCCCCATGTTCGTCGGAGTCTGTGTTTATGAAGAGAATTTGGACGGTGTCATCCTTGTTCTCTTCAGTGACTGTATCATCTGAAGACGAAACCTCTGAAGGCAAGACCGGGTCAACTGCCACCTCGACCTTTTGACTTTCGTCTGGTATGGATCCAGATGGTTTATCTTCAATGATAGGCGCTTCAGCCGACCACTTGAGCAGGCCAGCTGGATTCTCAACTAGTGACAGACTCGGCAAGAGTTTTTTATATCCAGGAGGGAGTCGTAACGGTGAAACCGGACAATCATCCAAAACTCTTTTAGCTTCGTCTAAGAAGGGACAACGGTGGAGGGCATGATTGCCTTCGCACAGTTTACAAGGAAATCTAGCTTTCCCTTTTTGTCCTGGGGCTTCACTTTCACTAGTTGACGGTGTGATTTCAACATGATCACCAGAGGTTGACGACACCGGGTTGTGCAAACGAGGAGACCAGTCCCTTAGTATCCGGGGGATGCAAGGACAATATCTGTGAAAGTGGTCTGCTTTGCAAATGACACATGGTGATTTAGGCCTGGTCGGTGCAGTGTGTGGATTTTCGTTAGACGTCACTCATTTTCCCCCATTCGCCTTTGGCTCCTTCTTCTTCTTCTCTTTCTTCTTCTTTTCCTTCTTTTCCTTAGGAACTTGACTTTTGGCTTTACTAGCCCCATCAAGCGAAGAGGAAGGAGGAGAGGAAGAATTATAGGAAGTAGAAGGCTGGTGGGCAACTCTGGACTCGTCTAATTGCTGATTCGATTGTTCAGGAATGGTGGTGTTCTGAACGACATTTGTTGAGAAGAGCCATACTGGCAAGCCAATTGTCAGTCCTGGAAGCGACAATGTGGCCATATGGGGCGCACCAACATCTCCCCAAGAGGAGAAGGGACTAGGATTTCCTCCAAGGGGAATTCCTTGGTTGGTAGGCTCCATTTTCTCAACCCAAGATCAATGTAGGAAAAGGGTATGAATATTCCGTTTAAAATGAATTTTAACACGCTTTGACACAACTTGTTTTTTTCAGTTTTTAAGAGTCGAGAAAAAACAAAAGATGACTCTAGTCTCCTTTGATTTTTAATGAGCCTGAAGTGACAAGTGCTCAGATGGACCTTTTCCGTTAAGGAGTCTGAAAAGGAACGAAAGGGACTGCTCTAGAGGTCTAGGTAGAGGGAGTACCAAACCAATCACAAAACTGCAGAATACTTTTTATGGTACGGCAGTCAATCTTCCCGAATACTGTGTTCGGTGCATTGCGATCAGTAGGGCGGCCGACACGGCTTCCTATGGATAAAGGATTTAAGCCTATAGGGGTCTCCCAATATATACTCGACGGTACGTGGGAGCACAAGTCCGTACTGGCAATTATCGTCTCAAAGTGGAGGAATCACCCAACCATCAATGAGGACAATAGTTACCAGGCTTTACGACGCCGGAATACGTCTCTAGCCTAGACCTCTAAATGTTGTGCATTAAGTTCCAAAGCATTGTTAGGTTCATTGAATTTATTTTAAGTTGATCTTTCTTATGAAGTTTGCCTTTTGGGATCACCACGAGATGTAGAAGTAATTCCTAAAATGTAATCTAAAGATGATAAACAAACTTTTTATCTCTTTTCGGCAATGAAAATCCTAGCTATTAGGGGAAAAGAAAGACACAATCTTTTCGCAAAGAGCAAAGAGCACACTGTAAATGCACTTTTCCTAAATCAAGCCAAACAGACTGTCAATATGCAAACGCACATGCATGTATTTGTTTTTCACTTTCTTAATATTGATGCCTAAAAAGAAAGTTGATGTACAAATTTGAATTTGCTTTCAAGCGACAAACACAAACAAGCTTCTTTTCGAAATCAAAAGGTAGAGATGATTACGACACTTTATGATTTTGAAATAAATACTCGTTTCGACACTAGAAAGTCACAAATTCAAACCAAAGGAAAAAGTAAAAGCATAATCGACTATCAACAGCAAATAAACTTTCTCCTATGATCAAAATCGACACTTGCGACAGATCTAAATCAAAGGACGACAGTACGACTATTATACTTTTGCAATGGAAAACTGTAAATGACTCAAAAAACACATAAAAAAATCTACATTTTATTTTGTACAACTGAGGTGGAATATCAGTAAGGAAAAGGGGTTTGAAACAGTCAAATACTGATCACAGGCTGCAAAAATCAGAGACAAAACTAGAAAAATGAAGCAAAGAACCTCAGCTACACAGGGCTAGGCTGATCATCGCACCTGTTACACAGAGAAACTACATTGCAGCGCAGGTAGCCCTCTCGGGAAGTGCGTTGAAATGCAGAACCTCTTCAAAGAGCCTGCGCTGGGGCAGAAACAAGAATTCTATCCGGGTTCTGGGTCACAGTTTGCAGTTTAATCTATGGTTTTTGGCCGAGTAAAAGAAATCAGAAATGCACAATCAGAGGTAGATCTAAGGGGGGTCTAAGAGCTATCACAAGGGTAATAAGTTATTTTATGAATCATCTGTTCAAATCATAAACAGATCTAGTGAATGGATTGAAGCAGCAGATGTCTACTTTGCATTTGTTAATGGCAAATGCAGTTCGATTGCTACTTCTAAGTTTATGAAATAAACAACAAGAGAAACACAAACAAACTAACTAGACACGATCCCCAGCGGAGTCGCCATTTTGTTATCGGGAAAAGTGTCTATTTAGAACTACTCTATCCCACTAAGGTGTGACAGCTACCTTAGAAACAAACAGAGAAAACTACTTTTGTATTCTTCTTTATGAACTATAAACAAAGAGGAATAGGATGAACCAACCTGTGTCTTGCGCTAGTCCTTTGATCCAATCTCTCTCCTCTTTGACAGCTTCCAGCTACCTGCTCTCTCACTTTCCCAGCTTCACCAAGTACCTGTAAGATCACAGAAGAAGGAAACTATACAAAGACATGGGTTTATATTCACAAATAACTTAGGATCAGATTTAAGTTAACCATACAAATGTAACAAGCATCAATGAAACACAAGCATGGAGAAGAAACTCGAATAGTTTTATTGATATACAAGAAGATCCAGGAGGAGTTACAACCGATGATTCCTGACCCAGCATCAACCTCCCAACAAAGAAGTCCCTTCTTCAACCCCAACAAGGCATAGATCACCCAATTCTCTAATATGTATCTCAAAACCAACAACAATTCCTTACAATGTGCAAAATTCCAGCCCCCTGGATCTCTAGGATGAGGGATCCATATATAGATGTATGCAAGGAGGATGAGTCAGCTCATGATTTGATTAGTGGCTTCTCTCTGTCAGTTCTTGCTTCCACTTGGAGACTGAAAGCCTCTTACTCATCCTTGGTCGAATTCAGTGAGGCAAGTGTCATTGGAGAAGATTCTGGAAGCTTCCATTGTCTCTCCACCTCGTGGAATGACTCTGCCACTTGTCATTTCCCACTCAACGCACCCTGGTAGTGCATTTAGGTGCGTTGCAACGCACCTAGCTAGTGGACTTAGGTGCTATGCAATGCACTTGGCTAGTGGAGCAGCTAAAATGATCCTGATTTGACTTATTCTGAGCAGTTTCTGGTGGAGAACTTCTGGGAGAAGCTGTAATTTGTTGACCTTGTTCCTTTAGGAGTTAGAACAACACTTTTATGGACTTAGGAGCCCTTGGTTTATGGACATTTCATGCTTAGAGCTGTAAGGCACAAAAATGTCTATAACAGTAGTGCGAATTACAGACAAGTATCTTCTTTGTGTTGTCATTTTTCTTTAAAAGTTTTTCCATAATCTTAAATGTATATGAAATCTAAAGTATTTAATATGGAATGATATCTCAGAACTTGCTTCACTACACTCTGTTTTGACAATTAGGCATTTTGTATGTTTTTTGGCTAAAATTATCTAAGTTAAGGAATTCTTGATTGCTCCTTAGTTCAGGTAGTTTCCCTGTAGTCTACAGTAAAGGATTCTTAACTGTACTTTTCTCATGATCATCCTCTGTTCCTCATTTTAGTCCCTGTTTGAGGATTCTTAAGTGCCCTCTCATCTTGGTTAAGATTCATTTCACCCATTTGACCTGAAAACCTATGTTTCACTCTGCTAGCTTGCCCATTGAACACTCCCTTTAATGATTTAATCCCAGTTCTGTTGCCGTTCTTTGACTCCATAGCCCAATAGCTAGAGACACCATTCTATCCATCTGTTTAAGGATTCCACCATCCAACTTCCAATACAAATCCAAAACCCCCCTGAAACTTTAAGATCTAGCCTAAAATCTCAGCAAACAAAGATAAAACATAAAAAGAGAACCCTCTGTGAGTCATAGGTTGGCTAGAGCCTATACTTAAAAGATTGGTTTGTAGTTACCTTGGTCTTTTCCTCGGTCTTTATTACATTGTTTGAACTCATTAAAAGTTTTGATAAAAGTAAGTAAAATCTACTCTGAGATAGATTGAACTTCCATATCGTCAAATCTATGTATCATCTTAGAACATCTGAAGCCATCCGATATTAACTTCCGTATCGTCAAATCTATGTATCGTCTTAGAACACTTGAAGCCATCCAATATTTCCCAATGCTTTATGACATTGAACCTCATTTCCTCCGAGAAGGTGATAACGCCTCATGGAAACACAGACCAATCAGATTTATTTCAGCTATGTTTGGATGCGTATTAAAACCATCTTGAATCCATTCTGAAACAGCTTGGGGTAAAATTTGTGTTCATGCATGAAAACTATTGAAGTGAAACAGAAACAGGTAAACACTCAGCTGGCTTTTTCAAGATAATAAATTTATTATTATTATTATTATTATATTAAAATACAAATTGTATAATTATATAATTAGTGTTATGTTATAAAATATTTAATATACAAAGAAATTCTTATTAGGCAAGGAAAGGATTATAGTAATCCAAATGTTTTCTTTTAGCATTTATTTAATGTGAGTAGCATGATGAATAACCACTTAATATGGAATATCTAAATTGTTTGAAAATTCATCCATTTCATCATCTTATTTGGCTTCTTCCCAAGCGGGGAGGTGGAAAGCATAAGTTATATCATATTTTCGCTTCACATTTGGAAATTTAGCTTCAAACTAATGCCAACATTAAATCTTAAACATTTTATGTTAATCAAAATCTATTTAGTATAACAGAGAACCACCCACTACTCCATGTACTACTGCCACCACCACTGCATGTACAGTTGCCACGGCTTCTAGGTGTCATACAATCTTCTGTTTTTCTGTTTACATTGCAATCTTTTGTTTTGTTTACATGACACCTCTTCTATTCTTATGTTTACATGTAAATAGAGGTGTGGTACACTTAATAGTAAGTTGACAGCACTACTTCGGACTATCCTATACTTTTATAGGGATAGACTCCAACCAAGTTGGAATATGATTTTATTTCACTTTTTCTGTATGAAAGTGAACTTCTCTGCTTTGACAGTGAAATTATCTACTTTAGAGAAAATAGAAGGGAACAATTCTCTTCTTTAGAGAAAATAGAAGGGAACAAAGGAAATAGAAGGGAAGAGACAACATACTGCTTACATACATGAAAACTCAAACTGAAACTCAAATTAGGTAATGAACTACCTCTTTCATGGAATGTAATGAACTACCTCTTTCATGTAATGAACTGCCTCTCACTCAATGCCTCTCACTATTTTTGTATTACATCAAACTTGTGTTTTTGTATGACATCAAACTTCTCTTCTGCTTTATTGATGATGCTAACTTCTTTTTGAAAATGGAAGGGAAGAGATAGCATGTTACCTGCATACATGAAAAATCAAACTGAAATTCAAAACTCAAACTAGGTAACGAACTACCTCTTTCATTGTTATATGTTTTTATCATGTGAGAGACCTCTTCATCTGCACTGGCAACTTATAATTTCAGTCATAATAGTCTAATGAATCTTAACTTGAATTTTTTTAATTAGAATTAAAAATTGCAGTTGGCTCATTCATGCTAGTAGTGATTCTGGAGGCTCTTTATAAACTATGAATTAAGTAAGCATAATACTATGATTTAAGTAAACATAATCATACGATTTCTTCTATGAGAGAAGCGAAGGAGACAACTAGAAGAAGTAAGCACAGGGAGACCAGACCAGCAAAGTATACTTTAGAGAGAATGAAGTTGGGAACCAACAAACGAACTGGCAAGGAAGACCATCCAGAAGTTGCTTATGAATTTCTCACTCATTCATCCGAGTCGTAAGGAAGGCAGGCAAGAAGAAAGGAAGGGACATATTTCTCACTCATTTATGTGAGTCTTAAGGAAGGTAGGCAGGCAAGAAGCACGGAAGGGACATATTTAAAAAGAGTATTAATTAGCTCATAAGCCTAAAATGATTTTAGAATCTTCTTTATCCTCTCACAAGAGATAGAAGCTATCATGAATAAGCTCTTTCATTTATTATAACCTGAGACGTGCTCAAGACCAGATAAAGCCCTACAAATTCATTCTTATAAATGATGATCAAGTATGCAACTTTATAAATACAAAGCAACGAGGAGAAGAAAGGATGATAATACAATAAGTTCCATTTGATTTGAACCTATCAATTTACTAAGCGGTTGGTTGTTTATTTTTCACCGAGGCATCAGAGTCCCAAGCATCCCTTTAACTTATAAAGGCGGAGGACGCACTTACCTAGATCACATTGATATGGAAAAGGAAACACGCGAAGAGGCATTACAATCATTCCCATCCTGCAGACAAACTAATAGGAGACAATGAGAAGGGTATTACTTGTGGCTGATAGGTTATGAGGATCATATTAAAATCTGAAGGCATATTTCATGTTCATCTTATATTTAACTGCTAGCTGTATACAGAAGCCAAAGCAGATTGCAAAATTCCATAACAATGATGCAAAATAAATATATATATATATATATATATATATATATATATATATATATATATATATATATATATATATATATATATATATATATATATATATATATATATATATATAGATATATATATAAAGAGTATAATTTATAGTAAACAAGAATATTACCCTACAATATAGGATTTATAGAGAACCTATCAACTAGAAAGCTAATTGAATAAAATTTCTAGATCCAAATTACAGACTACGATGTAAGATTTTGTGTTCTTCTTCTCCAACATATGCATATTACCTATTGTTGTGTGAAAAAATTTATCACCCTTTCTTGTGCAGCCTGAGATTCTCTTGTTGCCCATTAAACAGTTTTTCCTTAAGGCTTGGATAGTAAGAGCAACTAACCTCTCTTTCATCTTTTGAATTTGCAAGTTGAATGTTCAAATCGAGTATCCCACATGTTAGTCTTCTCTCCTTAGGGAGAATGGGGCAGATCCTTAAGCAAATCTGTTGAAGAAATTATTTGTTGAGAGCTAATACTATTTACAGCAGAGTGCAAGAAAACCCCATGAAGCAACACCGTATGACCACTATTACCAAAACGGTCACCACAAACATCACCCATACAATATGCACTCAAATCACCATCGTACAATGTGCACTTAAATCACCATCGTAGCCACACACTACCATAATTGCAGGCACCATAATTGATAGGTACAGTCAGGTTTGATCGAACAAATACCTCTTTAATTTCTAGAATCAATTTGATAGTTTTCACGATCCTGTGTTGAAGTTCTCAAGATCTAATCTAAAGGTTCTGGCTGATAAGGGATGATGTGGAATTCAAAGCAAGCTAAAGGTTCTAGCTGCTAAGGGACTAGGTGGAATTCGAATAGTTAGTATGAAAGACGCATATACAAGTGTAATACATGCATATGAGGTCACAACTCGCACACTACATGGTCCACCCTTGCCACAAGTAAAAATAATAATCTAAATTTAATCTTTGGTGTTGTCAGCTATAATACGCCTAATGGGATGGAAAAATAATAATCTAAATTTAATGTTCGGTGTTGTGAGATATAATACACCTAATTTCTAAGGGTGGCGCAGAGAAAGAATTTGGCCAATAGGAAATAATTCTTCATGTGTTTCGTTGTATATAGCTTAATGGGGAAGGTTCAAAAAAAGTTGGAAGGATTGAAGTTTATGTCCTGATAAATTAACTCGGATTTCACATCAAGCTCTCTTCTTAAAGATCCACAACTAATGGAGATTTAGTCTAGTTTCATTGAGCCAACTATGCCCTATATCTGTCATTCTCGTGGGTCTATATTTAACCTCTTATAGCTTCACCCAATTGACAAAGAAACTCCATAAGACCTTATCTGCTCACAGGTCTATATTCTACTTGTTCGAGTCACAACCATCCCAGTCGCTACTTGCTTATTACCTTATGGCTCACGTGGAAACTAATGGCCTCATCATACACAGTACCAGCATGTTTTCAAAGCGATACAATAAGAATATATAGAATAGGCCCCAAATTTTTTTTGACTGTTGTATGAGAAGTGATAATGTGCAAGGTTTGTGTTAGAATTTCATGAATCGCCATGGCAGTGAATGTGAGACTGTAAATCTAGGATTATGGAGCTTGCGAGGACCCACGTGCTGGTGATACTGCCTTCTATTTATTCTACTTACTTGGTTTTAAATGAATAAGATCTGACTCAGTCAGCATAGTTGAGTGCGAGAACTCCATGTTTTCCAACCCCTAACTTCCCCGACCCATAACCCTGTGCCACTAGGTGGGGAATGAATACTTTAATGGTTCTTGTTATAAGCAAGCGTTGCCATCAATTACGAAAATAGGATCTATTGTCAAGTTGTAACAGAAGATGCTAAAGCCCCTTGGATGAAAGTGATTTGAGCATCATCAGCTGAGGAAGAAAATAATCTGAATTCATCCCACCAATACCACTCCTAATAGATCCGCCTATTGTTCCAGTTACCCATGCATTCCCCTTTGTCTCTCCCGTGTGTTCACCTCCCTCTCCTTCTCTCCGTCCCGTAGAGATTCCAATCCAGAGTGCAGTTCAGGGGTTTGACGTTAGGCTGGGCTACTGGTCTTAGCTTGGTCTCTAGTTGTCTTCCCCTTTCAACCAGAATAATAATAATAGGTTTGGAAAGGCCTGATAAAATTGCTTGCATTTCTATAAGCATTTTGATTCCAATCATTATAAAGTGAATGGGGTTTCATATGGGGGAATCTCTTTATTGCACTCATCTTTTCACAATGTGTCTGAAATTCCTGACATGGAAGTAGAAGAATGAGAAGATTATTGCTGCTTTAGTAGTTTGAAACCAAGTCAAAACGATGGAATTGGAGAGCAACTACACTTCCTATCCTCGAGCGCAGATCTTGTGGTAGGATATGTTAGTTTGACAACGAATTAGTAACTCTAGGTAAATGTAAATAGACAGTTGTATACCGAATAAATCAGTTATGTAACGATAGTTGGGGATATAAAAACATTCAAATGCCCATGAAATAAAACACGGAGAATCATTGTTTAATAAAGTCCAATCCAAATTTAGTTCAGTTTTTCTTGGTCATTCTGTTGTGCTTTCTTCTCCTATTTTTCCTACTATTCTTTCTACAAGTGGTATCAGAGCCAGTGAATTGAGTCTGGAGTCCAGGAGTGCTGTCGAGAGGCTGTTCTCAGCGTGAAGGCTGTGTGTCTCTGCGTCTCTGCGTTCTGCAGTCATCGTGAAGGTGTCTCTGCGCCCAACCAAGTTCCACGCTGCCAGACCTGCGTGAAGGAAGGGCTGCGTCTATGTGTTCAGCGGTCAGCGTGAACGTCTATGTGTTCAGCGGTCAGCGTGAAGGTGTTTCTGAAATCTGCCTGTGCAAAAGCGTTGAAGAAAAGGCGGCTGTGCATTGAAGAACTTGCAATTAGCACCTGCGTAAAGACCAGCTGTGCATTGAAGAACTTGCAATCAGCCTGCGTGAGAGCGGTTGGATGGGCGTGAAGGCAGCGTGAGTCCAAGACTTGCAATCAGCCTGCGTGAGAGGAGGTCAGCGTTTCAGAACCTGCGTAAAGACCAGCAAAAGCTGCGTGAAAGACCAGGTATCATTTTTTTTTTCAGCCATTGCTAAATAATTCTGGGCTTGTATTCAGAAATTGTTTCAGAATTTTTTTTTAAAGGAATGTGTGAGTGAAATAGGAGGAACATAAGACAGTTTTTTTTATTGAAGAAAAGGAAATTTTAAGGGTTTTGGAGAAATAAGGAGACAATTTTTTTTTATTGAAGAAAAGAAAATTTTAAGGGTTTTGGAGAAATAAGGAGACAATTCTTTTTTTTATTATTATTGAAGAAAAGAAAAATTTTAAGGGTTTTTTTTCTATTTGGAGAAATAAGGAGATATACTCCTTAGGGTTCTTTCTATTTGGAGAAATAAGGAGATATACTCTTTAGTTGAAGGAAAACCTAAAAAAAAAGGAAATATAAAACCCTAGAAAGACTGAAACCCTAGGAAGGAGGAAAAATGGCCAAGATGTCGAATGCAAGATTCGAGGTGGAGAAATTCACCGGAAATAGCAATTTTGCTCTTTGGAAACTGAAGGTTAAGGATCTGGTTGTGCAACAAGGGTTGCACAAGGCATTGGATGGGGTGACTAAGAAACCTGCAACCATGACTACTTCAGACTGGGAGGACTTGGATGCCCGAGCTCTCGGTACCATCCATTTGTGTCTAGCGGATGAAGTTCTCTTCAACATTGTTGAAGAGACTACGGCGTCAGGATTGTGGGAAAAACTTGAAAAACTCTATATGACAAAATCATTAACCAACAAAATTTATCTAAAACGACAGTTATACAGTCTTCGAATGAAAGAAGGTTCAAATGTTGCAGAACATTTGAATGTTTTTAATACACTAATTTGTCAATTAACAGATATGGAAGTCAAAATACAGGAAGAAGATAAAGCCATAACCTTTCTGTGTTCTCTGCCTGAATCATGGGATCACTTCGTAACTTCAATCAGCTTCAGCTCTGTTGATTCTTTGAAGTTTGAATCAGTTGTGGGAGCTCTTCTGTCTGAAGAAGTACGAAGGAAATCCAGCGCTGAAACAGCTGCATCAGAAGCCATGGTCGCTAGAGGACGCTCAAAGGAAAGAGGATAAAAACCAAGGGGATCTTCCAGGTCGAAATCGAAGGGCAAAAAGTGTAAGGAAAAATGTTGGAACTGCGGTAAAGTTTGACACTTGAAGAAGGACTGTTGGAAACGGAAGGAATCCGAAAACCCGAAGAACGAAGCGAATCAGGTTGATTCAGGTATAATAGATGAAGTTTTATCTGCTGAAGAATTGTGTATGATAGATGAAACTTCACCTGAATGTAATGTCTCTCAGAGTTTTGATAGCTGGCTGTTAGACTCCGGTGCTTCGCATCACATGTGCCCACATAGAAATTGGTTTATTTCGTATGAAAATGTAAACAGTAGTTCTGTGTTTATGGGTAACAATATGTCATGTCAGACTGTTGGGATGGGAGATATCAGGATTAAGACGTATGATAACACAGTTAGGACATTAACTAGTGTTAGACATGTACTTGATTTGAATAAAAATTTAATCTCTTTGGGAGTGTTGGATTCAGATGGTTATAAGTTTACAGGTCAGGATGGCGTCTTGAAAGTCTTCAAAGGAGCCCTTATGGTTATGAAGGCAGAAAAGGTTGGAAATCTTTACAGGTTAAAAGGAAGTACTCAGGTCGGTGAAGCAGCGGTTGCGTCTGAAAAGGAAGAAGCAGGTACTCGTCTGTGGCATCAGCGTTTGGGTCATATGAGCGAGAAAGGTCTTCATATACTGATGAAACGTAAATCTCTTCCCAGTCTGAAATCCTTGAATTTAGATTTCTGTAAACATTGTGTGTATGGAAAACAATGTAAACAGAGATTTAAAGTTGGAAATCATAATAGTAAAGATGTTTTAGACTACATTCATTCTGATCTGTGGGGGCCTTCCCTTGTTGTGTCATATGGAGGTGCATTGTATTTTTTAATGTTCATTGATGATTACTCTCGTAGAGTTTGGGTCTATATGCTAAAAAGGAAAGGTGATGTATTAAATGTCTTTAAACAATTTAAAGTAATGGTAGAGAAAAGAACGGGAAAATCTATTAAATGTCTAAGAACTGACAATGGTGGTGAGTTCACTTCTGTTGAATTTGAACAATACTGTAACGATGAGGGCATTGTTAGACACAAAACTATTGTTTATACTCCTCAACAAAATGGTGTTGCTGACCGTATGAATTAGACTCTTATGGAAAGATCCAGAAGCATGATCAGCAATGCTAACTTGCAAAAGGAGTTGTGGGCAGAAGCAATATCTACTGCTTGTTATTTAGTTAACAAATCACCTTCAGTAGCAATTGATTGTAGAATTCCTGAAGAAGTCTGGACAGGTCAGTCTTCTGACTATTCTCATTTGAGGATATTTGGCTGTGATGCTTATTCTCTTATTCCGAAAAATCAGCGTTCAAAATTAGATCCAAAGTCGAAATGTTATGTCTTTGTTGGGTATGACTATGCAGTGAAGGGATATAGGTTGTGGGATCCTACATTGCGGAAGATAGTCATTAGTAGAGATGTAACATTTGATGAATCCTCTTTGTTAAAATCAAATGTTGAAAGAATTGAACAGGAATAGGTATCGCCGAGTCAACGAGTTCAGTTGGAGGCTAGATCTTTCGGTGACAGTCGAAAGGAAGGAGAGACTTCTGGAGACAAAGGTGTTGAAGACGCAAAGGAAGCCATTGAAGCTTCTAAACCAATACAAGTTTCTGAACCAGTTCAACAACCAGTCGCTCTGAGAAGGTCTACAAGGGAAAGGAAAACTCCCAAAAGGTATGAAGATTTTGCTTCATCTGTTGCTTTGGTTACTGAAGATGGGGAACCTTCTTGTTATCAGGAAGTAGTAGATGATACAGATAGCGAGAAATGGAAAATGGCTATGGAAGAAGAAATGGACTCCTTAGCCAAAAACAATACCTGGGATCTTGTAGAGCTTCCTGAAGGGAGAAGTGTTGTTGGATGTAAATGGGTCTTCAAGCTGAAACTGTTACCGGGAAAAGTGTCTATTTAGAACTGCTCTATCTCACTAAGGTGTGATAGCTGCCTTAGAAACAAACAGAGAAAAACTACTTTTGTATTTCCTTTATGAACTATAGATAGAGAGGAATAGAAAGAACCAACCTGTGTCTTGCGCTAATCCTTTGATCCAATCCCTCTCTTCTTTGCCAGCTTCCAGCTACCTGCTCCCTTACTTTCCCAGCTTCACCAAGTACCTGTAAGATCACAGAAGAAGAAGACTATACAAAGAAATGGATCTATATTCATAAACAACTTAGGATCAGATTTAAGTTAACCATACAAATGTAACAAGCATCAATGATACAAAAGCATGGAGGAGAAACTCAAATAGTTTTTATTGATAAACAAGAAGATCCAGGAGGAGTTACAACCGATGATTCCTGACCTAGCATCAACCGCCCAGCAAAGAAGCCCCTCTTCACCTCCAACAAAGCATAGATCACCCAATTCTCTGATGTTTGTCTCAAAACCAACAGCAATTCCTTACAATGTGCAAAATTACAGCCTCCGGATCTCTGGGATGAGGGATCCATATATAGATGTGTGTAAGGAGGATGAGTCAGCTTGTGATTTGATTAGTGTCTTCTCTCTATCAGTTCTTGCTTCCACTTGGAGACTGAAGGCCTCTTACTCATCCTTGGTCGAATTCAGTGAGGCAAGTGTCATAGGAGAAGACTCTGGAAGCTTCCATTATCTCTCCACCTCATGGAATGACACTGCCATTTGTCATTTCTCGCCCAACGCACCCTCATAGTGCATTTAGGTGTGTTGCAACGCACCTAGCCAGTGGATTTAGGTGCTATGCAATGCACTTAGCTAGTGGAGCAGCTGAAATGATCCTGTTTTGACTTATTCTGAGCAGTTTCTGGTGGAGAACCTCTGGGAGAAGCTGTAATTTGTTGACCTTGTTCCTTTAGGGGTTAGAACAACACTTTTAGGGACTTAGGAGCCCTTGGTTTATGGACATTTCATGCTTGGAGCTGTAAGGCACAAAAATGTCTATAACAGTTGCCCCCTAAAGTATGAGGCCGTTAATCGGGTGAAATGCTTTATTATGAGGATCCGAAGTTCTTTCAATGCTGGGAGGAGACCTGTAATAAGATACAATACAATACATTATCTTCATACTGTTTTCATGATCTAGCTGAGGCGGGCATTCCCATGCTCAACTTTATAAATTCATTTTCATGTACATAGGACAGACAATCATCTGATTGTAGACTGATGATTCTGATAGAGCCATCATCCTTTTGGTAGGATGATTATCTGTGCTGCAATGCTGTACATTTTAATGTCTTTATTTCCCTGAATATATATCGCAGCCCGGATGGATGAAACTAGATCCGGGGTCTTCAATCTCGTCCGATCTTCACTCGAAGTACAAGTTGATCCATGTGAGAAATGTTTTGAAGTCGAACATGGAAAGACATCGCTTGATTACCAGTCAATGATGTAAACTGTTAACAAGCGCGAGAGGAATCACCGATAATGATAATGATCCTCAAGGTACTGCAGTACAATTCACGTGGTGTGAATAAAGGACTTGGCGTCGAACACCACGCAAAATATTTCGGTCGAAGGTCGTTGATGTGAACCTGTCGCCGGAAGTGAGAAACTTGCCATTGAGGCATGCAAGCTTCAAAGTACTGAATGGGGTGTTCCTAGACCAACTTCTTAGATAATGAGCTGATGTCGACAAGAAGTGATCCGTCATAGGAGGGCCTTAATGAATCCCACATCAATGCCACGGAACGGAGCAAATGATTTTGATGGAGGTGAAAACGATCTGATGATATACGGTTCAGGGTGGCGGTCATGAAATAATGGAGTATAATGTATGGTAGTGGGTGGGACACAGGTGGCCTTTCTGGATGACTTCTCTTGAACATGTCGGCGACATTGATGTGATGGATTGGTAGCATTAACCCCAAATGTGGATGGTATAGTGTGACCATGGCAATGTGACCGGTGAATGAAACAACCCAACCTGACTCGGGCACGGAGTGGAAGTGTCATGTTCAAGAGCGACTTGCTACCAATAAAGATTCTTTGAGTTTTCTTCCCAATATTTCCCTAGTCATTGCTGACTAGTACCTCTTTATTTTTGTCAAGCTTGAGGAGGATAACATATGCTTGTTCTATAATTTTCCCTTCGGGCAAACCCATCGCTATGTTTTAACGAGCCTAGCGATAGTGAAACTCGTTCTCATCTAAAGACAAGTTTGTCGCTATTAATCTTTTTAACGAGTTTAACGACAAAGATAACTCGGTCCTTTTCATTTTTAGAGAGTCTGAAAAGGTACGTAAAGGTAACTCCAAAATTCCTTTTTCGTCATCTAATCCCTTAAGTCCGAAAAAGTATAAAACAATACAGAAGGGATGAATTTTCGATAGTTTTAACGAGCCGAACAAAACAAGCGCTCGATCTTTTTGTTCAATAATCCCTCAGGTCCAAAAAGATTAAAATCTAGATGAGGGATAGCACTTCCTGTCCCTTTAATGAGCTAGAAGGCCAAGGACTCGGCAATCTTTTCATATTTTACGAGTCAGTTGAAAAGAGCTTAAAGAAGACTCGTCTTTTGAGGAACGAGTGATAAAATGGGTAGCAGCTGATTCCAGGTGAGCTTTGGAATTTTCCAATCACGGCAGTGTTACAAGGATGGCTAATGAAATCACTCTTCGCAGCTGTTCCTCAAAATGGGTAAACAATCAAGTGGAGGTGACGGTGCAAACACGACCAAGGCTTTAATGGCTGAAGTACTACATTCACGGTGGTTATTTACTGGGGAATAGTTCATTTTTTAACGAGCTTAAACGCGGGTGGAAACATTTGCTCGGTGCGGGTTTATTTTTTAACGAGCTTGAACCTTGCGGTAACACTGCTCGATGCGGGTTTATTTTTTAACGAGCTTGAACCCTGCGGTAACACTGCTCGATGCGGGTTTATTTTTTAACGATCTTGAACCCTGTAGTAACACTGCTCATGATAAGTTTGCATGCCCCCAGCATAATAATGTATGGTAGTATAATGTATGGTAGTGGGTGGGACACAGGTGGCCTTTCTGGATGACTTCTCTTGAACATGTCGGCGACACTGATGTGATGGATTGGTAGCATTAACCCCAAATGTGGATGGTATGGTGTGACCATGGCGATGTGACCGGTGAATGAAACAACCCAACCCGACTCGGGCATGGAGTGGAAGTGTCATGTTCAACAGCGACTTGCTACCAATAAAGATTCTTTGAGTTTTCTTCCCAATTTTTCCCTAGTCATTGCTGACCAGTACCTCTTTATTTTTTTCAAGCTTGAGGATGATAACATATGCTTGTTCTATAATTTTCCCTTCGGGCAAACCCATCGCTATGTTTTAACGAGCCTAGCGATAGTGAAACTCGTTCTCGTCTAAAGACAAGTTTGTCGCTATTAATCTTTTTAACGAGTTTAACGACAAAGATAACTCGGTCCTTTTCATTTTTAGAGAGTCTGAAAAGGTACGTAAAGGTAACTCCAAAATTCCTTTTTCGTCATCTAATCCCTTAAGTCCGAAAAAGTATAAAACAATACAAAAGGGATGAATTTTCGATAGTTTTAACAAGCCGAACAAAACAAGTGCTCGATCTTTTTGTGCAATAATCCCTCAGGTCCAAAAAGATTAAAATCTAGATGAGGGATAGCACTTCCTGTCCCTTTAATGAGCTAGAAGGCCAAGGACTCGGCAATATTTTCATATTTTACGAGTCAGTTGAAAAGAGCTTAAAGAAGACTCGTCTTTTGAGGAACGAGTGATAAAATGGGTAGCAGCTGATTCCAGGTGAGGTTTGGAATTTTCCAATCACGACAGTGTTACAAGGATGGCTAATGAAATCACTCTTCGCAGCTGTTCCTCAAAATGGGTAAACAATCAAGTGGAGGTGAATGATCGGCCAATGAAAAAGTGGAGGTGACGGTGCAAACATGACCAAGGCTTTAATGGCTGAAGTACTACATTCACGGTGGTTATTTACCGGGGAATAGTTCATTTTTTAACTAGCTTAAATGCGGGTGGAAACATTTGCTCGATGTGGGTTTATTTTTTAACGAGCTTGAACCTTGCAGTAACACTGCTCGATGCGGGTTTATTTTTTAACGAGCTTGAACCCTGCGGTAACACTGCTCGATGCGGGTTTATTTTTTAACGAGCTTGAACCTTGTAGTAACACTGCTCGTGATAAGTTTACATGCCCCCAGCATAATAATGCAAATCGAGGTGCATGCCCCCTAAGCTTCATTGCATTCAACTCGGTGGTTGGAATGAAGGTTTACCTTTGAGATTCAGAAAGGGGATTTGTTTCATTTTTTTAATGAGGTTGACACAGTAAACGAACTATCCTCATGAATCCTTGTTTCATTTTTTAACGAGGTCGACACGAGATAAGAACTATCCTCAGAATCCACCATATTTACAGTATTTGATAGAGAATCAAAAACTGAAGGATGATTAAGGTTGCTGGAATAACCTTCGTGGTAATTTGGAAGATGGGAGCGATGGTGGTAATCTTCCCACGGTGCCTCTCCTATCATTGAATGAATGATTCCTTCGTCTGTTGAATGTACATGCGACGAAGGATTTGAAGAGGTGCCATATTCCTTAGACCTATCTATCCAAACACTCGATGAGTGCTGATTTGGGTTTACCCCCCAGGCCAAGAAAATTGATTGCTACAATATTTCTATTAGGGCGATGATCCATGCTGACAAAATGTTTAGGAATCTTCCGAATCCATTAGATATAGAAGATTTCATATTGCAGGTTCCCACTGTGGCCACTTCCGTCAGATTACTCGGAGGCGGTAGGGCAAAAGTACCCATTAAGGCGGGGTCTTTTAGGAGGCCTACTCCAATATTTTGAAGCGAATGATTGCTTCCATAGACCATTGGAATGCTTCTCGTAACTTGTGAACTGTTGGGGAGAAATGTTTGTTGGTCGACTATTGTAATTTTTCCTTGGAAGGGAAATGCAATCTTCCTGAAGTAGGTCGACACAACTGTGGCCATGGCATATATCCAGGGCCTTCCCAGTAGGATGTTGTAATTGAGGTTTTCGTCGATTACTTTAACATCAACTTCTACTGTTTTGCCCCCGAGTTCAACTTGCAAGTTACTGAAAATCCCGTATGGAGTGTATGATCATCCATCAAATGCTTTTAATGTTGTTGACGATCTCGACAAGGGTTGTGAGCCTAAATTTTTCCAGCAACTCATCGACATAATACATGTAGATGCCCCCTCATCAATAATTGTTCGATGAACAGTTTTGTTGAGGGCTTTCACTTGAATAAGGAAAGCTAGTTGAGCTGGTAACTGAGGGTCATATCCTTTATGATTAAAGGCCACAAGATTGGAATCCATTGGGTCAATCCCACCTATTGCTGATAATAAAGCTTGCTCTTGGGAGGGGCAATTTTGCGGTACCTCAAGTGTCGACATAGCGGATGGCGATTGGGCCAGGTCCTCTACTATATTATAATTATGTGCTACTTTGGCACGAGGATTAAATGTCGATTTGTGTACTACTCCCTTTGGCGACTTTATCATTGGTTCAGGAATGATGGGTGACATAACTTCGGTCAAAGTTGTTGTCGAACTACTAGGTTGTTCATTAGCCTTGTTATTTGACAGCTGTGGATTCCCGTAATCTTTATTCCTTGTCAAAGCATCATTTTGCTGCTTTGAGATAGACAACATAAGCACTTGGGATCAGGAAGCATTTTGATTAGCCACCAGTTTGGTTCCCGGGTTTGGAAATGGATCAGTCGATGTTGCTGAGGTTTTTGAACTCTTAAGGAGTTTCTTAACTTCAGCTTTATGTGGACAATCTCTCGTCCAATGATCCTCATCACATATATGACACCTCGCAGGGGGTTTCTTTTGCCCTGAAGGGTTTGTAGAAGGTTTTTCAGGAGATGACTCATCCTGCTTCTTTTTCCTCCCTTTCTTTTTCCTCTTGCCCCCTGGTTGCTTCAGTTGTTTGCCCTTGTCGGTCGACACGGCATTTACTTCCGAGGCAAGAAGTTCCTCATTTGTATTTTGACTAGAAATCTTACGGGCCTTTTTAGATGTAGCCTTTGTTGATTTTGTGTTTGTTGCGCCAATCACGCCATTGCCGGCATGAGAGTCATTGTTTGATTTAGGAGGAGGAGGAACTGAGAATTCCGGTCTAGGGGCGTCAGGTATTTTATCGTAGAGCATGCCGGACTGAGTGTAAATCAAGTCCAAATATTGCGCACGAGCGATAACTTGCTCTTCTGTGATGACTCCCCCTTTTGCCACATCTTCCGTGATGGAAGGCAGTAATGACTTAATAAACCATTCAGCTAAAAGCTGATCGGGAACATACGTTTTCACCATTCTACGACGACGTCGCCATTTATGTATATGATCAGATATGTGAGTGGCCGTCGTTTGTTTGAAGTTGGTAAGAAGTTCGGTTCCCGTTTTGTACCTTATCGGTAACTGAAAATGGGTTAAAAAGGTTGTGGCTAGGGTACTGAAGTTGTCGAATGAAGCTCTAGGCAATTCGATATACTATTTTGTTGCCGGACCAGTTAACGTCCTCTTAAAAAGGTGAAGCCTAATCGAATCATCGTTTAAGGTGTTTGATGAACACCAGAGATGAAAGGTCATCACATGATTTGACGGATCTTCACCCAGATTTCCATTAAATTTAGGAATATCTGACAGAAGTTTATGCAGAATCGCTGGCCACCAAGGGGTATAAGTAATTGGATCATTCGCCAACCGGTTTAGATCTGGTAATTCTAGAGTTGCTACAAAGGGCAACTGTTGATTCAGGTTAGGCGAAGCATACCCAGGTAAGATGGAATCGCCTGAGCAGTGGGTATTTGCATACCAGCATAATGTATTTGATGCTGGCAACTTTGACAAGGTTGATGGGCACAACCATTATAATATGGTTGTTGATAACCGCTTTGGGAATGCAGTTGCCCATTACTTACAAAGACTTGTTGCCCAGGTCCTTGATATGATTGCTGGAATGGCGGTTGTTGAGATTGAACCAGCAATGGTTGTTGGACCATTTGCTGTTGTCCAATACTGGATGATTGACCAAGATGAGGAGTCATAGTACTTGTTTGAGCCTGAGTCGCTCCAGATAAGGAGGCACTAACCTGAGGTTGTGATTGAGTCGTTGAGACAAGAGGCTGTTGTATTGCAACCTGAGAAACTTGGGGTTGATATACAACAGGTAGTGCTTGTACTTGCGACGCAATCACCATAGCAGGTATAGTGGGAATATTCGACACAGGGTGGACTGGTTGCAATGAATATACAACCCTTGGTTGCTGAGGCAGTATTGGTACCCAACCGCTGGATGTAATTCCAGTTTGACCTGAATTTTGTTGTAAACTCCCACATGGTTGTTCTCCGGGAGGGAACAATGAAAAGGCATACTGCCCTCCATATGGTGGAAATCCAGTAATTAAAGGGTAAATTGGCCTTTGAAGACACATTGGATCAGTTTGTTGAGTTTCAACATAAGAAATACCAGATGATAATCCGGATGAAGAAATAGGAACAGACCATGTCGTCGAGACAGTCCCTGATTGGACTCCGGCTTGTTGTTGATAACTTGCCAGGACAAATGGTATACGGGTGAACATTGTTGGAGTAGCATCAGGAGGTTCTGCTGCTGCTGTGTTGGATGACATAGTCCTAGATGTCGACGGTCGTTCAGACATATCTAGTCTATCCAAAAGATTTTCTAGCGATTCTACAAGAACTTTGCGATGAAGGGAGACTAACTTCTAAGACCAACGAGGGAACAATGACGTCATTCCGATTAAAATAAATTTTAGACGCTTTGACACAACTTGTTTTTCAGTTTTTAAGAGTCGAGAAAAAACAAAAGATGACTCTAGTCTCCTTCGATTTTTAATGAGCCTGAAGTGACAAGTGCTCAGATGGACCTTTTCCATTAAGGAGTCTGAAAAGGAACGAAAGGGACTGCTCTGGAGGTCTAGGTAGAGGGAGTACCAAACCAATCGCAAAACTGCAGAATACTTTTTACGGTACGATAGTCAATCTTCCCGAATGTTGTGTTCAATGCATTGCAATCGATAAGGCGGCAGACACGGCTTCCTATGGATAAAGGATTTAAGCCTATAGGGGTCTCCCAAAATATACTCGACGGTACGTGGGAGCACAAGTCCGTACTGGCATTTATCGTCTCAAAGTGGAGGAATCACCCAACCATCAGTGAGGACAACAGTTACCAGGCTTTACGACGCCGGAATACGTCTCTAGCCTAGACCTCTAAATGTTGTGCGTTAAGTTCCAAAGCGTTGTTAGATTGATTGAATTTATTTTAAGTTGATCTTGCTTATGAAGTTTGCCTTTTGGGTTCACCACGAGATGTAGATGTAATTCCTAAAATGCAATCTAAAGATGATAAACAAACTTTTATCTCTTTTCTGCAATGAAAATCCTAGCTACTAGGGGAAAAGAAAGACACAATCTTTTCACAAAGAGCAAAGAGCACACTGTAAATGCACTTTCCTAAATCAATCCAAACAGACTGTCTATATGCAAATGCACATGCATGTATTTGTTTTTCACTTTCTTAGTATTGATGCTAAAAAGAAAGTTGATGTAAAAATCTGAATTTGCTTTCAAGCGACAAACACAAACAAGCTTCTTTTCGAAATCAAAAGATAGAGATGATTACGACACTTTACGATTTTGAAATGAATACTCGTTTTGACACTAGAAAATCACAAATTCAGACCAAAGGCAATAGTAAAAGTATAATCGACCATCAACAGCAATTAAACTTTCTCCTATGATCGAAATCGACACTTGCGACAGATCTAAATCAAAGGACGATAGTATGACTATTCTACTTTTTGCAATGGAAAACTGTAAACGACTCAACAAACACACAAAAACATATACAGTTCTTTTGTACAAAGGAGGCGGAATATCAGTAAGGAAAAGGGGTTTTAAACAGACATATACTGATCACAGGCTGCAAAATTCAGAGACAAAACTGGAAAGAATGAAGCACAAGAACCTCAGCTGCACAGGGCTAGGCTGATCAGCGCACCTGTAACACAGAGAAACTGCATTGCAGCGCAGGTTGCCCTTTCGGGAAGTGCATTGAAATGTAGGATCTCTTCACAGTACCTGCGCTGGGCCAGAAACGAGAATTCTATCCAGGTTCTAGGTCACAGTTTGTAGTTTAGTCTTTGGTTTTTGGCCGAGTAAAAGCAATCAGTAATGCACAATCAGGGGTAGATCTAAGGAGGGTCTAAGAGCTATCACAAGGGCAATCAGATAGTCTGTGAATCAGCTATTCAAATCATAAACAGATCCAGTGAATGGATTGAAGCAGCAGATGTCTACTTTGCATTTGTTATGGCAAATGCAGTTCGAATGCTACTTATAAGTTTATGAAACAAACAACAAGAGATACACAAACAAACTAATTAGACATTCTCCCCAGTGGAGTCGCCATTTTGTTACTGGGAAAAGTGTCTATTTAGAACTGCTCTATCCCACTGAGGTGTGACAGCTGCCTTAGAAACAAACAGAGAAAAACTACTTTTGTATTTCCTTTATGAACTATAGATAGAGAGGAATAGAAAGAACCAACCTGTGTCTTGCGCTAATCCTTTGATCCAATCCCTCTCTTCTTTGACAGCTTCCAGCTACCTGCTCCCTTACTTGCACAGCTTCACCAAGTACCTGTAAGATCACAAAAGAAGAAGACTATACAAAGACATGGATCTATATTAATAAACAACTTAGGATCAGATTTAAGTTAACCATACAAATGTAACAAGCATCAATGATACAAAATGATGCAGGAGCATCGGGACGGGCCAGCAATGTGGGAAATTGCCCACATGTTGTGGCTTGAAAAAAGGAAAAAAAAAAAACCGTATTTCATTTACTATTGATAGAGAGTCGAGTTCACAGTTAGTGTTGTTGTAATAGTTAAAATCTTTCCATTTAGTGTTTGATTTGTTCGGCGCATTTTCTGTTGGAATAAATTTATGGTGATTACCTTATCTATTATTAGAGAAATTAGTGGCATAACAGAAGCTAAAGAAGGGCGAGTCTGGTGGAAATAAATGGCAAACTAAAGATTCTTGGAGCGGATCAACGCCGGTTTCTTCTGGGAGATCTTGATTCAAGAGCGCTTGAAATCCGGCAAATTGTTATAAACAGGTGTTATATACCTGTTCTGACCGCCGATTGTGGCAAATGCAATTGTGTTGGACTGGATTCTTGGCGATCATCGAACCTGCATTAAACAACAACTGAGAAATGGCGGTCAAAGGAGAATGCGTGGATGCTCTTCCAAAAAACGCGCCAGATCCAATCACTGATAATCGTTACGGTGGTGGAATTTAGAAAAAGGCCGGTGTTGGACCAGCGTCTTTTTTTGGAGGTTTGCTATTCATTTAGCGATGTAAAATTGAGGATCAGAGGGGGTTTTTCCTTTGTTTTTTATTGTGGACCTGCGTGTCAAGAAATAGAGGAACAGGGATCGGTGTTTTTTTTGCTTGCTGTTGTTTATTCAGATAGGATGTAAAATTTGTGACCTACGTTGTCAAATAAGATAGGAACAGATGTTTCGTTTGATGGTTTTTTGTTGTTGGTTGTGATCTATATGCGTAGGTTAAGCTTGCGATGTGCTGGGTGATAGCACGCATTGTATCGGTGGATACGATGGACCAATGAGTATGTAATCCTTTGGGTATTGTAATAATATAGCGTAGGTCGAAATGCAACGTTCTATGCTTTGTTTGAACTAACAGGTGTCACATTTTTTTATTTGCATTGGGGAAAGGGTGTGATGGCAGCGTCTTTCTGTTGCTAACAAAATCCAGTTTGATGAGAAAAAACAGAGACACTGTTTGTATAGTTCAGGCGGTTTCAAGTTAAAGAAGATCGCCTTATCTTTACTGAAGTCTGTTGTTTAAAAAAAAATAGAGTTTTCTTTGTTGGTAGATCGGCCTTTTAAATCTGAAGCAGATTGATATGTATGATTGCTGAGTATTATTGCTTGTAGATTGAGCTTAAAACTTTCAGGTCATCAATTTTGGTATCGGAGCCATACTAACAGGTGTTTGCAGCAAAAGATGCCGCCAAGAAGAGGAATTGGTCGAGGAAGACCAGAACCTAATGCAGTCCTGATAGACGAAGTGCGAAGACTGCGTGAACGAATGGAGACAATGGAATGAGGGGGCTGAAAGCTCTTCAGAAGAATCTGAGGAAGATGTGGAAGCAGAAGAAGAGAATGAAAACGTTAAACTCGTGAAGATGCTGGCGAAGGTTGGAAGCAAACCCAAGATAGAAATTCCTATGTACGAAGGGAATTTAAATGCTGAGGAGCTCATGGATTGGATCAGATCCATAGATCAATATTTGGATTATGAAGAGGTTGAGGAGAATAAGAGGGTGAAGTTTGCAGTCACTAGACTGAAGGGCCATGCAGCCATCTGGTGGGATGAGTTACAGACATCAAGAACGCGAAAGGGGAAATCTAAGATCAAGCAGTGGGATAAAATGGTAAGAAAACTGAAAGCCAAGTTTTTGCCTAAAGACTATCATTTGAATCTTTTTAAGCAGATGCAAAATTTGAAGCAGAAAGGAATGTCTGTTAAAGAATATACTGAAGAATTTTATAGGTTAAACATCAGAACAGGGCATGTAGAAGATGATCTGGAGAAAGTAGCCAGATATGTTAATGGGCTAAGGTATGAGATCCAAGACGAGATTAGCCTGTTAAGTTTGAAAACTGTTGAAGATGCCTATCAAGCAAGTTTGAAAGTAGAGGAGAAAATATTGCGGAAACAGAGTCAAAGAAACAGAGGAAAGAGCTCAGCAAGAGGTAGAGGATCAGTCAGATCCAGAGGAACACATCATCAGTTTGAAGCAGGAAGTTCAAGCAGCAGATCACCACAGATGGGTGACTCTAGTAGAGGAAGATTCGCGCCCAGAGGAAGAGGGCGAGGAAGAGATGTCAGGTGTTATACCTGTGGAGAATGGGGACATACGTCGTGGAATTGTCCTCAGAACAAATCAGCAAGCCAGAGAGGTGAAAATGTGGCTGAGGCAAAGCCGGAACCACCTTGACTTGTAGAGAAGGAAGAACCACCGGAGGAAGGTGAATCATTGCTGCTCAGAAGAACTTTGCTGAGATCAGAAAAAGAGATTGGAGAACCTGCGCAAAGGAAGAACTTGTTCAGGACTACATGCAAATCAAAGGGTAAGTGCTGTAAAGTTATAATTGATAGTGGGAGTACTGACAATCTTGTGTCTAAAGAGATGGTGGAAAAGCTTGGGTTAACAAAGAGAGCGCATCCTGCACCTTACAAAGTATCTTGGCTTCAGAAGGGTCATCAAGTCACCGTGACAGAACAATGTAATGTGGAAATGCAGATTGGCACATACAGAGATGTGATTTTATGTGACATAATGCCCATGGACGTATGTCACCTGTTATTGGGGAGACCATGGCAATTTGACCGAAAGGCGATTCATGATGGAAGAAGAAATACATACACCATAGAAAAGGATGGAGTTAAGCATACGTTGCTGCCAGTGAAGAATGATGCTGATAAAGAGCTGCCCGAAAATAATATTATGCTGATCAGTGGCAAAGAATTTTTACAAGAGGTGGATAAAAGCGCAGAGATGCATTTCGCTATCGTGGGGAGGCCAAAGGTAATTTTAATCTCCACAAATTTACATGATTTGCCTGAAGAAATTCAATCTGTGTTAGATAGTTACATGGATATCATTGTGGATGAATTGCCAAATGAATTACCACCGGTTAGAAGTATAAGTCACCATATCGACTTAATACCAGGAGCAAGTCTACCTAACAAAGCTGCATATAGATTAACTCCTCAGGAAAATGCAGAAGTTGCAAGACAGGTTCAAGAGCTGATGGACAAGGGGCTGATTCGAGAAAGTTTGAGTCTGTGTGCTGTGCCAACGGTGCTTAGTCCGAAAAAGGGAGGAGAATGGCGCATGTGCACCGATTCCAGAGCTATCAACAAGATAACAGTCAGGTATAGATTTCCTTTGCCCAGGATGGATGATTTAATGGATTGTTTAAGTGGATCCAGGTACTTCACTAAGATAGATCTGAAAAGCGGGTACCATCAGATCAGAATTCGGGAAGGCGATGAGTGGAAAACCGCTTTCAAAACCAACAGTGGATTGTATGAATGGTTAGTGATGCCTTTTGGGCTCACTAATGCGCCCAGCACATTCATGAGATTAATGAATGAGGTTCTAAAAGAATACATAGGTAAATTTGTTGTTGTTTACCTTGATGATATCGTAGTTTTCAGCAAAAGTAAAGAGGAGCATTTGGAACACTTGAAGTTAGTTTTGAAAACCCTGCAGAAAGAGAAACTACTAATTAATTTGAAGAAATGTAGTTTTATGAAAGAAGAGCTGGTATACTTGGGATTTGTGATTTCCAGAGATGGTTTGAAAATGGATCCGGAAAAGGTACAAGCAATCAGAAACTAGCAAGAAGTTTCCATGGACTTGCTAGTTTCTACCGAAAATTTATAAAGGGATTTAGTCAAGTTTGTGCACCAATCCTTGAGACAATCAAGGAGGTCAATCAGCCATTTCGATGGATAGAAGTAGCTGATATGAGTTTTAATCTGTTGAAAAGAAAGATAACAGAAAAGCCAATTCTAGCCTTACCAAATTTCGAGAAAGTTTTTCAAGTGGAAACCGATGCAAGTGGAGAAGCAGTTGGTGCGGTGCTAAGCCAAGAGCAAAGGCCAATAGCATATTTCAGCAAGAAGTTAAATGATGCAAAGAAAAAATATTCCTCTTATGATAAAGAATTTTATGCTATTGTGCAGGCATTAAAAAAATGGAGGCATTACTTGCTACCGAAAGAGTTCATCTTATATTCAGACAACCATGCTTTGCAGTTTATTAATAACCAGCCAAAACTAAATCAGAAGCACGCCAAGTGGGTGGAATTTCTGCAAAGTTTCACTTTTGTAATAAAGCATAAAAGTGGTAAGTCTAACAAAGTAGCGGATGCATTGAGCAGAGTAAGTTTTCTTTTGCAAGAATTTAAAGTGGGTGTTGTAGGATTTGACGAAATGATAGAGATGTACAAGGATGATGGGGATTTTAAAGACATCTACACAACAGTGCAGAACCCGGTGAGCAATAACAGAAGTCAATGGATGGATTACCTTGTTCAAGGAGGCCTGCTATTTAAAAGCAACAAATTGTGCATCCCAAAATGTTCCATGAGAGAGAACATCATTAAAGAGAAGCACAGTGGAGGATTGTCTGGTCATTTTGGACAAGACAAAACTTTTGCTCAGGTGAATGCTTTTTATTATTGGCCTAAAATGCAAACTGATGTCAAAAAGTTTGTTGAGAAATGCAGGGTATGCCAGTATGCCAAAGGAAGGAGTCAAAATACCAGACTATATCAGCCATTGCCCATACCAGATCGACCATGGGATGCAGTGAGTATGGACTTTGTTTTGGGTTTACCAAAAACTCAAAGAGGAAATGATTCTATTTATGTTGTTGTAGACAGATTTTCTAAAATGGCTCATTTTATTGCTTGTAAGAAAACTAATGATGCCACACACATAGCAAATTTGTTCTTTTCAGAGATTGTAAAATTACATGGGTTGCCTGTAAGTATTGTATCAGATCGAGACACTAAATTTGTAGGCCATTTCTGGAGGACACTTTGGAAGAAATTGGGAACTAAACTCAGTTTTAGTTCAGCTTACCATCCTCAAACGGATGGTCAAACTGAAGTTGTAAACAGAAGTTTGGGAAATATATTAAGAAGTTTGGTACATCAAAATCCCAAACAGTGGGATTTAGCATTAGCTCAAGCTGAATTTGCTTACAATGACACACCAAACCGAAGCACTGGAATGAGTCCATTTCAGATTGTGTTTGGAATGCATCCGAGAGGAGTATATGAGCTAAGAGACTTGGGAAAACAGGAAGCTAGAAGTGCAAGTGCTGAAGAGTTTGCTGAACAAATGCAAAAGCTACAGGAAGAGGTCAAAGGCAAACTACAGGACAGCAGCAAGAGATACAAACAGAGTGCAGATTTGAGGAGGAGAGAAAAAGACTTTCAGGTAGGAGATTTGGTCATGGCATATTTGAGGAAAGAGAGATTTCCTACAAAGACTTATAATAAGCTGAAACTGAAAAAGATAGGACCCTGTAAAATCAAAAGGAAATTTTCAGCCAATGCATATGAAATTGAGTTGCCGGAAGGGATGGGAATATCCCCCATTTTTAATATTGCAGACTTGTATCCATTCAAGAAGACAGAAACAGAGTTGCAGACTGAAGCTACAGGTGATGAAGTTCAAACTGTGGATTGGGAAGAACAGGTACCAAAAACATCCAAGAAGGAAGTGGAAGCTATCTTAGATCAAAGAGTGTTCAAGAAAACTCGAGGGCAAACATATTTTCAGTATCTTGTCAAGTGGAAAGAGCAGCCAATGGAAGATTCCAGTTGGATGACAGCAACTGAATTGCAGAAATATGGCATAAATCTTGAAAGTTTAAAGAACCAATCTTTTCTTCTCCGGGAGTCTGATGCAGGAGCATCGGGACGGGCCAGCAATGTGGGAAATTGCCCACATGTTGTGGCTTGAAAAAAGGAAGAAAAAAAACCGTATTTCATTTGCTATTGATAGAGAGTCGAGTTCACAGTTAGTGTTGTTGTAATAGTTAAAATCTTTCCATTTAGTGTTTGATTTGTTCGGCGCATTTTTTGTTGGAATAAATTTATGGTGATTACCTTATCTATTATTAGAGAAATTAGTGGCATAACAGAAGCTAAAGAAGGGCGACTCTAGTGGAAATAAATGGCAAACTGAAGATTCTTGGAGCGGATCAACGCCGGTTTCTTCTGGGAGATCTTGATTCAAGAGCGCTTGAAATCTGGCAAATTGTTATAAACAGGTGTTATATACCTGTTTTGACCACCGATTGTGGCAAATGCAACTGTGTTGGACCGGATTCTCGGCGATCATCGAACCTGCATTAAACAACAACTGAGAAATGGCGGTCAAAGGAGAATGCGTGGATGCTCTTCCAAAAAACGTGCCAGATCCAATCACTGATAATCGTTACGGTGGTGGAATTTAGAAAAAGGCCGGTGTTGGACCAGCATCTTTTTTTGGAGGTTTGCTGTTCATTTAGCGATGTAAAATTGAGGATCAGAGGGGGTTTTTCCTTTGTTTTTTATTGTGGACCTGCGTGTCAAGAAATAGAGGAACAGGGATCGGAGTTTTTTTTGCTTGCTGTTGTTTATTCAGATAGGATGTAAAATTTGTGACCTGCGTTGTCAAATAAGATAGGAACAGATGTTTCGTTTGATGGTTTTTTGTTGTTGGTTGTGATCTATATGCGTAGGTTAAGCCTGCGATGTGCTGGGTGATAGCACGCATTGTATCGGTGGATACAATGGACCAATGAGTATGTAATCCTTTGGGTATTGTAATAATATAGCGCAGGTGGAAATGCAACGTTCTATGCTTTGTTTGAACTAACAGGTGTCACATTTTTTTATTTGCATTGGGGAAAGGGTGTGATGGCAGCGTCTTTCTGTTGCTAACAAAATCCAGTTTGATGAGAAAAAACAGAGACACTGTTTGTATAGTTCAGGCAGTTTCAAGTTAAAGAAGATCGCCTTATCTTTACTGAAGTTTGTTGTTTAAAAAAAAACAGAGTTTTCTTTGTTGGTAGATCGGCCTTTTAAATCTGAAGCAGATTGATATGTATGATTGCTGAGTGTTATTGCTTGTAGATTGAGCTTAAAACTTTCAGGTCATCACAAAAGCATGGAGAAGAAACTCAAATAGTTTTTGTTGATAAACAAGAAGATCCAGGAGGAGTTACAACCGATGATTCCTGACCCAACATCAACCTCCCAGCAAAGAAGCCCCTCTTCACCTCCAACAAAGCATAGATCACCCAATTCTCTGATGTTTGTCTCAAAACCAACAGCAATTCCTTACAATGTGCAAAATTCCAGCCTCCGGATCTCTTGGATGAGGGATCCATATATAGATGTGTGTAAGGAGGATGAGTCAGCTTGTGATTTGATTAGTGTCTTCTCTCTGTCAGTTCTTGCTTCCACTTGGAGACTGAAGGCCTCTTACTTATCCTTGGTCGAATTCAGTGAGGCAAGTGTCATAGGAGAAGATTCTGGAAGCTTCCATTGTCTCTCCACCTCACGGAATGACACTGCCATTTGTCATTTCTCGCCCAACGCACCCTCATAGTGCATTTAGGTGCGTTGCAACGCACCTAGCCAGTGGATTTAGGTGCTATGCAATGCACTTAGCTAGTGGAGCAGCTGAAATGATCCTGTTTTGACTTATTCTGAGCAGTTTCTGGTGGAGAACCTCTGGGAGAAGCTGTAATTTGTTGACCTTGTTCCTTTAGGGGTTAGAACAACACTTTTAGGGACTTAGGAGCCCTTGGTTTATGGACATTTCATGCTTGGAGCTGTAAGGCACAAAAATGTCTATAACAGAAACAGAAAGTTGATGGTAGTATTGAAAGGTATAAGGCGTGACTGGTAGCAAAAGGGTATTCTCAGGTTGAAGGTATAGACTTTCATGAGATTTTTTCTCCAGTCGTAAAACTTGTTTCTATACGTACTGTGTTGGCACTAACTACGTTGCTTAATCTTGAGTTAGAACAGTTAGATGTTAAAACAGCTTTTCTACATGGTGATTTGAATGAAGAGATATATATGGAACAACCAAAAGGTTTTGTACGAGGTCGCAGCAGAAGATTAGTTTGCAAGCTCAGGAAATCATTGTATGGTCTGAGGCAGTCTCCCAGACAATGGTACAAGAAGTTTGATTCCTTCATGGTGAGCCAGAACTTTATAAGAAGTGAATATGATCATTGTGTGTACTTCAAAAGTTTCAATGACATGTTCATTATCTTAGCTTTGTATGTTGACAATATGCTTATTGCAAGCAAAAGCATGGAAGAGATCAACAGGTTAAAGGCTCAACTCTCTAGGATGTTTGATATGAAGGATCTTGGAGCAGCAAAACATATCTTGGGCATGGAGATACACAGAGACAGGAAAAATGGTAAGCTTTGGTTGTCACAACAGAAGTATGTGGAGAAGGTACTTGAAAAGTTCTCTATGAATAATGTGAAACCTGTTAATGTTCCTTTAGCTTCCCAATTTAAGCTTTCTTCGGTTTTGAGTCCTAGAGCTGATGAAGAAAAGCTGATCCGGATTTAAACAGGAACGCAACAAATTACAGAGATAACCATATACACAAAGATGCAGCGGAAATAATACTTCATTTCATTTCAAGTTCAGGACCCGAAAAACTGCTAAAAATAGTAAGTTGTGCTACAATTAAGGAAACTGAAAATGCTGAGAAAAACAATGGTGGGGTCCAGGTGGACTTGGCAGGTGGCCACCAATATCCACCTAGATCATTCCTCCCCCCTTAGGAAGCAATGGTCCCCATTGCATTGAGCTCCTCCATGAGATGAGGAAACTTTTGCTGAACTTGTTCCCTGGTGAGCCACTTGCCCTGCTGAAGGAGTTGGCCTGCTTTGACAACTCGATACAGTTGGATATTCTATTGGCGAGTGTTCTTGATCTGTGTGTCCATGATCCGATCAGTTGCAGCTTGTTCCATGCAATCTGGATTTAATTCTGTGGGTTTGAGCTGTTCTGCAATGTCGGATGTGTCTAGCAATGGTGGAAAGTATGGCCGAAGGCAGTCCACATTGAACACTGGGTGCAGGCCAAGGAATGGGGGAATGCTGAGCTCAAATGCATTGTCTCCCATAGCCTTAGTAATGGTGTAAGGACCATATCAGAGTGGTCTCAATTTCCGATAGGCTCCAGTAAGGCGTTCCTTTTGCAAATGCAACCAGACTTTGTCGCCCGCCTGAAACTTGTGTGGCACCCGATGTTGATCATGTCGCTGCTTGTACTTGGCATTTGATTTCTCAAGAATGTCATGGACCTGCTAGCGAATATGTTGGATGCGCTCAATGAAGCTGGTGGCCTTATCTGTTTCGGGCTGGACATGACCTGAATTTATGTGAGTAGCTGCAAGTGGCATGGCCACATCAATGGGGCATAGTGGCTGGAATCCCAAACCCACCTGAAAAGGGCTATGGCCAGTGGAGCTGTGAAGAGCTCGGTTGTAGCTGTGCTGAACATAGGGGAGGCTCTCGTCCCATGTGCGTGGATGCTTTGAGTTATACATGCGCAGAATGTGCACAATCATCCTATTGACAACCTCTGTCTGTCCATCAGTTTGAGGATGGAAGGCTGTGGACTTCGTGAGTTTGGTGTCCAGCATTGACCAAAGACTGGACCAAAATGTGCTGAGAAATCGACTGTCCCGATCTAAGATGATAGACTGCGGGATCCCAAAGTGCACCCACACTCGTTCAAAGAAGAGTTTAGCAGTGGCTTCTGCTGTGATATTCTTCTTGCAAGCCACCATAATGGCCATCTTCGAGAACCTGTCGACGACCACAAAAACACAGTCATTTCCATGCTTAGTGGAAGGAAGGCCTGACATGTAATCCATGGAGATGGATTCCCAAGGTCGACTAGGGGTAGGCAACGGGGTATAGAGGCCATGCTTCCTAATGGTCGGTTTGGCAATGACACAAGCAGTACATGATTTGATGTACTTCCCAACATCCTGTCGAAGATTCGGCCAATAGAAATAATTTTGCAGTACTGCCACTGTTTTCTCGACCCCGAAATGCCCAGTAGCCCGACTGTAGTGTGCTTCCCAAATCATCTTGGAACGCTCGCTTGAAGGAACACAAAGGTGACCGAGGTGGCATAATAGGGCATCCTGGAGGTGAAAATCTGGAACATGCCGACCCTCCAAGAGTGTCTGGTATGTGTGGCCGAATTCTGGGTCGCTTTTGTAGAGAAGTGGCCAATCAGAAGTCTCGTGCCCACAAGAGTTGAGCACGGTGGTTAACGCCATGATCGGTGGTCGAATGAGGCAATCTACAACATTATTGGTGCTGCCCTTCTTATACTTGATATTCAAGTGGAACTATTGCAGGTATGTAGACCACTTCTGATGGCGATCATTCTGTAATTTCCCTTGGGTCTGTATGAACTGCAGGGGTCGGTGGTCTGTGTGGATGACCGTTTCCTTCCCCAAAATGTAATGCTTCCATTGCCGGCAGGCCTGTACAATGGAGTACATCTCTTTATCATAAGTGGGGTACTTCCGGACTGTGTCTGAAAGTGTTTCACTGTGATATGCCACTGGATGTCCATGTTGAGTAAGGACTGCCCCAATAGCATAGTCAGAGGCATCTGTCTCGACCTCAAATGGTTGTTATAAATCTGGTAACGCGAGCACTGGTGTCGTGCAGAGGCGATCCTTCAACTCCATGAATGCCTTCTGTTGAGATTCAGACCAAAAGAATTTTGCTTTCGCCCCTCCCTTGGTGACTTGACTCAAGGGCCAAGAAATATGAGAAAACCCCAACACAAACCTGCGGTAGAAGTTGGCAAGACCTAGAAAGCTGCGGAGCTCTGTTAGAGTGGTTGGAGAGGGCCAATCCCGAATGACTTGGATCTTGGCTGGATCGACATGCACCCCTGTTCATCAATGATGTATCCTAGATACTGAGCCTGGGTCATGCCAAAGGTGCATTTCTCCAAATTGGCACATAGCTTGTGTTGCCGCAGTGTTTGGAGAACCTGTCGGATGTGGTGGAGGTGCTCTTCCCAACTCTGGCTGAAGATCAGAATGTCATCCAAGTATACTACTACAAAGGAGTTGGTGAATGGCCGCAAGATGTCATCCATTAGCCTCATGAAGGTTGCAGGAGCATTCGTCAATCCGAAAGGCATAACCAACCATTCGAAGAGGCCCTCCTTGGATTTGAAGGCAGTCTTCCACACATCAGAGGGTTCGATTGGTACCTGGTGATATCCTGACTTCAGATCGATCTTGCTAAAATATTTCGCCCCCTTTAGTTGGTCTAGGAGGTCATCAATCCGCGGGGTCGGGTACCTATTACGGACAGTGATCTTGTTCAGCGCCCGATAGTCAATACAGAGTCTCCACGTCCCATCCTTCTTCTGTACCAACACGATCGGGCTCCCACAGGGTGATGAACTCAGACGGATGTGACCTTTCTGCAGGAGCTCCTGAATCTGCCTCTTGATTTCATTGTTCTCCAAAATGGAGCGCCGATAAATTGGTCCATTGGGTAGCGGCGCACCTAGGGTCAGATCGATGGAGTGCTTGACTTGACAGTGCAGAGGAACCCCTGCTGGGGAGGTGAAGATGTCCTCGTACTCCTCCACAACCTTGTCCATCTGTAGTTGTCGTGTAGAGGGACCCTGTCTGGAGGCCACGACCACTGTCTTCTTCTTTCCTTGAGGGCGTATCATCAGGAAAACAAATTTCCTGGTTTTGGAAATGATCTTACTGCATTGTTTTGCAGTAATCAAAGAGATGGCGGTAGGTGGTGCTACCTCTGGTATCCTGTACAACTTATTTCCCAATGTAATAATAATAGCACGGGGCCTTGATTCATACACAGTATGTCGCTTCCACAAGTATGGTTGTCCTAGTAATACATCACAAACTTCAAGGGGAGCAATGTCACACAATACCTCATCCGTGAAGGGCTTGATGTTGTATGGAAGGCGACACTGCTGGCTCACGCGAAGATCTCGTCCTTGGTGAAGCCACCCAATGGTGTATGGTTGTGGATGTGCTGTGGTCGGTAAGCCCAACCGCTTCACGACCTCTGCCGAAATGAGGTTCTTTTAACTCCCGCTATCAACAATGAACTGTATCGGGGAGCCCTTTACCCACATCTGGGAGTGGAAGAGACGCTCCTCCTCCTCTGGATCTTCGGGTTCATTTTTCTGGATCTTTGCGGTAGCAACAGTGGCGCTGGGATCCGCATCGATGATCTGCTTCCCTTTTTCATACCCCTTATCGTGTTCTGACTCAGAGTCGGAACATGCATCTGATTCTGAAACCTTTAGCTCAGCCACCAGTGATTGCTTGGCCCGACAGTCACTTGTGTTGTGAGTGGAGCTCTTATGGAACTCACACCATTTTCCAGTGTCCTTTCTCGGCTTCGCGGCATTGTTCTTTGCTTGCAGCTTCGGCTGGTTGTCTTGGGCTGTCCCGCCTTGGCTTTGTCCTTTGTTATGTGGTTTAGGGGCACCTTTCCCTTGCTTTGTATTCGCAGATCCAAAGTATCGCTTCTTTTGTTTAAACTTCTGCTCGACCTTGACGGCATATCGGTATGCTGTGCTGAGCGAGGAGATGTTTAGGAATTGTATTTCTTCTTGGATGTACTTGTGTAGGCAGCCACGGTATTTGAGTATCAAATGTTGCTCCGAATCCTTGATACCCAACTTTGTGCGAAGGGTATGGAAAAGATTGGTGAACGCCGGCACGTCTTGGTCCCTTCCCTGCCGCAGCATGGTCCACTTTATGTATTCATCCTCATAGCTTCCAACAGGGTAGTACTGCTCCTTGATGGCATCCCGGAATGAATCCCAGGTGGGTGCGGCTGAAAATAGTGAGCCAGTACTTGCATCCTTCTGCTCGCAGTAGGTTTCCCACCAGTCCTTGACGTGGGGGGATGCTTTGAGAAGAGCAAAAACAATCTTTTCCCGACTATAAAATTCATGAACAGAAAAATAACCCTCTAGTAGATTTAACCATTTATCTACGGCATCTGCGTCTATCTGACCCTCGAATATGGGGATTTCAAAATTAACTTGTACCTTAAAGGGTGTGGCGTTTCCAGAGTAGCCGCTAGAAGCCGATGCGTCGCTTCTGGGTAGCCGCTGAAGGATCTGGGCAAAGCTGTCCATCATCGCGTTCCATTGTCACTCGAGGGCTTCTTCGAGCAAGATTTTGATGGGATCTCCTGCCCCCTCGTCTTTCTTCTCATCCGCCATGGGAGGCCGTCGGGATTTGCGAGGCTGGTCTTGCAAAGGTTCAACCAGTTCAAGCCCTAACTCCTTATATCCTGACATTGTTGGGGACATGCAAAGAAAAACAGAGAAAAAGCAGACCGCTCTGATACCACTGATCCGGATTTAAACAGGAACGCAACAAGTTACAGAGATAACCATATACACAAAGATGCAGCAGAAATAATACTTCATTTCATTAATGGAAAATACTGAAATATGCTTACAACCAGAAATGGAAATAAACCGGCTAGGGCGATGGTAGCTTATCTCTGAGAAGAGATGTGATGGCTACATGCCTCTGAACTGTGTTACAATGAGGCTCGAAGGCCTATTTATTGTTGAGAAACAATGGAAAACCCTTAACATTCCAAAACCTAACCCTAGGAGATGAAACGCCAAACTGTGGGCCCCGTTTGGGGTAAATTGGTACATCAACTTCCCGGGGTCGTAACTTTGGCATATGATCTCCGTTTGACGCATACAATAGCTCGTTAGAAAGATCTATCCGAGCACTACCATTGTTGGAACATGAAACATCGGTCCATTCCATGGACCCATGTTGCCTCCGGATTCCCCAAAAAATGTCGTTTAGGGCCTCAAAACGGCTCCGGAAGTTTAGGACCCGAAAAACTACTAAAAATAGTAAGTTGTGCTACAATTAAGGAAACTGAAAATGCCGAGAAAAACAATGGTGGGGTCCAGGTGGACTTGGCAGGTGGCCACCAATATCCACCTGGATCAAAAGCAGTATATGTCTCATGTACCATATGCAAACGCTGTAGGCAACTTAATGTATGCGATGGTATCTACAAGACCTGACATTTCACATGCAGTTGGAGTTGTCAGCAGGTTCATGGCAAATCCAGGTAAAGAACATTGGCAAGCAGTGAAATGGGTGCTTCGATATCTAAGAGGCACAAGTGACCATTGCATCGTCTTTAATGGTAGTGAAGGATCAGTCTGCGGATATGTAGATGCTGAATATGCAGGTGATTTGGACAAAAGAAGATCTACTACAGGTTATGTCTTTACTCTTGCAGGTGGAGCAATTAGTTGGATGTCAAAGCTTCAAGAAACAGTTGCGTTGTCCACTACCGAAGCTGAATATATAGCTGCTTCAGATGCCAGTAAAGAAACAATCTGGTTAAAGGGTCTGCTCGATGATATTGGAAGGACGCAAGAGAAAGTGAATGTACTTTGTGACAGTCAAAGCGCTATTCACTTGGCTACAAACCCTGCCTATCACAGCAGAACCAAGCACATTGATGTAAGGTATCATTTTCTGAGACATGTGATTGATGGTGGAAAATCAGCTCTTAAAAAGGTCCATACACGAGAAAATTTTGCAGACATATTCACAAAGCCAGTTACAGTAGAGAAGCTGCGGTGGTGTTTAGCTTCTCTTGGCTTGCAGGAAAGATGATGAATGGGAAAATTGTTGTCAAGGTGGAGTTTGTTAGTTTGACAACGAATTAGTAACTCTAGGTAAATGTAAATAGACAGTTGTATACCGAATAAATCAGTTATGTAACGATAGTTGGGGATATAAAAACATTCAAATGCCCATGAAATAAAACACGGAGAATCATTGTTTAATAAAGTCCAATCCAAATTCAGTTCAGTTTTTCTTGGTCATTCTGTTGTGCTCTCTTCTCCTATTTTTCCTGCTATTCTTTCTACAGGTTATAGATATGGATATGGAAATTCGTCGCAATTATTAGATAGAATGGGCTCACAAACAACGAGGGTGAAATGGGTAACTAGATTCCCTTAAATAATTGTTTTTTGGTTCAGAGATAGAGGGATCACGGGTGATATTGATCCAGTTCCTTGAGCCATCATCTCGTGGTGACGCCCCCTTACTCTCTCAACAATGCCCGCCCGGGCAATCAAACAGTACAATGGACATTTGACCCACTTGGAACCAGCCAATGGAACAAACCCTCGAAGAATGTCAATCAATGTATCATGTCAAGATATAGGGAGAAAGGCAACTAAACTTGCTTGCGTGAGGGGTGGCGGGATCTATCATCGGTAAACTAACATGTGATAAGTGTTTCTCTCTTTCGACAAAGGTGTATCTCTGTTGCAAAGGAAGACATTGATCCTGCACCCACAAACGCACTTTTGATTTCGCATGCAAAGGAGGCATTTTCTATGCCTGCAAAGGCACTGTTCCTTCCCGGCCTATAACGATTCCACCTACGTAGACTGTTCTTGATTCTATTTATATCAAATCCGAATCGGTCAACATAGTTGAGTGCAAGAATTCCATTTTTTCTAGTATACTAGTACTCAGCAATGTACACTCCCTACTTAGCAGGGACATGTTTCTTAGCAATCGTCCTTGTTTTAATTTCAATAGAGGATATTTATATTTTTAGTAGTGATATTAATCCATGATATAAGGGGATTTATTTTTTTATGGAATAAATTTTAAAGAAATTGATAATAGTAGTGATAATATTTTTTTGTAAAAATATGTACAATTGTTTGAAAACATATTTAGAAGTTTTTTTTTTTAATCAAAGTTTAAGGAAGCAATATTACATTGTGATTATTAGGAAAATTATTCCATGTAAAATTTACCGAAATTTTCTTCCTATGCTTATGAATCTCTAAAGGACATTGTAATAACACCAATTTTCAATGTAATAGAGATGTACCCTTTCAAGGAACCATACATTGTTACAATAGATACATCTACAAATGATGAGAGGTAAAGAATTTAATATCAAGTTAAATGGATAGAACAACTACTAGACCTTATCAAGTATGGTGCAAGGGTTAAGGAGGTGATGAATAATTCATTCTTTTTTGTGGGAGTATGATGCAGGAGCATTTACAAGCCAAGACCATTTTTGATCTATTGGGTTAAAACTCATTTATTGAGGGAGTTGGTTCCCTAATTTGTTCACCAAGGGAAGTTAGATCTCTAAGATATTTAACTTGTAATATTTTGTTAAAGAAAGTTTAAAAATAATCTAAATTGTTAGAAAGTTAGATTAGTGTCATTTGATTTCTATTAAAAAGGGATAAATTAGCTAAATCAGGGACATTGCTTAACCTCCCGAAGGAAAATCTCAATATTGAACCATTCAATGGCTAACTTCCATCTATCAAAATGCAACGAATTACAATTTTTTCAGTTATATAGGTAAGTTGTCTAGATATTGAGTGTATTCAATAGCCAATTATATAACTGACCTTTCTTTACATACACACTTAGATACTCACAAAAATAACCTATAATTGATCCTCGTGAAGCACCAAAGAATAATAATACCCATTAGTATATAACAAAATCACATAATCAAATTAGTGATATGTTCTCTTGGCACCGAAGAATATCGAGAACCATTAATTTAAATTATGCTAGTATATTCATTGATTGGTTCTGCACCTTTTTACAAACATAATTATAAATAAATGGAAAAAGTACTTAACAAATTGTTGGGTTGTGTTATATTCTTTCCACGTAGTTAATAGGGGGTTTGAAGGGCACCCGTAACCCCACTTTATGGGGTCTGGGGTAGCGCCCCGGAAAATTTTGGTTTTGGACCATATGTTAGGTTGGGCGGACCCACCTAAGGTTTTGTGCATGATTTTCGCACATGTTTTTTGGACGCGATTGTTTTCGGTCCATGGTATTGGACGCAATGGATTTCGGTCCATGGTATTGGATGCTTCGGCATGTATAAATATGTATTGTAACATTGAAAGGAACATAATGAAAAATCAAGCTGGTAGTCCCGGTTTTGGGATCCAGGGAAAATTCTCTGTGCATATGTGTTTTATGGGTTATGCTCTCGCATTGTTTATTTTATTTGTTTAAGAATTCGTATGCAGGTAATTTCTGTACAGGGTTAAAACCTACATTTGGTATCGGAGCTGTTTTGGCTTCAAGGGGACGCCTTTGTTGCTGAGGGGTTTCGCTCGGGCCTGTGGTAGACCCTGTTCAGTGGGAGATATGCGAGATCGATTCTGGTGGTGAAAGAAGATGGAGAGCAGTGGAAAGATAGAGATTGAGAAGTTCAATGGTCAGAATTTTGAGTTGTGCAAACTCAAGATGGAGGATCTGTTGGTGGATAAAGATCAATGGATCGCGGTAGATCTGGGTACTAAACCATCGGGAGTGACCGATGAACAATGGAAGAATTTGGATCGGAAGGCAAAGAGCACAATACGATTGTGTGTCTCAGATTCAGTATTGCTGAATGTATCAGGGGAAGCTACGGCAAAGGCTTTGTGGGTCAAGTTAGGGACTTTGTACCAATCTAAGTCTCTGGTGAATAAACTGTTCCTACGGAAAAAGTTGTATAACCTGAGGATGAAAGATGGAGACTCGGTGACAGAGCATCTGAATGCGTTTAATACTATGGTAAGTCAGTTATTATCTGTTGATATTAAAATTTCAGATGAAGATAAGTGCATCAGTCTGTTGTGTTCTCTACCAGATTCGTGGGATAGTCTGGTTATTGCAATAGGTAGCAATGCAACTGTTTTGCAGTTTGATGAAATAGTCTCAGCCTTGCTGACGGAGGAGATGAGACGGAAAATATGGACAACCAGAATGGTGATGCCTTGTCTGTACGAGGACGGTCCCAGAACAGAAACAAAAATAATTCATCCAGTGGGAGATCTAAATCTAGAGGGAGATCTAAATCTCCAGGAAGACCTACAAAGGTGGTGTGCTGGAAATGCGGAAAGGAAGGGCACTTCAGAAGGGATTGTAAATCTAAAGCTCCTGATAAAGGAAAGGGATCTGATGATGCTCCTTCTGCAGAGGTGAAAACCACCTCAGATGAAGGTGGGGAAGTGTACTTGGCTTCTTCAAGTACACAAGTAGATCATGAGGCATGGTTGATTGACTCAGGTGCATCCTTTCACTTCACTCCCCATAGAGAGTGGTTCTGCGAGTATGAGAAATACGATGGTTGTGATGTCTTCTTAGGAGATGATAAGAAGGCTAGAATCATTGGTCGGGGAAAAGTAAAGTTGAAGTTGCAAGGTGGAAGGGTTAGAACACTTCCGAGTGTTCTACATATTCCTGCATTGGCCATAAATCTGATTTTTGTAAGCAAGCTGGATGATGCAGGTGTAAAGACGGTGTTCGAGAAAGATACCTGCAAGATGGTTCGAGGAGCACTGATATTAATGCGGGGAGTTCGGATTGGAACTCTGTACAAGCTGCAAGGTAGCACTGTTGTTGATGGGTGCAATAGTTCTATGGTTCCTGAAAATGGAGTAGAGAATCTAGTGGTCTCTGGAGAGAAGACCATGTTGTGGCATCAAAGGCTTGTACATATTGGAGAGAAGGGCCTTCAAATACTTCATGGTAAAGGTATGGTAGAAGGTATGAATAATAGCTCTCTGGATTTTGATTTCTGTGAAAATTGTGTATATGGGAAGCAGAATCGGGTGAGTTTCCCCTCTGGTGGTAAGAGGACGAAACATATATTAGAGCTTGTGCACAGTGATGTGTTTGGACCTGTATAGGTTCCATCACTGGGTAAGTCTGTGTACTATGTATCATTCATAGATGACTTCTCAAGGAATACATGGATATATTTTCTTAAGAAGAAATCTGAAGTCTTTGACAGGTTTAAAGAATTTAAGGCTCTGGTGGAAAATCAGACAGAGAAGAAGATAAAGGTGCTAAGGACAGATAATGGTGGAGAATTTTGCAGCAAGGAATTTGAAGAATTTTGTAAGTGTCGTATAGCACGGCAGAAGACTACTCCATATACACCTCAGCAAAATGGAGTCGTAGAAAGAATGAACAAGACGTTGATGGAAAGGGCAAGAAGCATGCTCAGTGGTGCCAGGTTAGGACAGGAATTCTGGGTAGAGGCGGTGGATACTGCATGTTACCTGATCAACAGGTCACCTTCATCAGCGTTGGAGGATAAGACTCCACAAGAAGTATGGACTGGTAAGAAACCCTCTCTTTCACATCTAAGGGTATTTGGATGTGATGAATATGTACATGTTCCAAAGGAGAAATGAACCAAGTTGGATAGTAAATCTAAAAAGTGCATCTTTATTGGGTATAAGGATGGTTTAAAGGGTTATAAGCTTTGGAACCCAGTCACACGGAAGGTTGTGTACAGCCGAGATGTGATGTTCAGAGAGGTAAAAGATGTTATTCAACATGAAGTCCTACCAAAGGAACCTGAGAAGATAGAGTTTGAGCCAAAGGAGGAAGAATCAGACTCTGCAGCAGAGGAGGAATCAGAAGATGAAGAGCCACAAACTCCGGCTGTGAGAAGATCAGTTCGAGAAAGAAGGCAACCAGAAAGGTATAGTCCATCTGCTTTCAGTTCAAATTTTTCTTTGTCTGTTACTGATGATGATCCTAGAACTGTGAAGGAAGCAGTGGATTCAGAGGATGGAAAACTCTGGAAAGAGGCCATGGTCGATGAAATGGCATCTTTGCACAAAAATGAGGCTTGGGATCTGGTGGAGTTGCCGGCTGGAAGGAAACCCATTGGCAGCAAATGGGTGTTCAAGAAGAAGACAAATGCAGAAGGAAAGGTGGAGAAATACAAAGCTCGGTTGGTAGCAAAAGGTTATTCCCAGGTGTCGGGAATTGATTTTGGTGATATTTTTTCTCCTGTTGCCAAGGTAACTTCTATTAGATTACTTTTATCTGTTGTTGCTGCTTTTGATTTTGAGGTAGAACAGATGGATGTGAAGACATCATTTCTTCACGGGGATTTGGAAGAGGAAATCTACATGAAGCAACCTGAAGGCTTTGCGGTGAAGGGTAAGAAAGAACTGGTATGCAAGTTAAAAAAGTCTATGTATGGGTTAAAACAGTCACCAAGGATGTGGTATCAGAAATTTGATACATTTATACGGGGACTTGGCTTCACCAGAAGCAAAGAAAATCATTGTGTGTATTTTAAATTAATTGGTGACCGTGTTATTTATCTGGTCTTGTATGTGGATGATATGTTGCTGGTTGGAAATGACAAAGAAATTAACCAGGATTTGAAGACCCAATTGTCCTCCAAATTCGACATGAAAGATCTTGGTGCTGCAAACTATATTTTGAGCATGGAAATTAAAAGAGATCGGTCAAAAAGGAAGCTCTGGTTAAACCAGATGAAGTATGTTGAGACAATACTGCAGAGGTTTAATATGCAGGATAGTAAACCGGTGAAGGTTCCTATTCCTGTAGGTGTGAGGTTATTTGCTGAACAGTGTCCCAAGACACAAGAAGAGGAAGAGGACATGTCTCATGTTCCATATGCAAGTGCAGTGGGTAGCTTGATGTATGCAATGGTCTGTACTAGACCAGACATTGCACATGCAGTGGGAGTATTGAGCAGGTTTATGTCAAAACCTGGGAAGGAGCACTGGACAACAGTGAAGCAGGTTTTCAGATATTTGCGTGGCACTAGTGATTATGGTTTGTGCTACCAAGGAAGACCAAGATTGGACAGAGTGTTGGATATTCATGGCTTTGTTGATGCAGACTGGGTTGGAGATTTGGATTAGAGAAGATCTACAAGTGGGTATGTGTTTAACCTATTTGGAGGTGCAGTTAGTTGGATGAGTAAGAAACAATCTGTAGTGGCACTATCAACTACAGAGGCAGAATACATGGCAGCCACTCATGCAAGCAAGGAAGCAGTTTGGTTGTAGAGATTGTGTTCAAGTATGGGGTTAGTACAGGGAGCTATAAGAATAGACTGTGACAGCCAAAGTGCAATTTTCTTGGCAAAGAACCCTCCTTATCATTCAAAGACAAAGCACATTGATGTTCAATATCACTTTGTGAGGGATATGATAGAAGACAGAAAGGTGTTGCTGGTAAAGGTGGACACTTTGAAGAATACTGCAGATGCATTGACAAAATCTATGAGCTCTGAGAAGTTCTCTTGGTGTAGAGAAGCAATGGGAATCTCAGGGCTGAAAAAAATGACTAAGCTCTCCTGTGGACCCCAATGGAAAGAAAACAACAAGTGGGAGATTGTTGGGTTGTGTTATATTCTTTCCACATAGTTAATAGGGGGTTTGAAGGGCACCCGTAACCCCACTTTATGGGGTCCGGGGCAATGCCCTGGAAAATTTTGGTCTTGGACCATATGTTAGGTTGGGCGGACCCACCTAAGGTTTTGTGCATGATTTTCACACATGTTTTTTGGACGCGATGGTTTTCGGTCCATGGTATTGGACGCGATGGATTTCGGTCCATGGTATTGGATGCTTCGGCATGTATAAATATGTATTGTAGCATTGAAAGGAACATAATGAAAAATCAAGCTGGTAGTCCCGGTTTTGGGATCCAGGGAAAAATCTCTGTGCATATGTGTTTTATGGGTTATGCTCTCGCATTGTTTATTTTCTTTGTTTAAGAATTCGTATGCAGGTAATTTCTGTACAGGGTTAAAACCTACACAAATAAACTAACAAATATTTCAACAACAAAATCATGAAACTATGAGCTCCCATCCAAGCATAAACAAGTATCCTCGTCCTTCCATGAGACGAGTCAATGATTGTTCATATATGGGTGTCTCAATATTTCATCTTCGTTTAATTCTAGGAAACTCACATTCACATACTAAGTTGACCAGACTCAATATGTATAAAATACAAACTCCAAATAATTCTCAAAATAAAAAGTATACTGATAGAACTCAAGAGAAACTTCTCCCCTTATGTCGACGCAACTTGTAAAAACTTTGAATTTCTCCTATTTACTGCCATTTTCTTGTGTTCTTTAACAAATTCAGGCTTCCATCACTTGATTTCACGTTCACATTCTAACTTATGATGGTTTTTGGGCACTTGAGCTACTTAGATTTATGAATGGCTTCTCCTTCTATTTCTTTTGTGCCTTGGATAATGAACACACCAATTCTAATCAACAACAGTTAACACCAACAACTTCTACAAGATGAAATCCTGGAGAGCCTTCGCCAAAAATGACCAATTAGAGGAATTCTAGCAGAGCTTCCACAGAATTGACATGCTCGACTCACTTGCCCAGTCCCAAATTCTCAACATTATCTTGAAAAAAAAGTGCTTTTGTTGTTGTCATTATTCAATATGGAGGAAGTGTATGAATTGGTAAATCTTTAAGAAATTTTGCATCTCGTGCTCAGTCAAGAATTGTAGCATGTGTTGGAAATCAAATTTCTTGTAGATTATAGTTGAATTTCCTTGATAATTACTTGTGATGTTAGTTGGAATTTTATTAGATTTTTATTTCTTGTTCATCAAGCAATTACCGAAATAATGAAGATCACAAAAAGAAAAAGTAGACAAGATATAGGCTCCAAGCCAAGGAACAATCCCTCCAAGGGGAAAACCTAGAAAGAATACTTTAAAATGAGACTTCCAAGACCCAAAGGCCAAAGCCAAAATTCCTCCCAACCACCAAGTCAACCCTTCAACAAGATCTCATCCAAAAAAGAAAAAATCCTCCAAAGACAATGAAGGTCAAAATTCTCACAAACTACTCCAATCAAGGTCCCAGTCATGTAACTTTAGATTTACAACATATCCTACAACTTTCAGCCCTGTAATTAGCCCAACCTAAAATCCTAATTCCTTTCACATGTGAGTCGAAATACTTTGATTTCAAGGTGTTCTTCCTTCGCTATTGGTTTGGACTTCCTTCTTGGACTCTCACTTGTGTAGATGTCTTCTTATCAAATTTCAGATCAAACTTCAGATTTATTCCAAATGAGTTGAACTCACATGCTATATATACACTCTACAAGTGGTCAAATATGCATCTTCTAAGAGGACTTCATCTTGATAGGCGCAACTTGGTATTGGAGGATAAGTTAGCTTTATAGACTGAAAAATAAATGTTTTTATTCGTTACAAAGAATCCAAATGGAACTATAATATATGAAAAATGTTTTTCTTTGACTCAACAAAAACCTATAGGCATGAAGAACATGCTTTGACCTAGACTTGAGCGTGAAACCCATTCTTTAAAAAGTAAAAAATCTCTTTATTTTTACAAAGTCATGATTACAAATGTCATTATTAAGACTCAACCTAGTTACATTCTCCAACACTCCCTGTTAACTAGGAAGGTATTCATAATCCCATCATGTCGTACAAGGATTCTTAATTTGAAGTATTCTCATAAGAAGAGTGAGATTGATAAGCCATCTTAAAAGAATCAATATCACAACCAACAATGTCAATATATCAAGTCCTTTAATTGATAAGCTCTACTTATATCAGAGCATATATCAAGTACATGATTTACTAGGGTTTATAAACCCTAGACATTTCTTAATCCATCCTAAAGGGATTTTATGGAACCACCTAGTTCTAGGATTAAGCTTTTTCACTCCAACCCTTGCTAGGATTTAACACATACCCTAGAATTTATACTTTTAAGAGTAGGGTTTTAATATCAAGGAACATTCATTCCAACAAACCTTAGATACCACTCCTCAAGAGCTATAATTTCTTTAGAGGAATCAAATAGCTAGGTTTAGGGTTTTCTATCATACTCCTTTCTAGGGTTAATTTAGAAACTCTAGGTATCAAGAGTTTTTAGGCTTCATTACCTTATCTAGGTCATTATGCCATCCTTACTTGTAGCAAGTATATATATGTCACATCATCTAGATTTCAATCCAAATGCACCATACTTACAATTTATATACTTGAAATCACTTAGATCATATAATGCAATAGTCTGTAAACTTGGAGTACCTATTGTAACATACTTCTATTGTGATTGTAACTAATAGAGTTACAACCATAACTCTTATTACTATTACATATTGTGGCTCGAATACTATGTCATACTTATTAACTCGTATCACAGTTGTATCTTGCATTATAATCCCAAACAAGATGGATTTATATCACAATCATACCATCAACCGTCAGTGTAGAAGATTGAATTAACCATGGAAAACTTCATAAGAACTTTGTCAAGTCAAGAGGGTAACTCATATTTTCTGACAGACCTTCACATATGATTTCAGTATGAATACTTTGTATTGCAAAGCTTGGGCGCACCACAAAAACACTTCTTTTTACAGTCTTCATAAAGAAATTTGCATGATTGTTTTCGTTGTGGTTATATAGAACACTGTTACTAGTGTTCATACAAGTCCGGGTTTATTTGTACAAGCGATCACAAAAAAATGTATTCAATGTTTCATGATTCTTTATAGATGCAGAGAATAAGATACTAGTGCTTCTCTAAAATCTGAATAATAGTAGTGTAAGCCATATTGGGATCATGGTTTGTTCAAGTCACAAAAATTGAACTATATCCTTAGAAGATCCATGGTTTCCTTCAATTCATAGTAGTTTCACAAGAATATGTCCAATACAAAGAGATCCTTCATATGCCAACAATAGTGCCATCCTCAATCTACCTTCTTCTAACAACCTTAGCTTTGAAACCTGTTGGAAAATCAAAGTTATTATATATTATAGTTGACTTTCCTTACTTGATAATTACTTGTGATGTTACTTGGTCTTCTATTACTTTTTTATTTCATGTTCATCAAGCAATTACCAAAACAATGAAGATCACAAAAAGACAAAGTACACAAGATATAGACTCCAAGCCATGGAAAAACCCTTCTAAGGGGAAACCCAGAAATAATACCTCTTCTTATAGAATCAATTCAAAATGAGACTTTCAAGACCCAAAGACCAAACCCACATTCCTCCCAAGCACCAAGTCAACCCTTCAACAAGATCTCATCCAAACAAGGAAAAATCTTCCGAAGTCAACAGTGGTCAAAATTCTCACATACTACTCCAATCAATGTCTCTCTCATGCAACTTTAGATCTGTAGCTCGGTCTACAACTTTTGACCCTATAATTAGCCCATAAAACTGTAATTCCTTGCATGTGTGAGCTGAAATACTTCGATTTCAAGGTCGTCTTCCATCGCTCTTGGTTTGCCCTTCCTTCATGGACTTTCACTTTGTAAATATCTTCTTATCAATCTTTCCGTTTATTCCAAATGAGTTGAACTCATATGCTATATATACACTCCACAAGTGGTCAAATAGGCCTCTTCTAGGTTGGCTTCATCTTGATAGGGACGACTTGGTCTTGGAGGATAAGTTAGATTTCTAGACTCAAAATTAATTATTTTCTTTTGTTACAAAGATTCCAAATGGGACTATAATACATGAAAAATGTTTTTATTTGACTTAACAAAAACCTAGAGGCATGAAGAACATGCTTTGACATAGACTTGAGCATGAAAACCATGCTTTAATAAATCAAAATTCTTTCTTTATATAAAGTCATGATTACAAATGTCATTATGAAGACCATATATATTTACATTCTCCAACAATATGATGGTGCCATAATCATTGTCAACGTAGACATCGTGGACAATGTAGCAATTGGCTTTCCGTGGAAACTCAACTGTGCTTCGATTGAAGCTAGCAGTTGACCTAGTTTAGGAGGTTTCAAGGAATTGGCTACTACCCAATCCATTTCTTTGGATCTTTCTAAATGGTGAAAAACAAGTTTCACCTTTCCAAGGTCTACAACTAGTTGAACGATAGAAGATATGCAGACTGTATGGAAATTCCAAATGAAATGTGAACTATCGATCTGACCTGGTCGTGGACTGCAGAGTGAACGCCAAAAAGAATTATTATTTTCCCTACATTGATTTGTGTCTCTACACAGATACATGATCCACACAAAACATACAGGCACACATAGAAATCTTACAAATAAACTAATATGATCTCACATGCCAAATCACACTATGTTAATCTAATTATTTACAAAGGTTCAAACATCATAATCTTCACATCTTCTTGGCCCTCCCATGAGGTAGTTAAGCCATAACTGACTCTGATACCAACACAGAAATTTAAATTAGAGATAGACTACTCATAAGTACATACAAAATAATAATCTTTATTGCACACTTGATTTAGTTACACCACATTTTAGATAATTTGTCTAAAATCCATCTAATTCCAAACATATATCAAAGTTGAGACATTATCTCAAAAAAAAATCCCAAACTAAGTCTAAACTATTGAGATTTTCTGTTTGAGTCAAATAGGCAAAAATCTCTGAAGGGTGACAACAATAGGGATTTAGTTCCTAGATTAGCTCCAGGTTGTTGGGAGGGAGTTAATGCCTCCTATATTTGATGTGAGGGAGTTATGAGGCTGTTAGATTCTTTGTGCTATTTAACAGGCAGTCATTCGGATGATTTGCCAAGAGAGAGTGTGAGGATTTCATGATGTAATCTCCAATTTGATTAATAAAATTCCTGATGCCTATGTTTGGTGGACGTAGCCCAGATTGGTTGGGTGAACCACGTTAAAAGCTGTGTCTTATGTGCTTGTGTATTTTTCTGCTGTGTGTTTAATTAATTTGCTGTGCACCTGATCCAACAATTGGTATCGGAGCATGTTGGAGGTGCTGCCTGGAGATGCTGCCTGGAAGAGCTGGAGCGCTGAGGTGTTGCGTGGTGTTGAAGGTTTTTGTTGCTGATATATCTGCGCGGAGCCGTGGAGCCTGATACGTGTGCTGGTACATATTAAATCGCTGTTGCTGGTGCGTACCTGGTATTTAAATTTCTGGCGCTGGAGGGAGCTGTCACACTGTGTAAAGGTATCTCATATACTTTGTTGTGCGTTTATTGCTGAGTAAAGGTATATAATGTATGGGATGAAGGTATTTGCGTTTATTGCTGAGTAAAGGTATATAACGTATGAGATGAAGGTATAACGTATGGTAAATGGTGTTTAAATCGTGGAATGGAGCAGTGCTTGTTTATAAAAAGCCCGTGGAGGTATAACATATGATTAATGGTGTTAAAGTCGTGGAATAAAAATCCTGTATTTGCCCGACTGGTTGTTTATGCCTCTGCACTTTTTTAAATTACCATGCGCGTTGTGAAATTGTTGATATACCTGGTGCAGTGTGTTTTTTTGATAAAACCCGCAGTCCAGTTTTTTAAAAAAAAACGCAGTGACTCCTATTCAGTTTCGTTGGCAGAGAAAAACAGTGTTGTGTCTGGTAGCAAGAAAAACACAGTGTTGTGTCTGGTATCGATTTGCTTGTTGGCTGCGTATAAACTCAAAGGGCGTATTCTCTTTGGATTGGCTGCGTAAACCCGAAGTTTTTTTTAATTATGCTGCAAAGTGGCAGTAAAAGCAAACATTTTGTTTTTTATTTAAAGCAAAGGAATATCATTGCTTAGGGCAGGAATTTCCTTTTTTGTGTGTGTGGAAAAAGTACAGAGGCACAGGCAGATTTTTTGTTGAGTAAAAACAAAGGCATTGGCAATTTTTTTTTTTTAATTGCTGGTTGGATATTGGAGATTATTGTGTTTTTTTCTTTTTGCTGATACAAGATGGCCAAAACACAAAGTGCCCGGTTTGAAATTGAGAAATTTAATGGCAAAAATAATTTTGAGATCTGGAAGGTGAAGATGCACGATCTGCTGGTTCAACAAGGTGTGGCGAAAGCACTGTTGGGGAAAAACAAAAGACCTGCTTCCATGACGGAGGATGAATGGGATGAGATGGACGATAGAGCTCTGAGCGCAATCCGGTTATGTCTGGCGGACGATGTTCTGTTTAACATTGTGTCAGAGAAAACCGCCGCAGGCTTGTGGTCGAAGCTTGAGAAGCTCTACATGACTAAATCTTTGACAAATCGGATTCTCCTGAAACGGCAACTTTACAGTTTGCGGATGAAAGAAGGTACCTCAATTGCTGATCACCTGAATGTTTTTAATACCTTGTTGGTGCAATTAAACAGTCTAGATGTGAAATTTGATTTAGAGGATAAGGCGATAACTTTATTATGTTCATTGCCCGAATCCTGGGATCACTTTGTTACTTCCATAAGTTTTAGTACATCAGAAATTCTTGAGTTTGACGATGTTGTTGGAGCCTTGTTGGCTGAGGAGACGAGGAAGAGGTCAAATGCAGACACCTCTACATCTGAGGTAATGATGGCCAGAGGTCGCTCACGAGAGAGACACTCCGGGGGAAAGCATAGCGACTCTCGTTCGAAGTCCAAAGGAAAGAAGCCAAAGGTGAAGTGCTGGCATTGTGGCAAGGTTGGACATCTGAAAAAGGATTGCTGGAAACGAAAGTAGGCTGCTAAAGAAGGCTCTTCGACAGAAAAGAAGGAAGCCAACACCACGGATGCAGGTTCAGTATCAGGTTCAGGTATGAGTGATGAAGTATTGTCAGTTAATGTTTCAAAACATGATCAACATTGGTTGTTAGATTCCGGGGCATCTAACCACATGTGTATACATAGAGATTGGTTTAAAACATATAGATCAATTGATGATGGTGTTGTGTACATGGGTAATGATGTAACATGTAATATTGTTGGGATTGGAAGCATACAACTACAAATGTTTGATGGCACAACCAAAATATTAACTAATGTAAGGCATGTACCAGATTTATGGAAAAATTTGATTTCATTAGGAGCACTTGATTCAAATGGATATAAAACTGTAATTCAAGGTGGAGTTATGAAAATTTACAAAGGCATCTTACTAGTTATGAAAGCTAAGAAAGTAGGAAATCTATTTCAGTTAGAAGGTAGAACTGGGTCAGATCATGTGTCTGTGTCTGAACATGACGGTAGTTCCATTCACTTATGGCATCAAAGATTGGGGCATATGAGTGAAAGAGGATTGAAAATTTTGGCTGACCGAAAGTTACTTCCTAATCTAAGATCTGGAAAATTGGATTTCTGTAAACATTGTCTGTTTGGTAAACAAAGTAAACAAAAGTTTAAAACAGGCAAACATACTAGTAAAGGCATACTTGATTATATCCATTTAGATGTTTGGGGTCCAGCCCCTACAGCGTCATATGGTGGTTCATCTTATTTTGTATCATTCATTGATGACTTTTCTCGGAAAGTTTGGGTCTTCATGTTGAAAAAGAAGTTTGATGTTTTTACAGTTTTCAAGCAGTTTAGAGCATTGGTAGAAAACAGCACTGGTAGAACAATAAAATGTTTAAGAACTGACAATGGTGGTGAGTTTTCCTCCAAGGAGTTTGACAGCTATTGCAAGGATGCAGGGATCGAAAGACATAAGACCACGGTTTATACTCCTCAGCAGAATGGAGTTGCTGAACGCATGAACAGGACTCTTCTAGAGAGAGCAAGGTGTATGCTGAGTAACGCCGGGTTGCCGAAGGAGTTGTGGACGGAAGCAGTGGCAACTGCTTGTTATGTGATAAACCGATCTCCGTCAACAGCAATAGACTGCAAGGTTCCGCAAGAGGTATGGACAGGACACCCTTGTGACTATTCTAAACTCAGAGTGTTTGGTTGTGATGCATATGCTCTAGTGCCTAAACATCAGCGAACTAAATTAGATCCAAAGTCTAAAAGGTATATTTTTGTTGGGTATGGTGATGGAACAAAGGGATTTAGATTGTGGGATCCTACTACCCGCAAAATCATCATCAACAGAGATGTAAGGTTTAATGAATCCTCTCTTGTACAGTTAGATGTAGATAGAAGATTGAAACAGGATGATGTATCTGATTTCCAGCATATTCAGTTTGACAACATTTCTAATGATAGTCATAACGACCATAGTTCAGATTCTAGTCATGAACAGGTTTCAGAATCAGATTATGAACAGGGTTCAGATGGAGGACATGAACAGGGCTCAGATGGCGATCATGAAGAAATTCCTACAGTTGATAGACAGCCAGTTGTGGAAGCACCAGAAACATTCTTAAGGAGATCTACAAGGATCAAACGCCGTCCGAGAAGGTATGATGATTCAGTTGCTTTGATCGCTAATGATGATGAACCTTTGTGTTATCAGGACGCTGTAGAAGGTTCAGATAGTGACAAATGGAAAGCAGCCATGAAGGAAGAAATGATGGCATTAGGTAAGAATGGCACGTGGGATCTGGTTGAACTTCCCAAAGGCAGGAAAACTGTGGGATGCAAGTGGGTCTTCAAGCTGAAACGAGGTGTGAATGATACGGAAGACAGGTACAAAGCTCGGCTGGTTGCAAAAGGGTTTTCTCAGAAAGCTGGCATAGACTTTCATGAGATATTTTCACCAGTGGTTAAAATTGTTTCAATTAGAATTGTGTTAGCATTAGTGGCTCTGTTTGATTTGGAGTTGCAGCAGTTAGATGTTAAGACTGCATTTCTACATGGTGATTTAGATGAGGAAATATATATGGAACAACCGGAAGGGTTTGTTCAGCATCGCAATGCGAAATTTGTCTGCAGGCTCAAGAAGTCATTATATGGCTTGAAGCAGTCGCCTCGGCAGTGGTATAAGAAGTTTGATTCTTTCATGTTGAGTCAGAAATATGTTAGAAGTGAATATGATCATTGTGTTTATTTTAAACAGTTAAATAATGGCATGTTCATTATCTTAGTGTTGTATGTTGATGATATGCTTTTAGCAAGCAAAAGCATTGAAGAAATCAACAGGTTGAAGACTCAGATGGCAAGGACGTTTGATATGAAATATCTAGGAGCCGCAAGACAGATTTTGGGCATGGAGATTTTCAGAGACAGGGGCAATGGTAAGCTGTGGCTATCACAACAGAAGTATGTTGAGAAAATACTTTTGAGGTTTGGTATGAACAATGTGAAGCCTGTGTCGATCCCTTTAGCTTCCCATTTTAAGCTTTCTTCGAGTTTATGTCCTAATACAGATGAAGAAAAGGATTATATGTCTCGAATTCCTTATGCCAATGTAGTAGGATGTTTGATGTATGCGATGGTGTGTACGCGACCAGATATTTCTCATGCAGTTGGGGTTGTCAGCAGGTACATGGCAAATCCGGGTAAAGAGCACTGGTCAGCAGTGAAATGGGTGCTTCGGTACTTGAGAGGCACAAGTAGTCATTGTATTTCTTACAATAAGAGTAGTGAATATGTTTGCGGATATGTTGATTCCGATTTTGCAGGTGATTTGGATAAGAGAAGATCAACTTCAGGGTACGTCTTTACTCTTGCAGGTGGAGCTATAAGCTAGATGTCAAAGCTACAGAACATTGTTGCTTTGTCCACTACTGAAGCAGAATACATTGCTGCTTCTCATGCTTGCAAAGAGGCAGTTTGGTTGAAAGGTTTGCTTGGTGAGTTTGGTAGGTTACAGGATAACATCAGGTTACTTTGTGACAGTCAAAGTGCAATACATTTGGCTAAAAATCCAGCGTATCATAGTAAGTCAAAGCATATTCCAATCAAATATCATTTCGTAAGACAGGTTATCACTGAAAGGGGAGTTTCTCTTGAAAAGGTGCATACAAAGGAGAACTGTGCAGACATGTTCACGAAACCAGTTTTGTTGGAGAAGCTACGCTGGTGTTTGGCTTCTCTTGGCTTGCAGAAAAGATAAAAGAATAATAACAGGGCATCAGACGAATTGTTGTCAAGGTGGAGATTGTTGAGATTTTCTGTTTGAGTCAAATAGGCAAAAATCTCTGAAGGGTGACAACAATAGGGATTTAGTTCCTAGATTAGCTCCAGGTTGTTGGGAGGGAGTTAATGCCTCCTATATTTGATGTGAGGGAGTTATGAGGCTGTTAGATTCTTTGTGCTATTTAACAGGCAGTCATTTGGATGATTTGCCAAGAGAGAGTGTGAGGATTTCATGATGTAATCTCCAATTTGATTAATAAAATTCCTGATGCCTATGTTTGGTGGACGTAGCCCAGATTGGTTGGGTGAACCACGTTAAAAGCTGTGTCTTATGTGCTTGTGTATTTTTCTGCTGTGTGTTTAATTAATTTGCTGTGCACCTGATCCAACATAAACTCGATAAAGAAGCATTATCTCCAAGTTATATTGAATCCAATAAATCAATAAATCAAGATCCATTGTCATAATGATATATGTTTATGTGTATCGTCGAATTATGATTAGTAGGATCAAGATACTTCGAAAGAAGTTTCATGTTTTTTTCTTTCTTTTCTCGTTGATCGAATAAGTCCAAATGATACATGCTTCATGTTACAACAAGATCATACCAATAAATCTTTCTCCTATACGTTTGGTTTGGTTATAATGGACTTGGCATAAATGCATGCACTTGGTTTTCATGATATTATTTGTTAAAGTGGGACTTTTATTTTCCATATGTCAAAGAGTGGACTTGAAACCTATTATATATTCAACCTTTGAGCATTTTTCCCAGTGTATTTTTAGAAACAAATATTTCGTAGTTCCTTGACCACTCAAGAGGACATTTATATCTTCTCTTAGATGACGTTTCCCTTTCAATTACAACAAATATAGTATGAGATATGAGCATTAACATTTAATTGATTCCAGAGATGATTTGGAATTGTGCATAATAGAATTGAATGGGTTTTTTCTCCTTTTTCAAATGAATTCTATAATTCTCAATTTACCGTCATTAACATGAAAATTTAGCATAGTATTTAAAAATAAACATCAAATTTAATTTAAATAATCAAAGTCACAAAGTTTAGGTGAAAAATAATATAGTAATGTAGTTCTCGAAGCATTGGCTATGTTTCCAGTTTTGCACAAATGTCGAACTACTTCGTCATTTCTCCCTCAAAGAGGGTTTCTCTTTTTACAAAAAGAGTTGATTTTTTCTCCCAATAAGGGGTTGGTTCTCCTTTACAAAGGGTTGAAATATTCTCCCAATTAGGGGTTAGTTTTCCTTCTCAAAGGGTCGAGCTTGCATGAAGTGGCTCATTCTCGCATAAGGGACTCACAAAATCTCTTTCCCAATAAGAAGCTTCATTTCATAAGAAATACTGCTACTTGCTTATTATTTTTCAAAGAGTTTATAAAATACTCTTCAAAGATATTACAAAAGGTATCTCATTTTTCACAAAAATCCATTTTTTTATAGGCTAAGAACAATTAGTTTGGAATTTAATGCCAAAATCTTATCGCAAATATGTTGGGAATCAAATATATAAATAAAATGGATTTTTTTGTTTAAATAAATGCAATATCATCCATTTCAATACAAAAATCAAGTGCACCATATGGCGTCTAAGTTGTGCTTCTGTAGGCTAGGCTATAGGTTCAATCCCCAACATCAATTGCATGTGGTGCAATGGCTACGATGTTTGAGTTTTGGGGCACAAGTCATGGGTTCAGTCCTTCCTATCATATATTTCGTGAAGTAAAATTTTGATCCTCCCTGACCTTTCCACATAGGCTTTCTAGAAGCTCTACATGGCAACCTCTAATTGGTCCATGTGGAAACCTTTGGGTGGTCCATGTGGCAGCCATATGTCAACTTCTCATTAGCCAATTCAATTTGTCACGTGTCAACCCTGTCACTCATCTTGCCTCCACATGGAAGCCATGTATCAACTTCTCTTTAAGCCATGTTAATATGTCATGTGTTAACCTTATCACTCATATTTTTATGTGTTAGCATTTGAGTGTACAATGTGTGAGCCTTACACTCTCATGTTTCCATGTGTCAACATCTAAATGTTCCACATGTTAGCTTTTCCACCTCATCTTGCCATGTGTTAGTCTAAATGTGCCACATGTCATATATGCCATTGAAGCTTGCCACATGTCAAAATTTTACAAATCGAATGAGCATGGTAACATCAAAACTATAAGTTGCTGCGATATTTTCCATGTTTGGTTTAAACTTTAATAGGCCATAGTTTTTGCATACGGTGTTTGTTTGGTTCCATTCAAATTATGTTGCAAAGCTCTTGAAAATATTTTCAACATGCATACATTTTCATTAGAAATCAAGACCAACTTCAAGTTGTTTATTGTGAAGATCCTCCATCGAAATTCAATACATATTCATGGTGAGGAACTTTTCTTTCTCTCTCTTAGAGGCTAATTTTTGTACTCTCATTCTCCTTGTTGCTCAACAAATACATAAAATATACGTTGCATATAATGTCATGTTATAATAAGTCATCACTGTTGGGAATCACGATTGTTGTTAGATCGAAACTTGTAGGTGTTAGTCAACAATTGCATCGCCAGAGATAAGGATCTATGAGAGGCGGTTAGTCCATGTCACAAAACACATGGGGAGCATTGGTTTATCCAATGTCCAAAAATATCCCCCCCAACGCGAGTAAGGTGTGTATCAAACTCGTGACCTATGCTCTGATTCCAATTGTTGGAAATACTGGGAGGGGGTGAATCAATATTTCTTTTCAATTGTTATTTTTACTAGTTAGATCACTTATAATTATAACGCAAAATGAAAAATAAGAATAAATACATTTATGAACTTCTTCTTTCCAATAAATCCAATACAATATACTGTAGGGCTCCAACCCTAGATGAAGACACCAATCTTCAATCTTCTAGGCTCCAACCTATATTTTTCCAAGCACCGACTTGGACTTCCCAAGGCTCCAAACTTGTCACTTTGAGGCACCAACCTCTAGGGCTCCAACCCTATCTCTGGTACAAGCTTCAACCTAGTCTCTTGAGGACTCCTATCCTCTAGGGCTCCAACCCTATCTTCCAAGGCACCAACCTTGTCTCTATGAGGCTCCAACCTCTAGGGCTCCAACCCTCAGCTTCAATTCGTCAATATAGGTTTAATGATTCTTCACGACTCCCAATATATTCTTCAACTAGCCATGTCTATGTTCAATAATGCCTCCTCCAAATTACTTCATCAATGACAACCTTGTCTTCTCAGAAGGTGTCACCACTGCTCTTCATATTACCCAAGCAAATATCTCCAAAGTCACCTCATGATTTCTTCAATGCATCATGGTCTCCAATGATATCTCCAAGGCCTTCAAGGTGTCTTCAATCGGTAGCCCAATTTCTACACCTGCTCTAAGCCTCTTCAAGGGATTCTTCAAGAACTCTCTAAGGGAGTCTTCACAATGCTTCAACAACAAGATATTTCTCCACAAGATCTTCAATAGGTTCTCCAAGATGTCTACAATAACTGCTCCAATGGACTACTACAATTAGTCTCTAAATGCACTAGATGTTCTTCAAGGCTACTTTCACAAGTACTTTAAATATGTTCAAACCCAAAGCCCAATCAAGAGATGCACAATGTATAGTTCCAAATTGATATAGTTATTGTTCCTAGATGAGGTCTTGTTGCAAAATAGGTTTACTTCAATCAAGATCCAAATTCTGCTTCCCAACAATCCTAGTGTTTGACTGTTCAAGGATCCAACACTTCACTGTGAAAATATACTCCAGGTCACTTAATGCTTCACTGTATAAGATATTTTTAACTTCACTGTTTAATACGACATGTCTTCATTTCATCATTGATTAAGCCTTCAAATGCTTCACTTTCCACCAAATGCTTCACCATCTAAGCCACCAAATGCTTCAATGTCCACCAAATGCTTCACTGTCCAAGCCACCAATTACTTCATTGTCCACCAAATGATTCACTGTCCAAGGTCTTATAACTTGTTTAGGCCACCATCACTTCTAGACTCACTTGTTGATTGTTTATGCCTTCACTCAATGGAAAAATTGATAATCACAGTCATTCCATAGTTATATCTTCACTAAAACCGAACCTTCAAAGTATCACTAGTTTAGAGGGCTTGAGGTTTTAATGGTATTAACATAGATACTGCTGAGATGTTATGTGGCTAGTACAAAGCTTAAGATCAGTTGATCTAAAGTCTAAGGTGCTAAGTTTTTAGTTCGATGAGAGTCCAATATTTAAAGACAGGGCTTACGTACATACTCCACATGTCCAAGCTCCTAACACTGTAACATATATTGAGTTTTATTGTTGAGCTCATAGGTGATAGTCCAAACCTTTGAAGGAAGGTCTAAAGATGAAACAAATATGACCCTTCCAAAAATTTTGTCCACTGTTTTGTGTCTTTTTGTCTCATCCCTTTAAATGCTAATAGTTTTGAGCCCTCCACATAGGTAAGTCCGAGTTGTATAGGCTTATCTCCATAGGTCTAAGCCTAAGTATAGGGCTGCAATTTGAACTGTGGTATAGTTTTGAAATCTGAGGCTGAAAAGATATATCACTATCTGAGTTCCTCAAGTTATGGTTGAACACAAGATTGGTTCGAGATTTTTCCCAAATAATTATATCCTTTCTTCCTCCTTGGCCTCCTTACTCCTTCGTCTTTATGTGATCTTCACTGAAATTTATATGTTAGAATGACGAGTCTGAACTCCTATATATACTGGTTTGACCTCCAAGGAATAGACATGTCTCTTGAGGGGACATGATGACCTACATAAGTTGGCTCAGGTCGGCTAGGCAAAAATAATAATTTTTCTAACTTATAAATTCAATATCTCACAATCTAGAAGGAGTTAGGAGGTGTATAATAGCTCGTTAGAAAGGGAAAAATATCCTCTACAAGATCATGTCAATTTCATCCTTAGGTAAGGTTATTTGATCATCAATAAAATAATATTTGTGAAATTGTTATCATTATTTCATTTAAGCAGCCTTTAGGATTTTGTGTCAAGGACAAATTTTAGGGCTTCTTCACTTGAGTTCTCCATTAGGATAGGCATCCTTATTTCATTAAAGATTAGGGCACTATAAGCATCAATCAAGGAGGGATTTTCATCATATGGATAAGGGCTAGGGAATCATCAATGTATAATATTATGCTATGGCATACAAGGTAAAGAACATCATTATAAAATCCCCTAGGGTTGACTCCATTAATGGATTGACCTCATATTGACTTAAGTGACATATACATAGGAATTTCTTCTAGGATGAGGATAGGGCAACATCACACATCACAAGAATATTTTCCATCACAATGAATGCCATATTGACATCAATGAAAACCTTGACCAACAGTCTCCCCCTTTGTCATTGATGGCAATATTCTTGCCCTTCGAACAATTTATCCCCCTTTGACATCAATGGAAAATGAGGTGCCCAAGAACTCCCCCTATCAAGCTGCTTCTCTTCATCATATTTTTCATCAATGATAGTTCTTCATAGATATGTTGCTCCTGCTATCATGGTGCTCTTGCTTCAATGAACTTGATCCCCATAATCCTCTACATGTCTTCATGGAAATGGATGAGGTAGATGATCCACAAACTCCCCCTACCTTCATAAACTCCTCTAACACTTTTTTTTCAAGAGAGATTGTTTCCTTGTGATCAAGTGGAATATATCTTCTATAATGGTCCATAAGATGAGAAGGATTGTGTTCTTCAATGGATTTTCTTCCGAGAGATGATCTAACAAAAGATGATTGTCCATGTGTGACTCATCAAGGATTTCATAGGGCCCTTTCATGGATAGCTTATGCAAGAATGATCACAAGCTCCCCCTAAGTGTATGCATGGTCTCCTTTTTGGCATAGTATCATCATAAACACTTGGAATATTACACCTGCCAAGGATGTATTCATCAAATCAGCAACATGTGTTGTTGGCTTGACTATTCAAGAGACTTTCAGATCCAATTTGCTTCCTTCTCCATACTTGTGAAACTTTCTTTTCTTGCTTGGTAGTCATGTTTTTAGCTTGTTTAGGGACCCGAGTCAAGTTACAATCACGATCCATATGTCTAATGTTATGAGAATTGAAGCATTCAGTTTTGGACATAAATCAAGAAGCATAATTTCCTCCTGCAAAGTTTCTTTGGGAAAATGATGGGGACCATTATATTTGTCCTTGTGGTATACCCTACAATCCTTTGCCATATGACCAAAATTTGTACAAAAATAGCAATAACCAAAAAATATACTTTGGTACCTGGAGGGTGGATATTGCCTTGATGAACTTCTAAGGTCATTATGTCTTGGGATCCTTTGATCAAATTTCTTGCCTCTTCCATTCTTGACACCATTTTCATATCTTCTTGAAGTAGGGTTTCTTCCAATGCCATCTTGACTCTTTTCCTTGCCTTTGCTAGAATTGGGGGCATCAATATTTATTCCAATCTTCTCGACATCCTTGTTATTTGAAGTATTAGGGTTTGCATCATTACTATTTGAGGGTTCACCTGCATAACCAAGACTTGATTTATCAAGAGGATATATTTGATGAGTTAGGATGTCATCTACGGTTTGAGAGCTCTTAAGACTCTTGTTTAGATGATCAACTTCTTTCTTTAGGAGATAAATTTCTTCTTTCATCATATTGAATTATTCGTCCTTCTTTCATAGATGGTTCTCTATTTCTTCCTTCATCTTGGTTGCTTCACATGATTGGGACTTAAATGAGGTGATTTCTGATTTTAATTTAGTGATGTCTTCATCCTTTTCTTCTAGTTGGAATGTCATGGCATTGAATTGTCCTTATGCTTGTTTCTTTTCTTATTCTAGTTGAGATTTAAGGGAGGATACCTCTTCCTTGTATTGACCAATTTCCGCTTCAAGTTTGTTCAAGTCCTTGTGTCTTTGTTCAAGATAGCTTGACCAAGTGTCTTCCTTTTTCTTTTCTTTATCCAATTGATTTTCCATGGATTTCACTTCTCCATGATCTCTTTTCTTCTTTTGATGACAATCCTCCTTTAGATTGGTGAGCTCCTTATCTCTTTCTTGTACCTGAAGCTTAAATAGGTCAACTTCCTTCCTCCTCTTGTCAAGGTTAGGTCACCGTATTGTAATTTCTTCTTAAGCTCTTCATTTTCTTTTATCAAACTGCTTATCTCTTCTAGAGTAGCTATAAGTTTATCCATGAGATATTCTTCGAAGTCTTCTTTATTTTCTTCATCTTCTAGGTATTTCTTGGCCTTAATGTCTTCATTCTTGTTTTAAACTTCCTTAATGGGTTCTATATTTCTTTCTTTTTTTCCATTATCTTCCTCATTAGTGGTCATGGTCATTGCTTCTTTTGAGTGAAGATCTTGAATTTTGTCCCACATGCCTTTTGTCAATGAACAATTTTTCACTTTGATCTTTCTAACATCTAGCAGACCACTCAAGATTATCTTCATCTCCCTTGTATTACATTCCTTGGATTCTTCTTCCATCGTGTTTTCAATAATCACTAATTCCTAGACTTCAAAATCTTGAGCCACTAAGAAATTCCTCATTCTCACCTTCCACATATTAAAGTTTCCATTGAACAATGGAACTCTCCCAATTTGATTGTCTTCAGTTTTCATGGTTGAAGAAGAGACATATTTAGGAGGATTGGATACTTTCTTCCTTGGCTTTGCCATTTGTGTTTTAAGGATCTACCTTCAAGCTGTTAGGATTTGAGTGAAGGCACTGGCTCTGATACCACTTATTGGGAATCATGATTGTTGTTAGACCAAAACCCGTAGGTGTTAGTCAACAATTGCATTGCCAGAGATAAGGATCCACGAGAGGCTGTTAGTCCCTGTCACGAAACACACGGGGAGTGTTGGTTTATGCAATGTCCAACACTCACTTGTTTAATTTTCCCTTATTGGGGTCTGATATGCAACATACCATGGTGTAAAAATATTATAACATCAAATTTCACATTTAATGAGTGATATATCACCATATATTATCATATAAATGAGATTAATTTCTTCATTCTTTTCAACAATGGAAACAAGCAAAAGGTGATTTTGGAGGTGCTAGAAATGCATGACAAACAAAGCTCAGCTACATAGATATGTTATACGTTTCTTACCGAAAGATTCAAATGGACGCTCGCCATTGGGTTTCTCTTTCTTGATGGAATCTTCCCTCCATAAGTGATCTTCTTCATAAGATTCCTCTTGATTGTTTGTCGTTAACCAACTCTTTCATCTACTATCTCTTTCTGAATGGATGCTTGTAGAACTCCCTTGTAATTCCTAAAACAAAGTTGTGGATGAATATTTCAACACTTATCAACGTAATGACCACTTATCTTACAATGAATGCAATAGTTTGTTTTTTAATAGTAAATTTGTGTTTCCATTCTCCCCATCTTGACTTAGAGAGTGATCTTTGCATCTTACTTCTTTCATGGTCAACATGATCTTCCTTTGTGAGAACTTTCTCTTCCAACACTTGGATACAAAATAGTTATGTAATCCACAAAAAACACATGGAAATGAATACCATATTTTTGTGCCACATGGCCATTCTTCTTGTAATCAATGAAAACATTGGAGTAATCATGCTTGTTATGCATTTTATGGTTTTCCTTTATGCAATTCTAATGAGGGGAAATTATCTTAAATCCTCCTTTGGAATGCTCAACTCTCTTTGGGCATCTTTTGTATTCTTTTTTGACACATTTCCCATGATTGAAAGATGGTACAAATATCGAAATGCTTCATTATTTCTCCTTAAAAAAAGGGCTCTAATTTTAAAAAAGGGATAAAATATTCTCTAAATAAAGGGTTGGTTCTCTTTTAAAAAGGGTTCAAAGCTTCTCCCAATAAGGGTTTGGTTCTCCTTCACAAAGGGCTAAGATTCTCACATGCAGTGGTTCATTCTCACATAAGGGACTCACAAAAAATCTCTTCTAATAAAAAGCTTCAATTCATAAGGAAGACTATTACTTTCTTATTCTTCTCCAAAGAATTTATAAAATACTCTTCAAAGAGCTTAAAAAAAACATGTATTTAAAAAAATAATCCATTCTTTTATTGGCCAAAAGAAATTAGCTTGGTTTTTAATGCCCAAGTCTTATCCCAAATGTGTTGGGGTTTAAATCTTTAAATAAAAGGGATTTTTCTGCTTAGAAAAATGTAATATCCTCCACTTCAAAACAAAAATCAAGTATGTGGTGTGGTAGTTAAGTGGTTGTGTTTGTGTAGGCTAGATTAGGGGTTCAAAATAGTGGTTATATATGTTATAAATAATATTAGTGTTATTTTAAAAATCAATCCTAAGTGGTGCAATGGCTAAGATGTTGGAATTTACCTTGTGACCTTGAATTTCTAGAAACATGGCAACTTTTGGTTGGTCCATGTGGTAGTCATTCACTCAATCACATGTTATCCTTGCCATCTCATAAGTCAAGCCAACATGGTGATATCAACATGGTACCTTATTGTGATATTTTTGGTTGGTCCATGTGGTAGCCATTCACTCTATCACATGTTATTCTTGCCATCTCATAAGTCCAGTGAACATGGTGACATCAACAGTGTACTTTATCGTGATATTTGTTGTTGGTTCATGTGTTAACCATTCACTCTATCATATGTTATCCTTGCCATCTTATAAGTCAAGTCAACATGGTACCTTATTGCGATATTTTTCATGTGTAGCTTAATTTGAAATTGTTGATTGTGAAGATCCTTCTGAATCAAGAGATAATATCAATACTCTCAGCATTCACTATATTTCTCAGGAAACTTGTTATAATAATGTTGCAATTTGAGCCTTTATTTTCCAAAATGTATTGATGTGATAATATCAAGTAAAACAGCTTAGACCTTGTATAGAGTGTGAAGAAGGGAACTTGTGAAGCTGCCATATGATCCGTGCAAATGTTTTAAATGAACTTTATAATTTTGGTTGGAATAATAATCCAAAACAACGTGCAAATGTTTTAAATGAACTTTATAATTTTGGTTGGAATAGTAATCCAAAACAACGTTAAATGTTTTAAATGAACTTTATAATTTTGGTTGGAATAATAATCCAAAACAACGTTAAATGTTTTAAATGAACTTTATAATTTTAGTTGGAATAATAATCCAAAAGGTAAAGTGTCAGAGAGTCCTCTTAAAAGACTCTCTGACAGTATATCAGTATATACTGTTACATCAGTATCTGCGCATTGTTCAACTGTTGTAAAGGACCATTTGCATTATGTATGGTGTCATGAAGAAAACAGTGAGAGCGATGCCATCTTCATTTTACAACAACCAGCAATGGGGCAGGAGACATCTGCTTGGGTTGTCAAGACAATAATTGTATGTTTTAGAGTTGTAATTCAGAGGTTAGATAGCTACGAGTATGAAATAGACTTAGAATCCCAATAATAAAAATAATTTGATTTCATTTTAAAAATAATTTGATATTGATTTCATCGATATCAATGGTGAACTGGTCACATGTTAATCATTTATTATCTATCAGTTTCTGAAGTCTCTGCTTTTATTGGCCTTCATTGTGGTGTAGACATGCGAACAGTCCCAGAATATGAAGGTGCAGTTACATTATCATGCGAATATCCACCGTTAGTACGCTTTCATGCCACATGCAAAGCATTACTTACTTTTGTGACCTTTTGTTATTTAATGAAAACTTTAAGTAAGTAAAATCGACATTGAGCTCGTAAAGCCTCACTGTATTAAGAGCATAGGTTATGCAGTATCCCTTAAAAACTCAAAGCTGAACGCAGATATCCAACAGAACAAATAGGCAATTGGAAGAAGAAGTTTCTCGGATCAAGAGTATGATCAGATTGGGTTGAGAAAAATGGTCAACTGAAATTATTTAATTTATTAACTAAATTTTTAAATATTATTTTTATTTTTGGAACCGAGGTATTTATAAGTAATGATTGATTTTATTTTTCTTCTTTGTCCTGAAGATGAACTACAATGATTTATTAAAAAAAATCATGATATGATTATTCTTAAATACAAAAAAAATCCACAAATGATGATGTAATAGTGGTTGGAAAATGATTGGAGGGTCGAGAGTGATTCACGATGGATGGTTACAAATAATCTCGGGTTGCTCCTTTTAATTATTTTCCACCACCTCATGGAAACACAGATCAATCAGATTTATTTCGGCATGTTTGGATGCGGATTAAAACCATCTTGAGTCCATTCTGAAACCACCTCAGGGTAAAATCAGTTTCAGTGCATCAAAATTATTAAAGTGAAGCAGAAAGGTATTGTAAATGCTCACGTATCGTTTTCATATAATAAATTTAATATTGTTATATTAAAATGTAAAATTATTAATCGGATAAGTAGTAGTACATTATAAATTATTTAATATTTAATTATTATTTTAATTTTAATAGATGATATCTTGATGGGGTGTTAATGCCGAGGATGCAGGGCCTCGAAGGTAATGTCTGCTACCCCCTAACGGATGTGATGGGCAATAAAGAAGATTAGGATGCGGTCTTATTTTACATATAATGGCATCTACGATTTGTAGTTGGCATCCACCATTAATTGGAGTTGTATGGAAGGCTCTGGTTCCATTGTGTGGGGTTCGTCTGGAGGCAAGGGTTGGGCATCGGCCTCCCACTGCATGCAATCTTTCTAGTCTGTGATAGCAAAGACTCTAGCATTAAGTTACAAGTATGGAATTGTGGCAGAGAGTGGTGAAGGCAATGGCTTGTGAAGGTGGTGGAAGAAATGGCCAAGTTTCTTGAGTGCTCTGGTTCATGTATCACTACTAGGAGCTTTGAAGGCTGGTGGGCTAGTGTCTTTCTCAATTGCTACTATTTGTATGGAGTCTCAGGTATTTTCCTTTCATTGTCTTGTTTGTTTTGTCATTTTTCTTTTCCGCATTTTCGAGTCTAGCTCTGAGGTCTCAGAGTCTTTATCTCTGAGTCTGGAACACTAGCCTCAGGCTATGGTTTAAGGTTGGGGTGGTTTGTTTCTTTGCATGTGTCTCCTATTTCCAAGTCACGGGTTTTGGTTAGAATTTGGGAAGTCGTTTATTAAATGGGTAAAGGCTTTAGGGCTTTGTCATGCTAAATTTGTAGTAAGGCTAGGGAGGCCTTGATAGTTGTTGTTTAGGGATTGTGTTCGCAAAATTGGTGATTAGGGCTTGTGGTTAAAATTGGGTCTCTTTCTTTGTTTAATGGTGTCGGGGTTTGACTCCTATATAGAATTTGTTGATCCTTTTGTCTCTCTTGACAGAGTATTTGTCGAGTCTAGAGTTGTTTTTCTAAGCTACGGAGATGATATTTTAAGGTGGCATCCTAGTCCTCTCACTAGTGGGTCTAACTTATTTTCTTGTTTCTTTGCAAGGAGTGGAATTCATAATAGTTGTCCAAGGTGTGCCCCCAAGGTTTTGTCCATGCCACCATGGCAAAGAATGAGATATAGATGCAGAGGAGTTGGGAGTGCTCCTCAGGGTCAACAAGGAGTGAGACCCTTTTCTCATGACTTGGTTGCCACCTATTTCAACGTGGTTCCCCTAGAGACAAGGAAAACAATTTGAAAGCTAGAGACTCAAGAAGGGATTGAAAGACAATCTCATTCAGATTCTAAGATCATGGAGGATATGTTGGGATGGGTTCATGGCCATGGGCACACTAGGGGAAGGAATAAGCACTACTTAAATTCAATGGCTTTGCATTGGCAGATGAAGGACCTCTTGGGTCTAGTCTTGGAAGAAAAGAAAGTGGAGAGGAATAATGTTTTCGCCTCCTTGGAAGACATCAAAAGGATGCTTAAGAACCAACATTTATGCCTCGACAAGATTGATTCCCACCTGGCGTATGTTGAAGGCCATATCGCTTGTGAATCAAATAGTTGTGATTTATTAGACCCTTTAGGCTCTAGTGCGAGGGTCCTTGCAACGATCTCCTCCTTGAACAATGATCAATGACCAAGCAGGATGGCTCATGTGTGCAACAATTTATGTTTCAGCCTTCTGCCCAAGATTCAGGGCATATGTTTATTTTGTAGGTATTGAATGCTAGTTGTTGTTATGGTTCATCTTGATGCTGGTGTATGCACATTTTGATGGTTATGAATATTGTTGTTTTTACGGCTCATCTTGGCATATGTCTATGTGTTTGGTTTAATATGGTGCCAACTATTTTTGTGTTTGGCTTATCTTGGTGCCAACTATGGCATGCTTTTGGGTTTGTTTGGATAATTACATGTTTGGGGGTTTCACAATGTATGAAGGCCTAATGCTTTTGTTGTCGACCTAGGCATTTTATGTTTGTAATAGTTATGTGTCAGCTATGTGAGTATTTAGGTATTCTATGTTAACTTTATTGGCTAGTAATGTAATGGGTTGGAGGGTAAGGTTCTTGTCACCGGTCTGAGCACATAGTTATGATGGGTTTCCTTTGTATTGGGACTTACTTGAGTGTTGTTGAGGCTAAGTCTTGCTTGTATATGTATGGAAAAGACAAATAAACTCCTAAGGGAGAAGTGCGGAAAATCTATGTATATATGTTTTATTGAGCAATACAAAAGCCTCAATTAACGAAAAAATAAAATAATAGATGATATATATAATTTTAAAGGTCATGTTAATCCACAATGCAATCACAAGAATTGACTTTTCACAGAATAAATTCTAAAATAATTGATAAAGGGGTCATAGGATTCTTTAGCAAAAATATGCAAAAATATTATGAAGAATATACACGAAAATCTTACCATCAAAGTTTGAGGTAGTATTAGAATGTTGGTGATCATAATGATGATAATATATCAAGGAAAAACATCATAGCTTAGACATAATAGGGAAAGGGCCTTTAGGATGGTGAAACAAGGTGAGAAATTGGGTGATCTTTATGGAAAGAATAAAAATTTTGGAGGGGGTATTTTAGGCTAGAAGACATCTAATTTAACCTATGAGTTGGAACCTCCATCTTCTTCAATTCCAAACTTGTTTTCTAGAGCCACCATCTAGAGCTTCACATTGCAACTGATATTTGTGAGATATGCCTCCAACCTCATAAATATTTCCTCTTCTTGATCTTGGAGGTTATTATGAACAAATTTGTTGGCCATGGTTTGGGTTTTACGACCTCATGTTTAAAATGATTTTTGGATCCTTGTTGATCTATTTTGATGCACTACCATCACCATCATGTATTGCTTGTCCTTACCTCAAATTTCATACTTAGTCATTTTTCTAAAAAGTAGTGTGTGTAACTTTTTCATTACCCCATGCACCACACACCACCCCGTTCGATACATTCCCTGCTCTACACACTACTCACCCCTACACTACCCATTTCTCCACACATCTATTCCTATGCATACATAAATCTTCTGCAAAATGTATACTATAATAATATATGAAAATGATTTCTCTGCTTATAATTCATAGTGAAAAATAGTTGTTTGCTCCTTTCAACGTTTATTGAAAGCTCATTAAGAAATTCAAATCTCTGAGGTGAAAAGGAATTGATATCATACTATGTGAATTTTCCACCATTATACCACTTAATGACATACAATGGGTTATTAACTTCTCTTTCTCATTCTCGCATGGTCAAATCAAGGTGGTACATGATGAAGTGATGTGTTACTAAATAGTACCATAGATTGAGATTTATATAGCTACAAGATATGTAAAACCTCACTCGTCTATCTTGTATACTTAGTTGCTATGAACAAATAAGCAACATGGTGTTGGAAATAATACTGAGAGGGGGGTGAATTAGTATTATCAGATCAATTATTTTATTTCCCAAACAGATTTATATACGCTACTTCAATGAAATGAACTAGCGCGTACACGCGACTGTGCTTAAAGAAACCAGCGTATATGCAGAGAACTTGTGATTTAGACAGTTTATCATGTGTTGAGCTTAAACCAGTATAGCCGATATTTATTAGACAGTGCAGTAAAAGCAGAATAAAGCATCACACATAAGCAACACACATGAACACCAAGATTTAAGGTGGAAACCCAATGTGGGTGAAAACCACTTGCTACTGTCATCTCTGTCTTCTTTTAATCATAAGAAAATATGTTTACAACATTGTACTGGTGTAGACTCATACCAGTACACAGGCTTCTACCTGCAGAAGGTTACAACCTTCTCTCATTCTCTAGCTTCTACTGGAAGGGAGATACAACCCCCTAGCTCTTGTACTAGCCGATATGTTTACTAGTATGTAGGCGCTGACCTACAGAAGGCTACGATCTTCTTTCTTGCTCCAGGGACCACGTTTCAAAAATTTTCATTCTGGATGATCTTGGTACTCAACAATACACATGAAGGCCTTGTTTCATCCAATTTTCATACTGGACCCATCAACAACATTGAAGCTTAGAATCAATCATCATTGCAATACAACCATCAACTACATCTGCATCAACCAATCACTGAAACTCAATCATCACTCTTTGAATCAACCAAAATCAATCAATCACTGACAACCTCTAAACCTCTAATACAACTAAATCAACCATTCATTCATACTTAATCAACTTCAACAAATCCACTGGAACAGATAGATCATTGTAACGATTACACAGATCTGAACCCAGAATACTGCATCATCATTCAGAACCAGCTATAACCTCAAAACCATGCATCAACCTCAAAACCATGCATCAGAGTGTATACGCAACTTTGAACAGCCAAACCAGCGTGTATACGTAACTTCATTAAAGCGAACCAGCGTATAGATTTGCAAATACTTACGTATAACTTCGTTGCACTTCCTGACTTCAGACATACCCAGATCATCAAATATAAAGGATAAAACATGTGTTAGTAGTCAGATCTAACCCATCAAATCACATAATGATTAGTCATTATGATCTTGATCCATCATTAGATCTCATCCATCATCACTTAAGCAAATCACAATCAATCAATTTGAACACTGTCACCAGAGCATAAAGAAAAACCCAAAAATCTTCATCAACAACTAGAACCAACTATAACTTCAAACATCATAGTTCATAAGGTATACGCTACTTCGATGTGTCAAACCAGTGTGTATATGTGCTTTTACCAAAGCGAAACAGTGTACATATCTGCAAATGCTAACTTAAAACTTCATAGACATTCCAGACTTCAGTCATACCCAAATCATATCATTTACAGAATAAAACATGCATCAGTATTTAGATCTAGACTGTCCATGATCAAACCACATAATGATAATACATTTAATGTTTTATGATCCCGATCCATCAACCATCATCAACCAAAAGGGTGCATCCTTAGATCAGATCAAGCAACGCATCAGAAGCTCATAACCTGCATATATGATCTAACACTTCAGAAGATATTCCATACTTGCACGCTTTGGCCTAATGATCTTCTCCTCCTTATATACTCTTAGGCCTTTCTAAATACCTTGGACCAAAACCACTTAGGACCAATACCTTGGACCCAATACCTAGGGTCAATACCTTGGACCAAATGCCTCGGACCAATTACCTTGGACCAAAATACCTTGGATCAAATACCTTGGACCAAAAACATGGTTTTCCAACATGTACGCGCTTTTCCTCATGTGAAAGTGCATGTATAAGTTATACTCTACTTTTGTTATGTTAAACCACGTGTATACACACCTTGGACAAAGTGAACCAACGTATACCTCTCTTTCTTCATTCTTTGGAGTCTGATCTGTAATCCTTTGTTGTTGACCTGCTGCACTGTGAACTTTCATCTAAGTGAGTTGCCATCAAGGACAACACCTGTATCATAATGCCAACACATGGTGAGTAAAAGGAAGAAGGAGGTTGTTTTTGGGGATACAACTAATTCACTTGTACCAGAGAATAGGAACTTCCATTGGTTGGCCACCTATCAATGGTATTTGAATGAGTCAAGAGGAGAAAAAATAATAGAATTTGGAATATTGGGCTAGCTAATGTTGCATGTGTTCCAAAGGTCTTTTATTTCAAGGAAATTGTTTGTTGGTTCACTAGTTGTTTGATCCTAAGACTAGAACTGTTAAGCTTGATCTATAGAAGAAGAACCCCTTTCAGTTAATATTGAATGTTTTCAAGGGGATTTTGAGGTTTCCAAAGCCAAATGGGAAAATTAAATTGCTTGAAGTGATGCACCCCTTGGTTCTCAATGTGGAGGAAATAATATTATCCAAGACTTCATTCACTAGTCTGTGCCTGTTCCAACTAGTATTTCTTATATTGGTATTTAATTATTAGCAACACCATATAAATGCTTCTAATGGTTGTTTTCCCATGTCATGGAGCAAGAAACGACTTCCCATATTCCTAGGTCAATTATGTACATACTATACTATTGGCATTATGACAAATGTGTTGTCCTAGATGGGAACTTACTTGATGAAGTTTGTCAACATGATGTTTTTACAAGCTAGTATACATGTGACAAAGGATTTGGACAAAGGCATACCAATCCAGAGATAGAAGAATGATGAAGTTGATGTTTTGATAAATACATGCGAGTTCTGTAAAGCAAATTCGCATGCATACACAGATATGGAGAAGAAAAAGTGTGTACAATTTCCATGCCATGGTATCCTAAATACCAAGGATATTTACCATGGTATTGGCCCATAGTAATGAGTGCACAAACGAATATTTGGTCCCATCTGGGAATACCATCGACATTACTAAGGATTTGACCTGTGGTATTGGATAAGGCCTAAGCTATATAAGGAGATGAAGATCAAAGTGTTCAGTGTGCAAGTAATGGACTATTGATGAATTCTTTAATTTGAAAAAAGGTTGCATAAGGAATGCGATGTGGGATCATATCTTGTACATATGAAATGACTACATGATTTTCTTATGGGTTTATGATGTAGGAGGATCCAAGAGGATAGATCTAAGTGGATCTCTAAAGTACTAGTGGCATGGTAAAAAGGCTCAAACTCAAAGTGGCAGAATGTCAATAAAATTAGCTTCAGATCGAAGTGCTTGTCATCCTGATTCCAACGGTGCAAATGACATTCGAATCTGAGCTCATATGAAGAAGTTAGAGAAAGTCAAAACTTAAGTTTGACTTGGATAGGTGGCAGAATAAAATGATGTGGAAGAACTCTCAGAGAATGGGCAAGTGTCAAGTGGTAGGCCACCATTGGCCTTGCATTTCATAGATCACATAAGGAAGAGGTCCACAATTGAAGAAATCAGCCCCCATCAGTACCAGGTTGCGATTTGCGATATTGCAATCACAGATCGAAGGTGGATCAAGTGATTTACAAATTGGCCCCAAGCAAGGAAGGGTGCGATGTGATGATCGCAATCGCACATCACAAAGGGGAAGTGCTTCACAGAATTAGCCCCCGACAGTCAGGGTTGTGATTGCGATATCGCATATCGCACATGCCACGTTTATAAAACCATAAGGTCTATAGGTTCTGCTGATTGCGATTTGAGAAGAATTCTTTTGGATCTGATATATTATATACTACAGCTTGATAGTTTCGTCGGGTCTGCCTTTTATCACACATCGCTATGTTCCAAGTCTCGTGTGTTGGTGTCCAGGTATGAACAAATTATCCACTCCTTTCCCTACATTAATGTATCAATCCAGGTGCATATTCTTTTCAAGGCAACATGCAAGGTATATGCAGGGGAAAGGTTACGATCTACCCTCAACCAAGGGTTCATGATGGGAAATCAAAACATTGCTGAAATAGAAGTAAAACTCAACTGCAGAACGTAAAAAGGTATTCACAGTTATTTGAGAGATCCGTAACAGCGACAAGAAATAAACACAACAATAGAAAATACACACAACACAAGGAAACACGTAGCACCTGATCAGAAGAGTGGGCCCACCTCTCTAATCAGGGTTGCGTTACTCACAACAAGCGATAGATCAAAAAAAGGGTTCATATCTTATTACTCTAAATAATATTGTTACAATACCATACAGGGGTCTCCCCTTGATACAAGAATGACCCATATTTTATACAATACAAAGGAGAATAATTCTCCCCAAAACCTGGCAACTATATGCCCAAAGATATACATCAGTTGTATCGCAGCACTAGTGCCGAGAGAGCAAGAACAAGAATGGTCAAAAATGGGTTGAGTAACTGCAATCAGTTATGTTGCTTCGTCGTGGTCGATCAGCTGTTGTGAATTGCGGAACTACTGCGATATGCTGCGTGGTCAACACCTGTGCTCCATAATCTGCGGGCATCACAAGTTTTAGTGGTTTGTGTAGGTAGAAACCTTCATGACTCTACTTCATTAATTAAATATCCTAAGAGACGATAAATGGGAATTACCTCATAATGTTACACAATAAATATATGTGAATGAATGCAAAAAGGATGAAAAGAGGAGTGGAACTGCATGGAAAAGATAGGAAAATCTGGTGCCCAACATCTCCCCCCAACTAGCCTTCTGCATGCCCTCGTGCATCTCGCCATCTTCGCAGGTCTGGGTTGGATAGGATGCGTGCTTCCTAAAGCTGGGCGAGATCATATTCCTCGGCCATTTCTGTTCCTGGAACCTTGAACCCTTCTGAGAGGAGAACTACCTTCCACCAATCATTTGGTACATTATACGCTAGGGTGTAGTGTTCTGCTGGCAGCCATAGAATAGGGTACTGGAATTGAATTCCCATCCATCGGACTCCACATGTTTGGATGCACACCACATATCTTGGCACCTTGCTGAGTGCCCGTGCAAAATTTGGTGCTCCAAACGGTTCTCTGTTCCGAACAGATGTGGGTGACATCATCCACCTCTTTTGACAACTATCTAGGGCCTCAGCTTGAAACGTGACCAATTGTTTGACGCAGAGATTGATGCACCACTTTTGTGTCCTCAACATTCGTTCCTTGTTTCTCATAATTTCCAAAAATGTAGTGTGCTTATTATACATAGTCACTAATCTCTCGGGTTCTCCTCTTACCATAAAAGGCTTCATGGCCTGATTTGACTTGAACATGTTAGAAGCCTTCTTCCAACTTTTCTGATTAAAAATGTAAGAGGTCAGGGCCCGTAAATGAATGTCCCCCACATATGGAACCAGATTAAATTTTCTCCCAACACGCAAGAGATACCCATGAATATAAAGCTCGCACATCAAGTGTTGAGTTGGCACATCATGGGCTCTCAATATCTAGAGGAACTGTACATCGTCCTCAATATTGTAACTAACTTATTTCTAGATGCTTTCCAAACAAAAGAAAAGAAAGCGCTTATGCAAAAATAAAGAGTAATAGGAAGCAGGAGGGCGACATGCCATCACTTCCTATGCTAAATGGAGCATCTACTCTTTATCATTTTTTAACTCTGCTACTTTCCTTTCTAGCTGCTCCACCTTGAATTTATATTTTGTATGCCTCAGTTTCATTATATCAATGCATTCTACATATTCAAAGATAGTCATGGATGCTCGCTCTTGGGCTTTCTTAGCTTCATTCCGATATCGCACCATGGTGGATTTCCAGGTCTGTACCTCAGCCAACAAAGAAAACTCATGACCTTCAAACAAATATTCTATTGGGTCCGTCTGAGTGGCAACAGAAGTTGTTGCCACTTCATCTACCTGCGTCCCTGCTTTGGTCATCGTGATTTTGGGCTTCTTAGCCCATCGCTTATATTTCTTCACTTGGTTCTTCAACCGGTGCATCTGTTTCCTCAGCCTCTTAACCTCTTTTTTGAGTCGCATCATTTCTTTAAACTGAAGCTGATATTTCTGCTTCATAGGCAGCCTTCGTTGTTCACACAACTCCACCAATTCTTGTTTAACCACCACCTCATCTGGTACTGCAGCTGGTTCGACAGGTGGTGATTTACCCAAGGGAGTATCCATAGGGTTACTCGACGGGGCTTCTTTTCTTGATTTCTCTTCCTGGGGGGTAGTCATTTCCTTACTATCTCCTACCTCGCCCTATTGTGAAGCTATCTCAACAGGTGGCGGGCTCACTCGGTGAATGTCCATTAGTGGTTCAGCCAAATTTTCCCTTCCAGGTTCCCTCGTTTCAAAAATATCTAGCTCTTCCTCTCTTCTGGGTTCTGGAGAGAGGTCTCTGTGGGGATCTGTGGCCAACAAGCCTATGGTAGCTAGTCCCTTCTTCAACCCATCATATTCAAAATTGGCAGAACGACCACCTCCTCTTCTATATGTCGGGTAGAGAGAGACACCCTCGCCCCTTTCGGAATGGAGAAGTAAGAGGAAAATTGAAAGAATTCTCCTACTTGATCTATCTCGGCCCCAGTGGTGGTCTCGGGCTCTTTCCCTCTGTCTGCAGCATCTCCGCTCTAGGTTAAAACCCCTATCTATGCAGTCCCTTATTCTGAGGTTGACGCTGGTTCCTGTGGAACTGCGTCAATTCCGACATTTAATTCCTCTGTGGTCTCCAAAGTTAGACAGGTTGATGGTGGTTCTTATGGGACACCACCTTCCATGTCCAGCATTTCTTGAATAGATGATGCTGGCACTATTTCTTCCAACACGGAATTGATCCAGATGGATTCTTGCATAATCACATTGATTCCATCCATTAAACCCCTATCCTCTTCTTCTATTGGCCCCACAGTTCTTTCAACTTCGGGCCCTTCTCGTTCTAGTTCTTCCTCCATTGGTTCTATGGTCGAGGGTGGTTCTTGTGGGAGACCCCCAGCTACAATATTAATGAATTCCTCCACCTCAGCCTGATGTAGTCCCTCTTTGCTTATTATAGTGTTGTTGATTTGCTCTACTAGCTCTATAGTCAAGGCTGATTAGTCAAGGACAACCTGGGTTGTGGTGCTAGTGGGCCTTTCTATATTGGCCCCTTGCTGCAACACTTCTTCTTCCATTGGTTACGAGGTCGAGGCTGGTTCTTATGGATCAGCCTCAACTGTCCTCCCTGGTTCATGCTCCTGATTCTGTTCTCACTCTTCAAGTTCCATCTCCATTTCCTCCAGTTTCTCTTGATCTATGTATTCATCCTCTGCTTCGGTTCCTTCCTCCATCGCTTTTGGCTCTTCCTCTCTAGCAGCTCTATCAGCCATTATTTCTTCCTCTGTAGAATCCCAAAATGTTTCCCACGGGATTTGAAATTGACCAATTGCATGTATGACTAGCAGCCAGACCAGGCCATGGTTGGTAATGACTGTTTCCACTTGTCGCGAACGCCGAGTAGAGTGCACCATCAGCTGGAGACTTCTTAATAGGAATAAGGGCATATTCAATGAGAAGGCTTCTGCCTATGGGAACCAGAGGTGAGCCAATATTCTGAAATGGTATTTAAACATGGTGGTATACCTCCCCTCGCAGGCTATGTATCTCATTACAAAACCTACTACCTCACCCCATGGGTGTGGTAATGAGTTTCAATTGTACCCCTGGCCCTTCTGAACAACATTTTCTCTAGCCTGTAAGGATGCTTCGGGGAACTCCAAAAGGGCACTTCTTCATGAAAACCATTTCTGCCCCTGTTGGGGTAGCCCACTGACCTCTGCAATGGTTTCTTCTGTAACAGGGATTTCTATTCCCTGGACCTAAGAGATCTCTTCTTCTAAATTGGGTGCAAATTCAATCACAATTGCCTCGTTCAATCCTTGCAACCTGTCAAAATAAACATTCCACCCTACATTTTCGAAGACCTGCCATACCTACGATTTTTTCTTACCATTGTCATGCCCTCTAGCTCATGGTGCACAGCGAGCCCACCCATCGTTGTAAGAACTGGATCAGCATGATGGGTATAGTTGGCTGGTAGGGGGAGAGTAACAAAAACCCAACTGACGATGACAATATTATTAGCATGGTGGCCGCGGGGTGAAAGGATGATAATAATGACTGGTATGCCTCGAAAAACATATCAATTAATGGTAGGGTGTGGTAGTACAGGTGAATGATTATAGAAATTGAATACAATGTAATGGGGAAATGACTGGTAAAGTTCTTGGTGTATGATTTCAAATTCAAATGCATGGGAATCATGATTACAAAATCGCACAAATTTTTTGGTTTCCGTTTTCATTGCATTTGGTAATGATGTGATATGATTACAATTTTAGGTACGTCATTGTTTCTTTATGACGGGTCCCCCCCAACTTAAATGCAGTCGTCTGCGGCACGTACTAGTCCCTTTTTGGAAAATTTTACTTAAATCCGTAAGAGTCAATGAAGGCGTACCTGAAAACCTACCTGGTGGTGGAGTAGCAACAAGGATAACTGGCGGAATAACGATAATAGCGGAGTAACAACATCGGTGGAGTAATAGCACGGCAGAGTAACAACAACCACAAAGTAATAGCACCGATGGAGTAACAACAACAGTGGAGTAACAACAACGACGGAGTAACAGCACTGGCGGAGTAACAGAAATAGTGGAGTAATCAGCACCGGTGGAGTAATAGCACTGGCAGAGTAATAGCACCAGTGGAGTAATAGCACCGACAGAGTAACAACAACCAGTGGAGTAACAACAACAGTGGAGTAACAGCACCAATGGAGTAACAAAAACAGTGGAGTAACAGCACCGACGGAGTAACAACAACTAGTGGAGTAATAACAACAATGGAGTAACAACACCATCAGAGTAACAATAACAGTGGAGTAACAACAACGACTATTACTTGAAAAATTTCTTCGTTTCTCCTTGTCATAATTCAATTCTTATTCCTGCAAAAAGATAAACAAGTAAGTAGTAACAACATATTATTATTATTATTATTTTAAAGGGTAGAGGGAGCATTCTTTACACCAACAACCATCAAACCAGATGTATTAGAAAGATGTTTTATGAAGGGATCTTTAAACGTTGGATGGTGATATAACTTCAGATGGTGTCCATTCACTAGGAAGGAAGTACAATTTTCATCTATTGTAACCAATCTGACTATGCCATTGGCAAATACAATGTCCACTTCATAGGGTCCCATCCAACGAGTGCGAAGCTTTCCTTTAAAATCTTTGAACCAGGAGTCATATAACAATGCCCAGTCCCCCGTATAAAACACCTTATTCTTGATAAGTTTATCGTGCCATTTTGTTCTCTACTGTTGGACAACAATAGTTCTCTAGATAGCTTATGAACAAATCTCATCTAACTCATTGAGTTGTTCCAATCAGTGTTTATGGGCCTCTGATAAGTTCAATCCCACTTTCAAAGTTGTTATGGTTGTACTGATCTCGAATTCAACCGGAAACAAGGGAGATTTCCTGTAGACTAGCTCAAATTGTGAAAACCCAGTTGTATTTCACCATGTCGTCCTATATGCCCAAAGAGCTTCTAGGAGTTTCTGTGACCAATCCCAACGATGACTTGCTACAGTTTTTGTCAAGATATTCTCCAACACCTTGTTTGTACTTTCTACCTGTCCATTCGCTTTGGGATGGTAAGGAGTTGTCACTCTGTGTTTGACCCCATATTTCTACATAAGCCTCTCTATCATGTGGGATGTGAACTATGCTCCTCCATCTGAAACAATTTCTCTCGGGGTACCATATCGGGCAAAAATCTCTTCAAAAAGGAAGTCTGCCACCACATGTTCTATTGCTTTCGCAACCGCTCTAGCTTCCACCCACTTAGTCACATAATCAGTACAGACTATGATGTGAATCTTCTGATGGGAGGGTGGGTTGATGGGTCCAACAAAATTGATGGTCCATTTCTCAAAAGGTTCCAAGACTATCTGGGGTTGTAATGGCATTTCAACTGATTTCCTTTGTCCCATACGTTGACAACTATCACATCTTCGGACATAATCTCTAGCATCTCGAAAGATAGAAGACCAGTAGTATCCCATTTGCAGCACCTTGTGGCCTGTTCTTTTATTTGAAAAATGTCCTCCACAAGGCACACTATGGGAAGCCTTCAATATCTCATAATTATCATCCTCTAATACATAGCACCGAATCTATTGATCCACCCCCGTATGAAAGAGGTATCCTGCCATCCATGAATATCAGGTACTATGATGAATAATTTTCTGTTGGTCCTTATATGACAAATGACGAGGTACCTTTCCTGTAGCAAGATAGTTAGTAATATCTGCATACCACAGAGTGTTAGCGGAAATTGCAAAGAGATATTCATCTGGAAAGCTATCTTTGATAGGTGTACCTTCAGTATTGTTTTCTAATCTAGACAGAAAATCAGCAACCACGTTGTCCTTTCCTAGTTTATCTACTACGATAATATCAAATTCTTGAAGTAGAAAAAGCTATCTTGTAATATGACCAGGAGTAACAGGTTTATTCATTAGATACCTTATGGCTGCATGATCCGTGTGTACAAAGGTGGGGTAACCAGTGATATAGTGTCAGAACTTGTTGATGGTGTAGATGACAGTGAGGAATTCTTTTTTGGTCACTGTGTAGTTTAACTCGGTAGAGGCCAAGTTCTTGCTAACATAGTAAACTGCATATGGTACCTTATCCACCTGCTGCCATAAAACTACCCCAACTGTTGTTTGGGAAGCATCAGCATGAATATGGAATGGTAATGCCCAGTCTAGTCCTCTAAGGATCGAAGAACTACAGACCAGTTCCTTCATCTTCACAAATGTTGCATCACAGTCATTTTTCCACACAAAGTCTTCATCTTTTTTCAGTAATTGAAAAAGCGGATGTGTTGTTTTAGCAAAATTTTCTATAAAGCGCATGTAATAACCAACACAACCGATAAAGCTACGTACCTGAGTGGGTGTTCTGGGCATTGGAAAATGTTGTATTACCTTTATATTTGTTGGATCCATCCAGATTCCTGTAGCCGAAAGCAAGTGTCCTGAGACTATTCCTTCATTCATCATCATATGGCATTTTTCTGTACTTAAGGAGACATGCGCCTACTTTCATCTTTCAAGAACTTTTTCTAGCTTCCCCAATGCTTCTTGGAATGAATCTCCATATGCCGTGAAATCGTCCATGTAGATTTCAACACTATCATCCATCAAATCAGAGAAAATCCCGAAAATTACCCTCTGAAGCGTTGCAGGTGCATTACAGAGACCAAATGGGAGGACTCTTTATGCAAAATTTCCTTAGGGAAATGTAAATGTGGTCTTATCCTGATCTTCAGGAGCTATCTGGATCTGGTTGTACCCACTAAATCCATCCAGGAAGGAAAAAAAACTTCCTCCCCACTAATGTATCCAAGACTTGGTCAATGAATGGTAACGGAAAATGGTCTTTCTAAGTTGCCTTGTTTAATTCTCTGTAGTCCACGCATATTCGCCATTTACTGCTTTTTCTTAGGGACCATTACCAATGGGGAAACCCATTGGCTATTTGAAATGGGGTAGATAAATCCCACGTCCAACAGCTTTTGGAGTTCTTCCTTAACAATGTTTTTCAAGGTAGGGTTCATTCTTCTCTGGGGTTGCCTTACAAGACGACAATCCTCCTTAATGTATATGTGATGAGTGCATAGATTAGCAGGAATTCCCTTCATATCTAAGTAGTCCCAGGTGAAGGCTTCTTTTTGTTTCTAAAGAACATGCAGGAGTTGTTTTTTTTGGGAATCTGACAACTCTGGATTGATATTCAGGGTTTTTCCTGGTTCTATTTCCATGGAAACATTGTCATGGGGCATAGCTGTAGGTAGCTCTTTGAATCCATCTGCTGCTCCAATACTTTCCTGAGTCTCACAGCTCAAGATGGACTCCAAGATTTGCTGATTCAAATCTGAAATAGAACAAGGATCATTGATAAAGGTAGTAATTGTGTCATCTTCTGTTTCATCTTTCAACTGGAGAGCCTGCCCAATAGTGAGAACTAGGCTTAACTCATCATTTTCTGATTTAGACTCTTTCTTGTGTACAGATTTCTTATGGCCTGTTGATTTTGTTGAGGGGTTACGTTCTGTAGGAGGATATAACATTAGATTATTAGTGTTTTGTCCATTTGAGATGATTAGATGCCCAGACCGACACCCAATATAAGCATTTGCGGTTGCCAACCATGGTCTTCCCAGAATCAAGGGATGGCCTCCAGCTGGAGATTGCGTTTGGAGTACTAGGAAGTCCACAGGGTAGTGCCATGAATCCATAGAAAATTGTGATATCTTCTAATATCCCTACTGGTTTTACTGTAGATTGATCTGCCAGTTATAACACCGTAGGTGTATGTTTCAAGTTACGAAGTCCTAATGCATGCATGGTTTCAGCAGTGATGACATTTATGGTAGCGCCGAAATCTACTAGTACATTTGGAATTTCTACCCCATTAATGTGCATGGTCAAAACTGGGTTCCCAGGATCCCCATACTTTACAGGAATGGACCTTCCCATCATGAAATTTGATAGTTTCCCCATTACATGAATGGTGAGTGAATCTCTTGATTTCTTTTTAGGCTTCTTAGCACAATATTCCCTAAGAGTCTTCGCATATATAGGTACGTCCTTCATGGCTTGCAGCAGGGGAATCTTGACAAATAAATTATGTAGCTCCCCTAACAAGTCAAACTCAGTTTGAGGGGTTGGTTTACTCACAGCCAACCTTTTTGGATAGGGCGGTTCAACTTGGTGTTTCTGAGTAGCTAACAGTTGAGGAGGTGTATGATTTTTGTTAACTCAGTTTGGTTCCTCTCCAACCATTTCTGGTTCCTTCTCCTCACTGTCAATCTGCTCAATGATAACTGGTGAGGGCTAAGCACCTACGGGTTGCCTAGATCATAAATGCATCTCATAGAATTTGTGGTGGAGATGCTGTATGAAGGAAGGTTGAGAGTGTCAACTTGTTGAGCCCCTTTATTGTTAGGATTCGTATTAGGTTGGATAGAGAGTTGAGGATGAATAGGCTAATTACCAGGGGGCACATTAGAGGGAAACTGAAGTTTCTATTGTGGAATTGACTGGGAAAACTAACCAGGAGGGGAAGGTCCTCGCTAGTTTGGAGCCCACGAGGAGCTTGAACTAGCTTGAGGAGCCCACTACTGCCAAGGTGGAAACTGGTATTGGGGCCATACGGGCGGATAAGGCATAGTCTGGGGACCCATATTGAAATTGCTAAAATATTGAGATGGATCTGGAAACATACCTTGATTTCCCATTGATGGCCGAGGTTGCCATGGCTTTTTAGGTCCCATAAAGTACAATTGCTCCATTTCTTCTCCTGTCCCTTGAAAAACCACTTTTAGCCCTGGCAAAGATGGGCATGAACTTGTTGCATGTTGCAGTTCACAAATTACACACTCCTCTACAAAGTTCAATGGACATTCCCTCTGTGGGTGTTTCTTTCTACATGTGGGGAAAAATACGGCCATAGTTCTTTCCAATTCTAGTTGTTTCTATTTTACTTGCAGTGTGTCTATCTGTTCAGACAAGGTACTCAGGATATCAGTCCTCAAGTTGTCCAGCAAGTTCCCAATTTCTGCTTTTGTAGCACCTTCACCATATACCTTTGTTGATCGAATCCCTTTTTTATTTCTTTCAACTCCTCTTAAGCACTAAATACACAACTGACAGATGGTATGAAAGTCCTCCTTTGATATATCCCCCTTTCCAACTATATTCAACAATTCCAAAGAGTCTTCTCGGAAGGCTCGGAGAAGGATAATTTTCAGAATGTCTTTATCCAGGTCAGAGTGATCTGACCTCTGTAATTCCTATTTAAAGCATTCCACACAGTCTTCCATATTTTTTTCCTCTTTCTATATAAATTTAGCAAGATCTTCTTTAATATCTCGTGATTTATAGTAGTCTTGGTATTTCTCCAAGAAAGCAATTCTCATTACTTCCCATGAGGTGATATACCTTCCCCCAAGACCCATAAACCACCGTAGGGCTATCCCTTTTAGCGTAGCAGGGAAGATTTTCAATTTCTAAGCATCCGTTATGTAATCATACCGTCGACACACAATGTCAAATTCAAACAAAAATGTGTCAGGGTCTTCTGAAGTAAGCCCATGGAAACTGGGTAAAGATGTTAAAGGGATGGGCTTTGTTGGTGCACCAGTCCCCAAATCCCCAATTGGGAAGTCAATAGTAGAGGTTGTAGGTGCCATGAATATCCTCCAATACTCACTAGGGATTTCAGCTAGCTCCGCAGGAAGGGCTTTTATCACAGGGGTTCAAGTTTCCTTAATAGCGCTTCCTCTATCCTTTGGTGATAGAAATGTTTCTACAATCTCTTCCTCCCTGTCACCATGGTTGGAACCTTCGGATTCCTCTCTGCAATTTCTTCTTCCCTACTAGGATGGACAGTTCCCTCGAATGCTTTACTTGTAACTTCTTCTTCTTCTATTGCAAGCAACGAGATTCCTTTAGCAGGCGTATTGTTGCTTGTCTCTCCAGTTGTTGGATGGGTCTGTTGTATTGAACCGGCAGGGGGTGTTGTGAATAGCATTGGTTGATCTACAAATTGTCCCTCCGATTTTTTTCATGCACCTGGCCTCATGGCTGGATAGGAAGACACCTCTGACTCAAATTTTGCAATGATTTGCTGAATGTAGGTGTTCCTTCCCAAATCCTATCTTCCCTTCTTTGGGGCTCTCCCTCTGCCCCTTTTATTTGGCTCTCTATTCATACAAGTTGGTGTGGTGACAGAAATTAAACCACAATGCTCAAGGCCTGGAGTAGGGTGTCAAAAGACCATTCCCTCCCTAGGACAAGAGATCACGTTGAAGAGAGGGTAGTTGATGAAAGAAAAAAAAGAAAAGAAAAGAACATAGGAACCTAGGGTTCAAGACCTGGAGCAGGGCGTCAAAAGACTCCTCCCTCCATGAAACAGACCCCAATCAATAAATAACACACGTGAGAAAACCTTAATACTTCAATACCTAAAGTAGGGAATCAGAGGGTCCTTCCCTCCGCAGGGCGAGAGATTGGATTTCTCGAAATCAAAACAAAAATTCTAGGGAAAAATCTAAGCTAAGAGCTTCAAGCAGGGTGTCAAAAGAATCCTCCCACCCCAGGGCAAGAGATTGGTCCTATTGAAACAAAAAAAAAACAATAAAAGCTCAAAATAAATGAAATACCTATGCTCAGGACCTGGAGCAAAGTGAGAAAGCTCATTCTCTCCCCAGGACGAGAGATTGACCCTTTGGTTAACATAGATCATGTCTTGCACCTCGTTAGCCTCCCCGGAAATGACACCAAAATGTTGGTGTCCAGGTATGAACAAATTATCCGCTCCTTCCCCTACATTAATGTATCAATCCAGGTGTGTATTCTTTTCAAGGCAACATGCAAGGTATCTGCAAGGGCAAGGTTACGATCTGCCCTCAACCAAGGGTTCATGATAGGCAATCAAAACATTGCTGAAATAGAAGTAAAACTCAACTGTAGAACGTAAAAAGGTATTCACAGTTATCTAAGATATCCGTAACAGTGAAAAGAAATAAACACAGCAATAGAAAATACACACAACACAAGGAAACACGTAGCACCTGATCAAAAGAGCGGGCCCAGCTCTCTTATTATGGCTGCATTACTCACAGCGAGCGATAGATCAACAAAGGGTTTATATCTTATTGCTCTGAATAATGCTGTTACAATACCATACAGGGGTCTCCCCTTGATACAAGAATGACCCATATTTTATACAATACAAAGGAAAATAATTCTCCCCAAAACTTGACAACTATATGCCCAAAGATATACATCAGTTGTATCGCAGCACTAGCACTGAGAGAGCAAGAACAGGAATGGTCAAAAATGGGTTGAACAGCTGCAATCAATTATGCTGCTTTGTCGTGGTTGATCAATTGCTGTGAATTGCGAAACTGCTACGATATGCTGCACGGTTAACACCTGTTCTCCATAATCTGCATTCATAACACGTTTTAGTGGTTTGTGTAGGTAGAAACCTTCATGAATATACTTCATTAATTAAATATCCCAAGAGACGATAGAGGGGAATTACCTCATAATTTTACATAGTAAATATATGCGAATGAATGCAAAATGGATGAAAAGAGGAGTGGAAATGCAGGGAAAAGATAGGCCAATTTGGTGCCCAACATCGTGTATATATTATTCCCCTAGATCCACCAATTGTGATATTTTGAACCCTTTGGGTCCACCGGTTTATAGATCACAATTCACATCTCACAATGGCCCATTATAGAGAACCACCCTCGGCTCTGGTCGATCGCAATTTATGATAGATTATGTGTTGTAGTTGATAAACTGTCGAACCCGCCTTTATCGCAGAACGCTTATTGCCAAGGGTTCAGGTCTGTCTGTTGGTTTAAAGCACCAATTCTCTATGTTGAAACGCCAAGTTCAAGAGTATGCTCTGATTTATTCATTGGGTTGAGCTTAATGCTTACAGTCTATGTAAACTATTTTTTGGTGAACTTTCTAATATTGCGAAAAACACCACGCATCGTCTATGGAGAGTCTTGGTTGTCAAAACCAATAGCCTAAACTTGTCATTTGTTGAAACTGCCCAGTTTATGAAGGATCCTGGCCACCAGAATATAATTGGGGTTATCTACACATCGAGAGGGAGGGAGAAACAGATAGAAATGTAGATTTACAAAGCAGAGCAGCGGCACCTTCTCCTGGTAGGTCACCGGAACCTTACCTAAGAAATTAGAAGGTTTCGAGAAGGTGCAGAAAGCCCTTTTATCAAAATTGGTGTTTGGATAAGTGATTCTGCACAATTTTTCATGGGGAAGTCAATGGTGTTGTTTGTTTCTAGACTTGGGCTCTCCATTTATCATTTATCTTCCAAATTGGAGGTATAAGGGTGTTTATGTAAAACCTTCTTGTACTTTTTCTCTTTTCATGCCATTTAATGAATGAAGGCCTCCCCACTATTGAGTAGGGCCTAGAGATGTAGTTCAAATTGGATGAACTTCGTAATCAATTCTTTGTGCCTTGATCTCATGTGTGATTATGTCTCTTTTATCTTTGTTTTATATGCTTAAGTTCCATGGTTTTTAAGTGCTCTATTATATGTAACTTAATAACGCATCCATAGCAAAAAAAATATTGGATCAAGTGGTATTAGCGGAGGGCTTAGTTGATGAAAATTGCATGAGTACGCTAACCAGAAACAAACCTCAGAGGACATGCATCATGAAGAGATGACATGGCGAATGTTGAAGCTCGTTGGGAAGTGAAGCAGTCTTGTTGTAGTTAAGAATTGCGAGTGTGAATGACTGAGTGTGCAACCATGGAGAATGATAAAGAAATGCACAAGCCCTTCCTGCAAATGTCCAAAATGGTGGACATCATGTATGGTATGTATGAGAAGAGAAGAGAGGAGGAGACAGGGAGATTGGAGAGTGATGCATCATCCACATCTTCTGATGCTTATGCATCTTATCATCGCCTTCCTTGAATGAGGAGATTAACCAGAAAATTGAAGTAGAGAATGTTGAATTAAGAAGGCTACTACGAGAAGAGAAAGAGGAGAAGTAGCGATTGCAGCTTCAGTTGCGAGCCACAGATGAGGCCTTGGAAGAATTGAAGTGCAATGACTAGAGTCTTCAAGCAGGGCTTGCTAAATTAAGGAAGCTTCTTCATGAAGAGAAAGAGGAGAAATAGAGGTTGTTATGCCAGTTGCAAGATAAGGATGAGGCCTTGGAAAAGATACAACGTGACCCCTGTGAGGTAAAACTAAATTCTTCAACTCCGTGCATTGTTCCTGATGATGATTTCGCCATTTTTGAAAACCATACTACAGGAATCGGGTCCAAACTATTAAAGACAATTTGGTATTAGGGACAGGGCCTTGATATTAATGTCCAGGGCATCATAAACCCCATCCAAGTAGAGGAATTACCCCGACATACAGGACTTGGATATGTTAGGAAGGAGGTTGGGGAATGCGCCAAAACAACCAGCGAACCGTCAACAACAGATGATGATAAGCTCTCATCTATTCTTTCCAAATCGATAGTGGAGGTAAAATATGTTGATTTCTCTTCAGTTTCATCTTCACATAGTATAATTTCTATTGGAAATATGGATAGACCCATTACAGGGAAAAACATGAGACTCCTTACGAAGATGAGGTACATGTAAGAAGAAGGACTTAGTGTTAATGGCCAAGGCATAACTCAGCCATTGGAGGTTAAGCAAAGACCTCGATTCACAAGGTTGCGGTGCATTGAAGGACAGTGCTCAAAGATGTCAGAAGCTTCCATGACATTGTTGAAACCATCAAGGAAAGAGGATGATGGGAACACATCACCATCAACCTATGGTAGTATGCATTGCAAAGAAAGAGATGAGGCAAGCTCTCATTTCCATGATCATACCAAAGAACAACAGGGAAGGTATAACAAGTCTCAGTATTCAAATGTTCATTTTGATTACAATAGTATTGTTAATAATGAACAAAAATCATGGCATAGAAAAACTTGTAGTTTTTGTGGATTGCATAACCATGTGTTTGTTTAGGTTGGAGAAGAATACCAGCACGAAAAGGGATGAGGCATGAAATACCCTCTCAACAGTAGGCAAGGAAGAAGGTAAAGCAGGTCTGGAAGAAGAAGTCTTATTGTAGTCATTGCAACAAAGGTGGTCATCAAAGAGCCATGCATTGGAGGCTCCATCTAGAGCAACTTCGCAAGGAAAAAACATCCATTCATGAACCAAGTGAAACAGTTATTCGACCAGAAAATGCGCCACAAGGAGACGACCCAATAACTTTGATAAGTGAGAGATGGTTCTTCTAGGTGTGGTAGAATGTCATGGCCTTATTTTTTAAAATCATGTGTTGCATTTTAAACTGTAAAAGTGATGATGTGTTTTCCATCACTTGTTGCAGCAACAATGATGTTTGGTTGTGATTTGTGATATTGCAATCGTAGATTGGAGGTGGATCAAGTACTTTACAAATTGACCCCAAGCAAGGAAGGGTGCGATGCGATGATCGTAATCACACATTGCAAAGGGGAAGTGCTTCACATAATCAGCCCCCAACAGTCAGGGTTATGATTGCGATATCGCAATCGCATATCACGCAAGTTGCATTTATAAAACCATAGGACCTGTCGGTTCTACCGATTTTGATTTATGAAGACTTCTTTCGGATCTGATATATTATATACTATAGCTTGATAGTTCCGTTAGGTCCACCTTTTATCGCACATCGCTGCATGCCTAGTCCCATGTACATAGTATTATCCCTGTCTCTTCTGATTGTGATATGTCGATGGATCCTATATGCGATACACTTATAGGTGTGGTTTCTAAAACTCGTTGGGTCCACCGGTTCGCAAATCATAGTTCACACTGTGCAACGGCCTGTTATCGAGAATCACCCTCGACCCTGACATATTTCGATTTACAATAGATTATGTGTTCCAGTTGATAGCTCGTCGGATTGGCCTTTATTGCAGAACGCTTATTGCCAAAGGATTTAGGTCTATCCACTAGTTTAAAGCATCGATTCTCTGTGTTAAAACTATTGGGTTTAGGAGTATGTGCTGATTTATCTGCAAGGTTGAGGTTAATGTGAAACGAACTGTGTCAACTGTTTTTTGGTGGATTTTCTAGGACTACAAGAAACATCGTGTGTCATCTATGGAGAATCTCGGTTGTTGAAACCAACAGTCTAAACTTGTCATTTGTTGAAACTACCTGGTTTATGAAGGATCATGCCCACCAGCATAAAAATGGGGTTATCTACACAGCGAGACGGAGGGAGCAATAGAGAGCATCATAGATTAATAGAGCATAGCAATGCACCTGCTCCTGGGAGTTGGCCAGAACCTTACCTTAGAAATTAGAAGGTGCCGAGAAGGTGTAGAAAGCCCTTTTATTAGAATTGGGCATTTGGATAGGTGATTCTACATGATTTTTCAACCAAAAGTCAGTGTTGTTGTCTGTGTCTAGAGTTTGGATCTCCATTTGTTATCTGTCTTCCAAATTGGAGGTATAAGGGTGTTTTATGTAAAATCTTCTTGAACTTCTTCTCTTTTATTCCATGTTGTTCACAAAATTCAAAAAATTCATCTGATATGAATTCTCCTCCCTGATCATATCTGAGACATTTTATTTTTAGAACTAATTCATTTTCAGCTAAATCTTTGAAGACCTTAAACTTTTCAGATGCTTCATCTTTATGCTTTAGTAAACCAATCTAGAACATTCTAGAAAAATCATCAATGAATAAAATGTAGTATTCTTCTCCACGATGTGACTATTTCCTTGTTGGCCCACACAAATCAGTATGAATGAGTTCAAGAGGCTTACTTCCTGATCCTTCTTTGGCATTGAATTGAACTCTATTTTTCTTACCAAATCGACATGGTTTGCAGATCGTATTTTCTGGGATGATGATATTTGGAAGATCACGAACTGCCTTGAGCCTGCATGATTTTCTTATTTGAGAAAAGCTTAGATGCCCCAATCTTTTGTGCCATAACTAGTTCTCTTCTATTTTTCTTAGATAACATTGTTCTTGACCTCATTTTAGTATATATAGATTGCTTGGAGTTCTTGTACCTTTGATTATGGTCTTTCCTGTGTCAAGCTCATGAACCACACATTCTTTTGATCGAAACACAACTTCATTTCCTTGATCACACATTTTACTAACACTCAATAAGTTATGCTTTAAACCATTAACATACATAACATTTCCAACTTTAACCTTTTCTTTTAGATAAACAAAACCTTTAACCTTAATGACAGTTGGTGTGTCATTTCCAAAAGAGACATTCTTTTCCTTTTCTAAAGAATTGTATGAAATGAGTTTATCTTTATCACATGTCATGTGTTTTGAGCATCCGCTATCAATGTACCACTGATTTTCTTTTCCTTCTACAAACAGAGCTATGCCACATTTTTTTTACTGTAGTTCCTTCTTTTTCCATACCTTGGATTTGGATGATGTTTGCTCCTTTTGCTCCTGCATTTAGATTCTTCATGACCAAATTTATTGCAAAATGAACATTCAATTCCATCTTCAAGAGGAAAAAATTTATTATAAGAGCTCTTCTTGATTCCGGTCACGCTCCTTTGTTTTATTGCATATATAGTCATGCTATTTTTGTAAGCAATACACTGAGAAACCTTATGACCAAAGTTATGGCATGAAAAACATTGTCCATTAAAGAAGAAGTTTCTGTGATCATAAAATATTTTGGTATTGTTCACCTTTTGGTTGGTGTTTCTATTGATTTTCACCTTTGGAGTAAAATGAACATTATTTACTTGGGGAGTAATTTTAGTCTTTTGTTGAGGATTGACGCATTGTTCACTAGTTTTTGCTGCATCAAGATAGCTTCTGGTGATGGCTGAAGGATTTTTCAGTTGGGATGTTTCTCTAGTGTATTGAAGGTCAGTCTTTATAAGAGGAGAATGTTGAACCTTGATGATTTCGTCTAAGGTTTTTGATCCTTTAGCAAATCTGAGATTCAAAGATTTTGTCTTTTCAAGTTCTTTTCTTAGACCCACTACTTCACATTCTAATTTCTCATTGTACTTTTCCTTTTTAGTGTGTTGATGTGTCAAAGTATCTATTGTAGGTTTTAACCTCGTATAGAAATTACCTGCATACGAATTCTAAAATACAGAAAATAAAAAATGCAAGAGTATAACACATAAAACACATATACACAGAGATTTTCCCCTGGATACCAAAACCGAGGCTACCAGCTTGATTTTTCATTATGTTCCTTTCAATGTTATAATACATATTTATACATGTTGAATCATCCAATACCATGGACCGAAAACCATCGCGTCCAATACCATAGACCAAAAACCATCGCGTCCAAAAAACATGTGTGAAAATCATGCACAAAACATTAGGTGGATCCGCCCAACCTAACATAGGGTCCAAAACCAAAATTTTCCGGGGCGCTACCCCAGACCCCATAAAGTGGGGTTACGGGTGCCCCTAAAACCCCCTGTTAATTATGTGGAAAGAATATAACACAACCCAACATTCTCCCACTTGTTGTTTTCTTTCCACAAGGGGCCACAAGAGAGCTTAGTCATTTTTCCAGCCCTCAAATGCCCATTGCCTCTCTACACCAAGAGAAATTGTTAGAGCTCATAGATTTTGTCAATGCACTTGCAGTATTCTTCAAAATGTCGACCTTTACTAGCAACACCTTTTTTTCTTCTATCATATCCCTCATAAAGTGATACTGAACATCAATGTGCTTTGTCTTTGAATGATATGCAGGGTTCTTTGGCAAGAAAATTGCACTTTGGTTGTCACTGTCTATCCTTATAGCTTCCTGTACTAACCCCATACTTGAACATAATCTGTGCAACCAAACTGCTTCCTTGCTTGCATGAGTGGCTGCCATGTATTCTGCCTATGTAGTTGATAGTGCCACTCCAGATTGTTTCTTACTCATCCAACTGACGAAACCTCCAAATAGGTTAAACACATACCCAATTGTAGATCTTCTCTGATCTAGATCTCCAGCCCAGTCTGCATCAACAAAGCCACAAATATCCAACACTCTGTCCAATCCTAGTCTTCCTTGGTAGCACAAACCATAATCACTAGTGCCACACAAATACCTAAAAACCCGCTTCACTATTGCCCAATGCTCCTTTCCTATTTTTGACATAAACCTGCTCAATACTACCACTGAATGTGCAATGTCTGGTCTAGTACAGACCATTGCATACATCAAGTTACCGACTACACTTTCATATGGAACATGGCACATGTCCTCTTCCTCTTCTTGTGTCTTGGGACATTGTTCAACAGATAACCTCACACCTATAGGAATAGGAACCTTCACGGGTTTACTACGTTGCATATTAAACCTTTGCAGTATTGTCTCGACATATTTCCTCTGGTTTAACCAGAGCTTCCTCTTTGCCTAATAGCTTTTAATTTCCATGCCCAAAATATAGTTTGTAGCACTAATATCTTTCATGTCGAATTTGGAGGACAATTGGGTCTTCAAATCCTGGATAATTTCTTTGTCATTTCCAACCAGCAACATATCATCGACATACAAGACCAGATAAATAACGTGGTCACCAATTAATTTAAAATACACACAGCGATCTGCATTGCTTTTGGTGAATCCAAGTCCCTATATAAATGTATCAAATTTTTGATACCACATCCTTGGTGACTGTTTTAATCCATACAGAGACTTCTTTAATTTGCATACCAGTTCTTTCTTACCCTTCACCGTAAAGCCTTCAGGTTGCTTCATGTATATTTCCTCTTCCAGATCCCCGTGAAGAAATGTTGTCTTCACATTCATTTGTTCCACCTCAAAATCAAAAGCAATAGCAACAGATAAAAGTAATCTAATATAAGTTACCTTGGCAATAGGAGAAAAAATATCACCAAAATCAATTCCCGACACCTGGGAATGACCTTTTGCTACCAATCAAGCTTTGTATTTCTCCACCTTTTCTTCTGCATTTGTCTTCTTCTTGAACACCCATTTGCTACCTATGGGTTTCCTTCTAGCCAGCAACTCCACCAGATCGCAAGCCTCATTTTTTAGCAAAGATGCCATTTCATCAACCATGGCCTATTTCCAGAGTTTTCCATCCTCTGAATCTACTGCTTCCTTCACATCTCTGGGATCATCATCAGTAACAGACAATCAAAATTTGATCAGAAAGCAGATGGACTATACCTTTCTAGCGGCCTTCTTTCTCAAACTGATCTTCTCATAGCTGAAGTTTGTGGCTCTTCATCTTCTGATTCCTCCACTGTTGTAGAGTCTGATTCTTCCTCCTTTAGCTCAAATTCTATCTTCTCAGGTTCCTTTGGTTGGACTTCATGTTTAATAACATCTTTTACCTCTCTGAACACCACATCTCGATTGTACACAACCTTCCGTGTGACTGGGTTCCAAAGCTTATAGCCTTTTAAACCATCCTTATACGCAATAAAGATGCACTTTTCATATTTACTATCCAACTTGGTTCGTTTCTCCTTTGGAACATGTACATATGCATCACATCCAAATACCCTCAGATGTGAAAGAGATGGTTTCTTACCAGTCCATACCTCTTGAGGAGTCTTATCCTCCAATGTTGATGAAGGTGACCTATTGACCAGGTAACATGCAGTATCCATCGCCTCTACCCAGAATTCCTGTCCTAACCCGGCACCACTGAGCATGCTTCTTTCCCTTTCCATCAACGTCTTGTTCATTCTTTCTGTAACTCCATTTTGTTGAGGTGCATATGGAGTAGTCTTCTGCCATGCGATACCACAATTCTTGCAGAATTCTTCAAATTCCTTACTGCAAAACTCTCCACCATTATCTGTCCTCAGCACCTTTATCTTCTTCTCTGTCTAGTTTTCCACCAAAGCCATAAATTCGTTAAACCTATCAAAGACTTCAGATTTCTTCTTAAGGAAATATGTCCATGTATTCCTTGAGAAGTCGACTATAAATGATACATAGTACACAGACTTACCTAGTGATGGAACCTTCACAGGCCCAAACACATCACTGTGCACAAGCTCTAATATCTGTTTCACCCTCTTACCACTAGAGGGAAAACTCACTTGATTCTGCTTCCAATATACACAATTTTTATAGAAATCAAAATCCAGAGAGCTATTACTCATACCTTCTACCATACCTTTACCATGAAGTATTCGAAGGCCCTTCTCTCCAATATGTCCAAGACTTTGATGCCACAACATGGTCTTCTCTCCAAAGACCACTAGATCTTCTGCTCCACTTTCAAGAACCATAGAACTATTGCACCCATCAATAACAGTGCTACCTTGCAGCTTGTACAGAGTTCCAATCCGAACTGCCGGTATCAATACCAGTGCTCCCTGAACCATCTTGCTGGTATCCTTCTCGAACACTATTTTTACACCTACATCATCCAACTTGCTTACAAAAATCAGATTTCTAGCCAATGCAGGAATATGCAGAACACCTGGAAGTGTTCTAGCTCTTCCACCTTGCAATTTCAACTTTACTTTTCCAAGGCCAACGATTCTAGCCTTCCTATCATCCCCTAAGAATACATCACCACCATTGTATTTCTCATACTTGCAGAACCACTCTATGTGGGGAGTGAAGTGAAAGGATGCACCTGAGTCAATCAACCATGCCTCATGATCTACATGTGTACTTGAAGAAGCCAAGTACACATCCCCACCTTCATCTGAGGTGGTTTTCGCCTCTGCAGAAGGAGCATCATCAGATCCCTTTCCTTTGTCAGGAGCTTTAGACTTACAATACCTTTTGAAGTGCCCTTCCTTTCCACATTTTCAGCACACCACCTTTACAGGTTTTCCTAGAGATTTAGATCTCCCTCTAGATTTAGATCTCCCACTCAATGACTTATTCTGTTTCTGTTCTAGGACCATCCTCACAAGGCATCACCATTCCAGCTCTCCATATTTTTCCATCTCATCTCCTCCGTAAGCAAGGCTGAGACTATTTCATCAAACTGCAAGGCAGTTGCATTACTACCTATTGCAATAGCCAGACTATCCCACGAATCTAGTAGAGAACACAACAAACTGATGCACTTATCTTCATCTAAAATTTTAATATCAACAGACGCTAATTGACATACCACAATATTAAATGTGTTCAGATGCTCTGTCACCAAGTCTCCATATTTCATCCTCAGGTTATACAGCTTTTTTCGCAGGAACAGTTTATTCACCAGAGACTTAGATTGGTACAAAGTCCCTAACTTGTCCCACAAAGCCTTCGTCATAGCTTCCCTGGATACATTCAGCAATACTGAATCTGAGACACAATCATATTGTGCTCTTTGCCTTCCGATCCAACTTTTTCCATTCTTCATCGGACACTCCCATTGGTTTAGTACCTAGATCTACCATGATCCACTAATCTTTATCCACAAACAAATCTTCCGTCTTGAGTTTCCACAACTCAAAACTCTGACTATTAAATTTCTCGATCTCTATCTTTCCATTGCTCGCCATCTTCTTCCACCACGAGAATCGATCTCACAGATCTCCCACTGAACAAGGTCTACCACGGGCCCGAGCGAAACCCTTAGCAACAAAGGCGACTCCTTGAAGCAAAAACTGCTCTGATACCAAATGTAGATTTTAACCCCATACAAAAATTACCTACATATGAATTCTAAAACACAGAAAATAAAAAATGCGAGAGCATAACACATAAAACAAATAGACACAGAGATTTTCCCCTAGATCCCAAAACCGAGACTACCATCTTGATTTTTCATTATGTTCCTTTCAATGTTATAATACATATTTATACATGTCGAAGCATCCAATACCATGGACCGAAAACCATCGCGTCCAAAAAACATGTGCGAAAATCATGCACAAAACCATAGGTGTGGCCGCCCAACCTAACATAGGGTCCAAAACCAAAATTTTCCAGGGCGTTGCCCTAGACCCCATAAAGTGGGGTTACGGGTGCCCCTCAAACCCCCTGTTAACTACGTGGAAAGAATATAACACAACCCAACATCTATGACAATATTCTTTTCTTCCAAATAGATTTTAAGATGAGTGATTTCTTCAAAAAAATCTTCTTCTTCTAAGGCATCCACAAGCTGATCATTTTCATAAGCCATGAGTAGTTTAATATCTTGTTCATATTCACCTTCATCACTATTAGACATGCCATCACTATCTTCATGATTATAATAACTTCTTCTATTAAAAAATGGTTTCCTATTACCTTTTGCAAAATCCTTTCATTTTTCATGGTTATCTTTATGAGGACATTTGGCAACATAATGACCAACTCTTCCACAAGAAAAACATTTGAAGGGCAGCTTACCTTTGAATCTTATAATACCCAGCTGAAGTTTATTCACAAAGTTTACCTTGTCTTCTTCTTATATATATCCTGATTCCTTGAGATATTCTTTTTATTTTCCTTCTGTAGAGGCTTTGAAATAGGCTTCTCTAATTTCTGATGGACCTCCTTTTCTCATTTCAAAGGCAGTTAAAATTCCATGAAGTTGAAACAGTAACAGATTGTAGATCCTACTTCTCTTCCATGGCATATGCTTTTGACACAAATTTAGAAGATAGAGATCTTAAAATTTTCTCTACTATTGTAGCTTCATTTATTTCTTCACCCAAATTATTCATATGATTTACAATCTCATCTACTCGTCAAAAGTAACTAGCAATATTTTCATCACTATGCATCTTGAGAGTTTCATATTGAATTTTGAGAGTTTGGAGCTTATCATGTTTTACCTGGGAGTCTCCTGCGTAGCTCTAAATGATTTTGTCCCATATTGATTTGGTTGTGTTGATCTGCATGACTTTGACGAATTCTGATTCTGATAGACTTCCCAATAATGCATTGACAACATTGGCATTGTTTTCATATGCTTTCTTTTCTGCTGGATCTGTGGGGACTGTTGCTGGATATTGGTATCCTCCTTCCACAATTGCCTAAACATCAGCTCCAAGTGACTGAAGATAGGCTCTAGTTCTTGTCTTCAAAATGTTAAGTCATTTTCGTTGAAGATTGGTGGTCTGATAGATCCCATTCCTTTGTGATTTCTCATCTTGAGAGATCTTCCTTCAAGCGATCAAGCTTCTTCTTAAGGACCTGCTCTGATACCAATTGTTGGGAAAAATACTGAGGGGGGGGGTGAATTAGTATTTTAAACTCTCACAATAATTTTTTTTTTTTCAAACTGTATATGCTATTTTATTGAAACCAACTAGTGAATGTCTGAGCCTATAAATAATGAAACAGCGTATAGATAATAAACTTTGATAAACAACCAATTCATTGTCTTAAATCATAGTGTGATGCATTTACTAAGTAGTAAACAGATGCAGTAAGAATAGAATAAGTCAACACACATAAGAAGAATGCATGAACACTAGGATTTTTTAGGCGGAAACCCAATGTGGGAAAAAACCATCATTGCTATCGTCTCAGTCTTCAATCTTCTTATAATAAAATGTGTTGACAAGTTTTGTATTGGTGCAGACTTTTTCCAGTACACAGGCATCAACCTGCTAAAGGCTACAACCTTCACTCATTTTCCAGTTTCAACTGGAAGGGAGCTCTAACCCCCTAGCTTTTGTATTGGCTAATATGTTTACCAGTATGCAGGTGTTGGCCTACAAAAGGCTACTACCTTCACTCTTCGACATTTCATAAATTTTCAGACCGGATAGTCTTGGTACACAACAACATAATATGTAGGCCAATTTTCATCAAATTTTCATATTGGACCCATCAACAACATTGAAGCTAAAAAACAATCACCACTGCAATACAACTATCAAATACAACTGCATATATCAACAATCAGTCAATCTGAACACTTAGATCTGTTACACTAAAAAATGTCACCTTGACTACTTACAGTTAGTATGGCTCAAATCAACAAGTCATGCTACCCTCTTAGGCAAGTCTCATGCCTCTGTTATCCATCTCAAACTCAAAGAAGAGAGAAAGTCTTGTAAAAATCATGTTTATCTCTGGGGTCGCAGGTTCTCTCTAGCCTTACCTGCGGGGACGCTGACCATGTTCACAAAATCTGCGTCCATGGACGCTCTGTATGTTAAGGGACAGGTGCGTCCCTCTGTAAAAGGCAAAATGCGCGAGTTTTATCTTGAAAAAGTTACTTGTGGTTACTTCTAGAACATTCTAGAGGTCGGTTTGATGAAATGGATGCGCCTCCAGTTGGTTCATGTATCTCTATTAAGGGGGAACTTATCCCATCAATAAGGGAGCTATCCCACCCAAAGAGGGGGATGATCCCATTGATAGTGGACCTGAATAACCTCTTTACAGCACTATAAATAAAGGCATTGAGCCAGAAGGAGAAGAGGTTGGAGCTATACATTTTCTTTGGGTAAATGCTGCAGGATTTAGGTCTTCCATTAGAGCCTTTGTGAGGAGAGATTGTCTTCACTTGATTCTACTTGGGAGAGGGTGAGCTTTGTCAAAGTAGAGGAAAACCCTTGATGGACCCTGGGAGGAACTTGCACAACACCAAGGCCAGGTTGTAAGAGTTTCTTTGTTTCGTTATTAATACAAACTGGTTTATTTTTCTCAATAGCTTGTGTTAATGAGTTATTTCATGTGTTCCTTGGTCTGCATGTTGAATATATGTTTTATTATATGAAATGCAAGTGCTTGGTAATTGTTTGATTGTTTGTGGTTGCAGGAATTGACTTGAAGGAGGAGCTCATCCGGATCGTCAAGAACGGACTTCAACAACAGCGTTTTGGAATAAGGTAAGCCTAAACACTTGTAGTTTTCATGTTGTAAAAGGTGTATTTAGAGAAAGATCACTCCATTTTGTCTTGTTTGTCATTAGAATGTCTTAGACTTCTAGGAAGGTCAGTCGTGTCCGCACCCTTGACAGATTCCGTGTGACAAATTGGCGACTCCGCTGGGGAATCCATTAATGAGAGAGTCTTTTCCTTTATATGAACTTTGCTTTGAGAAAATCATTTTTATTTTCTGGTTTTTGACTGTGAGAATTAGTATTTGGGTGGCTTAGCTGTAGATTTAGTTGGCTTTAGTTTTTCTTCCTTTTTCCAGAAAGACGCAGTCTCTGTGTGCTGCACAGTGCGTCCTTGGACGCGCTGTTGTCGACTGCACAGTGCGGGGCCGCACCTGTGACAACGGGTGGCCTGCGTCTTCCTGTAAAAGTTAAGAAAATTCCATTTTTGCCTTAAATTACTTTTAGATTTTGTTTTTTCTTAGTGTTTTCTGCCCAGATCCTTTAGTACCCTGTCAAGAATTCTCACCTGAACTAGTTTTGTGAGCTTTGAGTGTTTTAGTGGTTTTCAACGAAGTTTAGACCTAGGGTTTGATTTTTGGAAAGGCTTTGTAGTGACTTTGAGCTTAGAAAGTTGTCCAGCCTTAGATATCTCTGGTTAGTCAACCTTCTTAGAAGTTGAGCCTGTCGTAAAGTCTCCTTGTTTGAGCAACTTGTCATTTGAGTTGTTTTGGGTCAAATTTCGAATTGCTTGTTTTTAAAGTATTGATTTCCATTTTCAAAAGGACAAAAAGATTAGAATTTTGTTTTGACTAGTTTTTGGTTCTGCAATAAGCTAGTCCTTGATTTGATTGTGATCAAGTAAAACACCTTAGAAATAATCATTGTTAGTTTTGGCCTCGTTAAGATTGCTTAGAGTAAATTTGCCTTTAGTTTGCTTATGAGTGCATTTTCATAGATTTTAAGAGTTGTTAAGATTGTTTTTTGGTTATATTAGATTTATTTGCTTTATTAAAAGAAAAATACAAAAACATCTTCTTAAAAAGTCTTGTTTCAAGTAGCTTTTTGTTTTCAAAAGAAGAAAAGAGTTTTTTTCGTGCATGTAAAGAGAAGTTATGTTTTTATGCTTGGAAAAGAAAAACGAATTGTTTCTTTGATTGTCTTCAATTAAGAAGTTGCTTTTATAAAGATTGCATTCTCTCAACTTTTTAGTTAAGCAATTCATCGAAAAAGTAAAGTAGTGGATAAATCATTTTAGGTGCATTTTGTAGTGGTTTCGAGTCGAGTCAACACACCACTAGTTTCACTTCCATCACCTTTTGACTTAAGAAACAACCTTAAAAGTAACGCTTAAATTAAAATCAATCTAGTAATCTTTATTTTTCTAGGGCTCTGAAGCACCAACATAGCTTAGGCTAGGGTCTTGGAGTAGGTGAGTACTTAACTCTCCAAGACTACAAAACCAAACAGATAGTCTATCTTGAGTAGAACAAATCCAATTGTTTCAGTTACATTCTGGGAAAGCTCCTCTTAAAGGAGAAACACGAGCTCGTGTCCGAACCAGTGAGGGGATCATTCCTCCCTCGTTGGGAACGACGCCAGGCAGTACGTATTACAAACGGTAAACCTCGGATTAACCATTGTCGAGGAGCCAGGGGTCACTTATCGGTAAACCTTGGATTGTTGTCAAGGAGCCGGTAAGGGGATTGGAGCTTGCTACTCTGCCCTTGCGTGCTGTCGGAGTTTAGACTGTTCCCCCAGGTGTAATTGTTGTGATTGGTAACCTTAGTGGCCATAATATCTAGGATTCTACCCAAGGTGACGGTGGAGGGAAGGTCCCACTGTACCTGGAGCAGACGTCGGTTATACTCACTTGGATTTTCTGGGGGGTTCGCTTCACTTCGAGACGGTTAAAGTGGAGGAACTTGGTCCAGTCTATTCATTAAGCAGGTTGCCGGGGTAACTGTTCCACCCACTATTTCTGTACTGAATCCTGCGAGGTTGGGCCTAATCACCAACTAGCGCTTTTGGTCCGGAAGACTACTGTTTGTGTGTGGTTTGACGCTCTAGATTATTTAGGCGTGTGCTTCAAATTTGATTGGTTCTTTAGAAGACTTTAGGTGGTTTGATTTGAAATTTTTTACTTTGATTTCGTGTGTTGTAGTTAAAATCTTTAATTGTGGCGGAATTACCGAGACAGTCCCGTAGACTTCGGGCAAGTCTCCTGAGATTGTTACCGGATAGATTTGTTAAGAAAACTCCGTAAATCGCGGGGTGAATCTCCTGAAACATTCCGGGTCATTTAGAAGGGTTAAAGGTCCTTGTAACTCCTCCTAGTGGCAGTAGAGTAGGTTCACCTGAAGAAGGAGAATCTTCTTTGGTAGTCCATCCAGATTACCAAAGATTAGAAACAGGTTACAATCCCGAAGCTGTTACAGTTTCCGAGCTTGCTGGTAGTTTTTCATCTGCCAGTGAAACAGGCGAAGAACCTGAAATTTCAGAACCTGTTACTCCAACTCCTAGTGTTCCTGATTCACCAAGAATAGAAAGAATTATCACCGAAAATCTTCCTGTTGGATTAATTGCTATAGAAGAACTTGTTCCAGAGGAAGAAATAGGCGTTTCTGATTCTGAAGATCTAATTACCCTTGATCTAAGGGAGCGTGAATCCATCTTTTACAGTCCTCCTAGAAGTGAATCTTGGTACCTTGCATTAACCAATTTTTTAGACAACTCAGTAGGTTTTTCTACACCTCGTACTCCGGTTCCACCTAGAGGAATTCATTCTCCTGTAAATATGTCTGGTCAGTCATCTGTGTTTTCACAAAGTCCTGAATCATTTTTACATGGCGGTCCTTCTGTTCCTACTGGGTATCAATCACTTTCTGGTACCTTTGCGGGAGCATCTCCTCAACCTGTTGATCATGGGTTATTAGTTGGAAACAGTGGTAATGTACCATTGAGTATAGGTGAAGTTTATATGATGTCAGGTTCAACTCCCATTAACCAACCTCAAGGTGGCCAATTACCGCCTGGGGGGCAACCTTCGTTAATGCCTGGGGGGCAACCTCAAGGTACTTCATTTGTGACTGGGGGGCAACCTCAAGGGTATCAACCCAAGGGTATCAACCCCAGCCTCAATATGTACCCCAAAGTCAACCTCAGTATCAGTATCAACCTCAAGGATGGCAACCTCAAGGATGGCAACCCCAAGGGTATCAACCCCAAGGGTATCAACCTCAAGGATACCAACCTCAAGGTCAAGGTCAACCCCAGTATTCGTATTTACCTCAAGGTTATCAACCTACGGGTCAATACCCTGGTCAAGGTTATCAACCACCTCAAGGGCAATCATATGGGACTACACCTTACAGTTATCAACCCTATCCTCAATACGGCTATGGATCTCAGTATCCTCAACCTGTTACGAGTCAATACCCTGGAATGTTAACATGGGATCCGTCACAGGGTCAACAGATGTCGCAACCAAGTATACAGTCGGTACCTCAAGCAGGACAACCTGCAGTTCCTGGTCCACCCCAGCAACCGCAACCTGTCCAGTCAAGTGTTCAGACCCCTGTAACTTCTGTAGTTACTCAGCCGCCAATTGCACCGAGTACTCCACCTCACACGGCTGCAGCAACTACCGCTTCATCTACCATGCTTACATCTGGAGTATCGGCAGCTCCGGTTTCTACTGTCCCTGTAACCGCTCCTCAGACATCTGTACCGTTGTCTGGACCCACGGTTCAAACCACAGTCCAGATGCCTGCAGGTCAACCTGGTACAAGTACGGTTGTTACTACTCAACCTCAATTTGTTCAACCTCCGTACCAGGGACAGTATCAACCTGGGCAAGCTGCCCAACAACCGGTTTACCAGTATCAACCGTATCCTGGGTACAATTATCAACCACCTCAACAACCCCAGTACGGTCCGGTTAATCCTGGTTTTCCAGGAGGATATAATATCCCAATGCGAATCCTGTTCCTAGTTATCCTGGATATCCTCCTCCTGGGGCTGGTATTGTGACTCAGAGTTTCAGAGATCCTAACCGGCAGTTACCATTTATTGCGACTTTAGATTTACCCGACTTGACGCGCCTAACGAACGATCCAATTCAATATCTTCCGTTCTGGCCGCCAATGCCAAATAAGTTGCCCAGCGATATACCCAAGTTCGAAGGTAAGTCTGGAGAGGATCCGTCTAATCACGTGATGACTTACCACCTCTGGTGTGCATCAAATTCCATCTCAGATGATTCTATCCGCTTACGTCTTTTCCAGCGTACACTCATTGGTCTCGCAGCCAAGTGGTACATTGAGTTGCCACGGGCTTCTTTTTACAACTTTAGCCAGTTAGCTACTTCATTCTTAACTCATTTTCAGTTACCAGTCAGATACGATAATGGTACGGAATTATTAACTTCGCTAAAACAATCGACATCCACGTACATTTCTGATCACATCCATGAGTGGAGACGTCGAAGGAGATTAGTGAAAGTTTTTATCCCGGACCAAATTTAGCTGAATGGTTTGTAAAATCATTATTACCAAGAATTACTGAAGATGTAGCTAAGGCCGGCGTAGTTACTGAGGAGCAAGTCATTGCTCAGGCACAATACCTTGACTTAGTTTACACTCAGTCGGGTACGTTACACGAGAAAATTCCGGATCTTCCAAAGTCAAACCAAATCGCTGCTGCTCCTTCGGGATCTCATGCCGCTGATGGTATGATCGGTATCGTGACTACGAAGAGTAAGAAGAAGTCTTCCAAGACCTCCAATACTCCAATTATCACTTTGCCTGATTCTCCGACAGGAGAGTCTTCTCCTCCTGAACTTACCGCCGACATTCACGCTGTAGAGTCATCTACGGCCAAATCCAAAAACGGTGGAAAGAAGAAAGGAAAGAAGAAGGCTAAAGCAGACAAGGCTCCAAAGGAGAAAACGGAAAAGTCGGAAACCAATGACGAAAAGCGCAAACCTCGTTATCCTTGTCTCATTTGTGAAGAAGATCATTTTACGAGAGACTGCCCTCATCGGGCCGAGGTAGTGAAAATAGTTAAAGGTTCTCCGACTCCTGCTGTGTTAAAGAATCCATTCCCGAGCAGGAAAATAAGATGATAGGTTCTTCTTCGAATGCCAGTGAAGAACCCATTTTGATGATGTCTCATGTCAGGATTGCGACTCGATCGCAAGATTATGGTAGTAAGGCTCCTGTTGATGGTAAAGAAGCAGAATCTTCTCACTCTAACCCATCAACCTCAGCTCCTGGTTCCGATCCACTACAGATCGAAAAACCTAACCCAGACTTAGTGATTAAGCCGCCCGCCAAGGGTGTACTTCGAAGGTCTGCTTTCAATCCACATGCGAGAGCAGCCCAGAATTACAACATTGTTGAAGACTTAGCTGTTTCACCTTCAGCAATGTCGGCACTCGAAGTGCTGCAATCATGTCCAGCGCAACGAAAATTGCTTTTGTCGGCTATTGGAGCTGTCGATGTTCAGGACCCGAACCTAATGATCTTTGATCTAGAAAGTAGTACACCGCGTCTCCCCCATCAAATGGCTTTCCAAATTCCAGTGATAGTCAAAAACAGGCCTATTCATCGGACTGTGATTGATGAGGGAGCTTCTACGTGTATTATGTCGATTCAATGTTGGAGATCGCTTGGTTCTCCTTCGTTGAACCAATCCCCCACCATCCTTAAGGCCTTTGATGGCCGTGGGTTCCGTCCGTTTGGTATTCTACAAGAATTGCCTATAGGGGTCGAAGGTAAAACCGTTAGTCTGGATGTGGAAGTGGTTGATGCCCCTCTAGACTACAACCTTCTTTTGGGTCGAAGTTGGTCATATGCTATGACAGCGGTCGTTTCATCGGTCTTCAGAGTCATTAAGTTTCCACATAACGGTAAGATCGTGACTATTGATCAGCTGACATACTTTTCATCCGACCCAACCTCTTTAGAAACTATCCAGCATGTTGGTAAAACGACAATCCCTTATAGGGACATTGGTGTAGGTTTAGTTAAGGATTCCGGTTTACTGGGAACTTTTCCTCTCCCTCCACTCAATGCAGACCCTTCGTTCGCAACAATTCATATGATCACGTCAGAAAACATTATTTATGATGATCCTTGGTATGTTCCCTCTGACTCTGAGCTAGACTCACTCGGTGATGTTATGCCGTTGAGTCCGTATGAGATTGCTTATGAAGCTCTTATGTCTTTTACCGACTTTCATTCAACCGACCAAATGAATGTGGTCAGTGAAGAGTCACTTTTCACCTCACCCTTAGAACGGATAACGTTTCCCGAAGAAGTGTCATCTGACGAACAACTTCGCGAAATCCTAAGTGTAGATGATCTACCATGGGAAGATCTCCATCACAGATCTTCGTTTTTACCTAAGGATGATGCATTTGAAAATGATTTTTCATCTATCTTTACCGCTGAATATGTCAAAGACGCTCAGGATCCAACGAAACATTCTGATTCAGAGCTGAATTTAGGGAATATTTCTCGTACTATTCCCATTGATATTTCAGTGAAGCCCGGAATCGAGGAGAACATTCATATAGGTGCCGCATGTACTGACGAAGAAATCCAAACTTACAAGGCCCTATTCCAAGAATTCCGCGACGTGTTTGCCTGGTCTTACGAAGAAATGCCGGGAATTGATCCTGCCATTGTTGTTCATGAAATCAAAACCTACCCGGATGCTAAACCCATTCGGCAACGGTTGCGTCAGATTCACCCTCGAAAAGCAGCTGCAATCAAAGCCGAAGTCGAAAAGCTGTTGAAAGCAGGTTTCATTTATCCGATCCCGTTAACGGATTGGGTATCGAATATTGTTCCCGTCAATAAAAAACAAGGAACAATAAGAATCTGTATCGATTATAGGGATATCAATCGAGCTTGTCCAAAAGACAACTATCCTACGCCTTATATCGATCAAATTATTGATGATTGTGCCGGAAGTGAGATGTTTTCCTTCATGGATGGTTTCTCGGGTATAATCAAATCAATATTCTACCTGCCGATCAACCAAAAACGGCATTCATTTGTCCATGGGGGACATTTGCTTATTGCAAATTACCTTTTGGCCTTAAGAATGCCGGTGCTACTTTTCAACGGGCCATGTCTTATGCATTTCATGACATCAAGCACATTGTGCAACCCTATCTCGATGATTTGCCTGCTCATTCTTTACACCGAGCTGATCACCTTGTCCATTTACGAGCAATCTTTATGAGGTGTAGGCATTATCGAATTCGGTTGAATCCCCACAAGTGTGTTTTCTGTATAGAAACAGGTCGATTGCTGGGATTTGTTGTTTCCAAAACCGGCATTCGCGTCGATCCCTCGAAAGTCGAGGCTATCATCCAATTGCCTCCTCCTTCGAGTTTGCGCCAACTCCAAAGTTTGCAAGGGAAAGCAAACTTTTTACGCCGATTCATCCCTAACTACGCCGAGGTCACTAAAGGTTTTACACGGTTGTTGAAACAGAACGTACAATTCTTTTGGGACGAGATTGCTCAACAATCTTTTGATGCACTGAAACACGCGTTGACCCATGCACCGTTATTGCATCCTCCCAACTACAACCAGGACTACTTCTTATACCTCGCAGCTTCGCATTCCACCATTGGAATGGTGTTAGTTCAAGAAGATGAATTCAAGCAGAGCATGTGATATATTACCTTAGCAGAACCTTAAATCCAACTGAGTTAAAATATTCGCATGTGGAGAAATTGGCCCTGGCAGCCGTTCAAGCTGTCCAGCGTTTTCGTCACTACATTCTTCTCCGCAAAACTACTGTTATTTCGGATTGCAACCCTATGATTTATATCTTGACAAAACAACTGCTAGGGGGCAAGTACTCTAAATGGATCGTCATCCTGCAAGAGTTCGACTTGGAGTTTGAGAAGTCCAAGTCTAAGAAATCTTTAGTCTTCGCGGAATTGATGTGTGATTTCCCGAGTGCTGACACAGAGACTGTGGCAGAGGAGTCCATTGCGGACGAATCTTTGTTTCTTATTAGCACTGTAGATCCGTGGTATGGGGATATAATCATCTATCTCCAAACCCAAACCTTTCGGCCTGAAGCTTCCAAGGAAAACCGTCGAAAAATTCGGTTTCAATCCCAGCAATACAGAATTATTGGAGATACACTTTATCGCCTGGGGGCAGACTTAGTTTTTCGACGTTGTTTAACTCACGATGAGGCTGAGAGAGTTTTGAATGATTGTCACTCTGGAGCATGTGGCGGTCATATGTCTGGGTATGCCACAGCTCAGAAGGTGTTGCGCGCTGGCTATTTCTGGCCGTCTATGTTTAAAGATTGTATCCTTGCCGTCAGAAAATGCCACAACTGTCAAGTGTTTGATCGCAAGATGCGCGCTCCACCTGCTCCTCTCCACCCTATAATTGCCGCTGGTCCATTCGCCAAATGGGGCATTGACTTTATTACTTGTAACCCTCACTCGGCCGGGGGGCATGCGTATATCATCCTTGCGGTTGATTATTTTACTAAGTGGGCCGAGGCGATGCCTACATTCGACGCAAGCGGCAAGACAGCTGCACTTTTCGTATTCAATCATATCATAACTAGGTTTGGTGTCCCACAAGCAATCATTACGGACCATGGAAGCCATTTTCGAAATGTCATGATGACTGAACTTACAAGCCAGCTTGGTTTGCGCCACGATAGCTCTACACCTTATTATCCGCAAGCCAACGGTTTGGTTGAGTCAATCAACAAAGTTCTAGTCGTCATGATTCGACGGATCATTGGTATCCATCGAACGAATTGGCATAACATGTTATTTTCGGCGCTATGGGCATATCGAACTTCAGTGAAAAATTCAACAGGTTTCACCCCTTTTCAGCTAGTTTATGGCTTAGAAGCTGTGTTACCTATTGAGTGCGAAATCCCATCACTTCAAATGGCTGTCGAATTACTTCCAGCTACTTCCGAAGAGGAGAAACGGTTGTTATACTTAGCTAAATTAGATGAGACTCGACGTGACGCTACTTTAGCTATCGAGACTCACGCGAAACGAATGAAAGCTCAGTACGATAAAAATGTAACCCCTCGAAGTTTTTCGGAAGGAGACCTAGTACTATTATATGATCAAGCGAACGATAAGCTAGGTGCTGGAAAATTCGTTCCCATGTGGCATGGGCCCTACATTGTAAAGCGAAAGCTAGCAAAAGGGGCTTATGAGTTAGTTGATTTTGATGGGGACTCTTTGGGCAAACCCAGAAATGGACTTTACCTAAAGAGGTATTATGCTTAAAATGATGGATGGAGAAATTTTTAGATAGGTTAGATTTCCTTTCTAGCTAGCAAGTGTGTTAGTTTAGTCAGTGTGCTTAGCTTAGCAAGTGTGGTTTTTCGTCATTATTTGGCTCATCTTGGTTTTACTCTTGATATTGTAGATGTCGACGCCTCTCCAAACATACATTGGATTTGCTGATGGTGCTTGTCGTAGTACACGGAATATCTCTTCCGCAGCTTGGGTTATCTATTCACCCTCTGACGAGTTAGTTTCTATGCATGGGGTAAGCCTCGGTCAAACAACGAATAACATTGCAGAATACAGTGCAGTGGTTGAATTATTATCCGAATCTATTTCATTTGGAATTCGACGTTTGATAGTGAGGTTAGATTCTGAACTTGTTGTATTACAGCTTAATAGAGTTTATGCCATTAGAAATCCTGTGTTATTAAGGTTGTTTTTGAGAGTGCGTCTCTTGGAACGTGAATTTGATTACATTGAATATCAACATATTCCAAGGTCTTTGAATACATTAGCAGATGCAATTGCTTCTCGAGTGTTGGACAGACATTTATAATAATCATGCAAGTAAATTTAAAGACATTTCATCATACATGTTAAACAAGATAAGCCGATAATAGTGATATATAGATATAGATAGAAGTGTGTCCAAAAATATATACATCGTCTTCGATCATAGGTTTAACACACCTTATGATCGGCAAAATGATAGTGCAAAAAGTCAAAAATGTCACATGTGACTACAAAAGTGACTAGTCAATCACTGGTGGTGCTCTCTGTACGACACCACTGCGCGGGCTATCTTGCGCAGAAATCTCCTAAACGGTCCAGGGACTGCGACCACGAAGCGCTGAAGCCTCATTGGAATATCATCCATAGTAGTCTCAGGTATATCTGCCGTGAGACGCTCTAGATCATGCTCCAAATCGGCTAGTACTTCTGCTGTCGCATCCTGTAAGGCCGGTGCCGGTGCAGCTGGATGTCGTCTATCGTAAGGCCGGAGATTGGCTGGACGCTGTGGTCCAACATCTGCATTTTTAAAATTTTACTGTTACTTTGAGACGATATATATGAAAAATAAAAAATACATAATTAGAAAACTTGTGAAAATGAAAGTACCTCTGTCATCCCATTGTTCTCCCTGTGGAAGAACCATGTCCGGATCACCTCTGAAATCCATTCCGGCATATGGAAAGTCTTGTATCACAAAAAGCTGGCCCTCTAGCCAGTCGAAGTAACTGTCTGAGAATCGAACCACTGCAGCACCCTCGTCAGGATGCCGGGCCATCACCGCAACCCATCGAACAAGCTTTGGCTCCCGAGGACCCAAGTCATCAACAGTGAGTTGCTGAGGGATCAGCATAGGAACTCTCTCCAAGGCAAAGCTCACGACTAGAGGCCCATATCCAAAAGTCTTTAGTCGTCCGTTCTTTGCCTTGGTTAGTTGGCTCTTCATATGAGCCGACACAGCTTCGCACCAGTTGAAGATGGTGCCTTGGTAACAGTCAACTGCCATCCGCATTTGGGATCCGGAGGCAATGTGCAAGGCGGCCGCGCCACAAATCCTAGTGACCGTAAATGCAATAACTCTAAGTTCCGCCAGAGCGATGTGCTTTATCTCCACGCCTTTTTTATGGCGAGTCCCTGGTCTGCACCACTCCTCGCGGAGATCATCAAGGGATTGGCCACCCGGCCTGGTCCCCGCAAGGTTGAGTTGCTCACCTCTGTTTGGCAAGCCAGTGAGAAAGTATACATCCGAGGGCTCTATCTCGAGCTGGTGCCCTCCAATGTAAAAGCATTGATCTTGAACGTTCCATCGCTCAACCAGCCATTCCAAAAATCTTACCTGGCCCCTCATGCCCGGTATGGTCCAATATTTGTACAATCCACATGTTCTTAGGCATCCAGAGAGGGTTGGTGGTTAATCGCAGCTTCATCGTCTTCTACGTGCTCTCTCTCTCTCCAGTCTAACATGTTTTGGGCCCTGCACATCAAAAGAGTCAATTAGAAATTAATTTGAGAAAATTTGGTGGTTTTTTGAGAGAGTTAGGGTTTTGAAATGCGCCCTTTGCGGAAGACGCACCCCGGCTTTTAGCACAGGGCGTCCGGACGCAGCTCGCCTGAAGGCGGACTGCGTCCCCAGACCTTTTTCCCGTGTGAGAAAAAGTCGGGGGACGCGGGTCACCCGAAGGGCACCTGCGTCCGCCGAGGGGCGCATTTTGAACCAAAACCCCCCAAAAAATGAAACAGAGACCAAAAACAAAAAAACTAAACGGATAAAATGAAGAGTGGGATGTGTAAAATACCTCGGTGAAGCGGCGTTCGATTCCGACGGTCAGATTTTCCGCAGCAACCACGGGAAGTTTCTTGTCAAAAGCTCCTTTTTCAACCTCAACAGTGAAACGGTAAAAATGACATGGTAAAAGGTCTTTTTATAGGTTTTTTGGATGAATTAGTTCATTTTTTACCATGAAAAGATGTTTTCAAATGTATTTTTGCCTATTTTAAACAGGTATGAGTAATGTGTCGCTTTTGTGCAGGACGAAGGGATTTCGAGGGAAATTGTAATTTTTCACAAACAAAATTTCAGAGTCATCTTTTAAGCCCTTTTCTGACTCCTAAAACATGAAAAGATCGCCGAGTGTTTCTTTTTCACTCGTTAAAACGGAATTAAAAGACGGTCCCCTTTTAGCTCTTTTCTGACCGCAAAATCAGGAAAAGATTGCCGGGTTTTTGTCGTTTCAAACTCGATAAGGAAATAAAACGACGTGTCTTTGATCGCTTTTTACTTTTCAGGTCAACGATACTATTATGAAAGTACTCCTTGGTCGCAAGATCAAGCGGTTCCCCCAGGTATTATTTTATACTTTTTCGGGCTTGAGGGACACAAATATACGAAAAAGTTCAACGTGGAGTTTCCTTAAGTTTTTCAGACTCTCTAAAATTGAAAAACGCCGAGTTTCTCCTATACTGGGCTCGTTAAACTTTTACAGTAAAGGACCTGTTCAATTACAAACAGGAACGAACCACTCCTTCCTAGGGTTCGCATTTAAACTAGGTTGGACTCGTCCGAAGGATGAGCTTATAATCAAGCATATGTTATCCTCCTCAAGCTTGTTAAAAATAAAGAGGTACTTGCCAGAAATGGTGGGGGAAAAAAGAGAAGAATGAACCTATTTGTCACCTTTTGCCTCAGAAGAAACTTTATTACCGCTCTTGAACACGACACTTTTCATTCACCTGGGTTGGGAAATCTTTTACCTCACAGTTGACCAATCACTTTGAAAATCTTTAACCGGGTTCAGGGATCAACTTTGAGTTATTCGTCACCAAACCATCTGTTGTGTCGTTATGTGTTCAAGAGGTCTGCAAGCAAAACTTTCATCTGCAAAATACTTGTCATCCATTTGACCATCCCTGAGTCAGTCCTTACAGCAACATTTCTTCAACTTGAACAATGATTTCGTGTTGCGGGCTTGCCTGCAACGGGTCGCTTTCTATCGACATCGACACATTATCTAGAAAGATGACTTAGGAATCGACAGTACCTTGAAGTCTGCATGCATCAATGGCAGGTTTCTCGCCTTTGACGTCAGTTTACATCATTGACTTTCGATCAGAGGATTCCGTGAAGTGTTCGACATCAAAACATCTATTCACATTTCACGGGTTGTGCTTGGTACTTTGAGAACCATTGACATTACTGGTGGTTTCTCTCACACTTGTTAACAGTTTACATCATTGACTGGTAATCAAGTGGTTTCTACCATGTTCGACATCGAATCATTTAATCACATGGCTAGAATCGTACCAATTCGGGAAGTAGAAGTGAAGACCCTGGATCTAGTTTCTACCATCCAGGCTGCGAGGAGTTTTGTATTCATTGTCTATGTAGACTTATCATAAACAGATGGCTGCGTCCATACTGTGTCTACAAAAGTCTATAAAAATGATGTACTGCAAGATCATTCCTGTATCAGATAGTTAGTCCATTAGTTAAAGTTTTGAATCTGAGTATGGGAATGCCTACCTCAGTGATGATATAATCTTATCCATGTATTTTGTGTTGAAAATTGCAGGTTCCAACCAGGCCATCCACAAGGCAATCCTTGAAATGATAAAGCGCTTCACCCTTCCTAGAATTACAAAACCCTATTCTATTCCAGGCTTCGCACTTTAGGGGGCAATCTGTTACACTAAAAAATGTCACCTTGACTACTTACAGTTAGTATGGCTCAAATCAACAGTCATGCTACCCTCTTAGGCAAGTCTCATGCCTCTGTTATCCATCTCAAACTCAAAGAAGAGAGAAAGTCTTGTAAAAATCATGTTTATCTCTGGGGTCGCAGGTTCTCTCTAGCCTTACCTGCGGGGACGCTGACCATGTTCACAAAATCTGCGTCCATGGACGCTCTGTATGTTAAGGGACAGGTGCGTCCCTCTGTAAAAGGCAAAATGCGCGAGTTTTATCTTGAAAAAGTTACTTGTGGTTACTTCTAGAACATTCTAGAGGTCGGTTTGATGAAATGGATGCGCCTCCAGTTGGTTCATGTATCTCTATTAAGGGGGAACTTATCCCATCAATAAGGGAGCTATCCCACCCAAAGAGGGGGATGATCCCATTGATAGTGGACCTGAATAACCTCTTTACAGCACTATAAATAAAGGCATTGAGCCAGAAGAAGAAGAGGTTGGAGCTATACATTTTCTTTGGGTAAATGCTGCAGGATTTAGGTCTTCCATTAGAGCCTTTGTGAGGAGAGATTGTCTTCACTTGATTCTACTTGGGAGAGGGTGAGCTTTGTCAAAGTAGAGGAAAACCCTTGATGGACCCTGGGAGGAACTTGCACAACACCAAGGCCAGGTTGTAAGAGTTTCTTTGTTTCGTTATTAATACAAACTGGTTTATTTTTCTCAATAGCTTGTGTTAATGAGTTATTTCATGTGTTCCTTGGTCTGCATGTTGAATATATGTTTTATTATATGAAATGCAAGTGCTTGGTAATTGTTTGATTGTTTGTGGTTGCAGGAATTGACTTGAAGGAGGAGCTCATCCGGATCGTCAAGAACGGACTTCAACAACAGCGTTTTGGAATAAGGTAAGCCTAAACACTTGTAGTTTTCATGTTGTAAAAGGTGTATTTAGAGAAAGATCACTCCATTTTGTCTTGTTTGTCATTAGAATGTCTTAGACTTCTAGGAAGGTCAGTCGTGTCCGCACCCTTGACAGATTCCGTGTGACAAGATCATTGTCACCAGAACACAGAGTTGAACCCAGAACACTGTATCAACAACTAGAACCAACTGCAACCTCAAAAATCATATGTCAGAATGTATATGCTACTTCAACAAAACCAACCTGCATGTATAATTTCTGCAGCCCAACCTATGTATACCTCTAAAGATATTGAGTCATCAAACTTCTGAACCAAAAACTATACTAACCAAAGACATTCTGAAGATCTATTGTCATATTGTTAACGGGAAAAGTGTCTATTCAGAACGACCCTATCCCACTGAGGTGTGACAGTGACCTCAGAAACAAACAAGGAAAACTACTTTGGTATTCTCCTTTATGAACTATAAACGAAGAGGAATAGGATGAACCAACCTGTGTCTTGCGCTAGTCCTTTGATCCAATCTCTCTCCTCTTTGACAGCTTCCAGCTACCTGCTCCCTTACTTGCCCAGCTTCACCAAGTTCCTGTAAGATCACAGAAGAAGGAAACTACACAAAGACATGGATTTATATTCATAAATAGCTTAGGATCAGATTTAAGCTAAACATACAAATGTAAACAACATCAATGATATACAAGCATGTAGGAGAAACTCAAATAGTTTTATTGATAAAACAGGAAGATCCAGGAGGAGTTACAACCGATGATTCCTGATCCAGCATCAACCTCCCAGCATAGAATCCCCTCTTCACCTCCAACAAAGCATAAATCACCCAATACTCTGATATCTATCTCAAAACCAACATCAATTCTCTGCAATGTACAAAATTCCAGCCTTTGGATCTCTTGGATGAGGGATCCATATATAGATGTATGCAAAGAGGATGAGTCAGCTCCTGAATTGATTAGTGGCTTCTCTCTGTCAGTTCTTTCTTCCACTTGGAGACTAAGAGCCTCTTACTCATCACTGGTCGAATTCAGTGAGGCAAGTGTCATTGGGGAAGATTCTGGAAGCTTCCATTGTCTCTCCACCTCGTGGAATGACTCTGCCACTTGTCATTTCCCGCTCAACGCACCCTGGTAGTGCATTTAGGTGCGTTGCAACGCACCTAGCTAGTGTATTTGGGTGCTTTGCAACGCAGCTAGCTAGTGGAGCAGTTGAAATGATCCTGATTTGACTAGTTCTGAGCAGTTTCTGGTGGAGAACTTCTGGGAGAAGCTGTAATTTGTTGACCTTGTTCCTTTAGGGGCTGGAACAACACTTTTAGGGACTTAGGATCCCTTGGTTTATGGACATTTCATGCTTAGAGCTGTAAACAAAAATGTCTATAACAGTTGCCCCCTAAAGTATGAGGCTGTTTATCGGGTGAAATGCTTTATTAGGAGGATCCGAAGTTCTTTCAATGCTGGGAGGAGACCTGTAATAAGATACAATACAATACATTATCTTCATACTGTTTTCATGATCTAGCTAAGGTGGGCATTCCCATGCTCAGCTTTATAAATTCATTTTCGTTTACATAGGACAGACAATCGTCTGATGGTAGACTGTTGATTCTAATGGAGTCATCATCCTTTTGATAGGATGATTATCTGTGCTGCAATGTTGTACATTTCAATGTCTTTATTTTTCCTGAATATATATCGCAGCTCGGATGGATGAAACTAGATCCGGGGTCTTCAATCTCATCCGATCTTCACTCGAAGTACAAGTCGATCCATGTGAGAAATGTTTTGAAGTCGAACATGGAAAGACATCGCTTGATTACCAGTCAATGATGTAAACTCTTAACAAGCGCGAGAGGAATCACCGATAATGATAATGACCCTCAAGGTACTGCAGTACAATTCACGTGGTGTGAATAAAGGACTTGGCGTCGAACACCACGCAAAATCTTTTGGTCAAAGGTCATTGATGTATACCTGTCGCTGGAAGTGAGAAACTTGCCATTGAGGCATGCAAGCTTCAAAGTACTGAAGGGGTTGTTCCTAGATCAACTTCTTGGATAATGAGTTGATGTCGACAAGAAGCGATCCGTCAAAGGAGGGCCTTAATGAATCCCTCATCAATGACATGGAACGGAGCAAATGATTTTGATGGAGGTGAAAACGATCTGATGATATATGGTTCAGGGTGGAGGTCATGAAAGAATGAGGTATAATGTATGGTAGTGGATGGGACACGGGTGACTTCTCTGGACGACTTCTCTTGAACATGTCGGCGACACTTATGTGATGGATTGGTAGCATTTACCCCAAATGTGGATGGTATGGCATGACCATGGTGATGTGACCGGTGAATGAAACAACCCAACCTGACTTAGGCACGGAGTGGAAGTGTCATGTTCAAGAGCGACTTGCTACCAATAAAGTTTCTTTGAGTTTTCTTCCCAATTTTTCCCCAGTCATTGCTGACCAGTACCTCTTTATTTTTGTCAAGCTTGAGGAGGATAACATATGCTTGTTCTATAATTTTTCCTTCGGGCAAACCCATCGCTATGTTTTAACGAGCCTAGCGATAGTGAAACTCGTTCTCGCCTAAAGACAAGTTTGTGGCTATTAATCTTTTTAACGAGTCTAACGACAAAGATAACTCGGTCCTTTTCATTTTTAGAGAGTCTGAAAAGGTACGTAAAGGTAACTCCGAAGTTCCTTTTTCGTCATCTAATCCCTTAAGTCCGAAAAAGTATAAAATAATACAAAATGGATGAATTTTCGATAGTTTTAACGAGCCGAACAAAACAAGCGCTCGATCTTTTTGTGCAATAATCCCTCGGGTCCAAAAAGATTAAAATCTAGAGGAGGGATAGCATTTCCTGTCGCTTTAACGAGCTAGAAGGCCAAAACTCGGCAATCTTTTCATATTTTACGAGTCAGATGAAAAGAGCTTAAAGAAGACTCATCTTTTGAGGAACGAGTGATAAAATGGGTAGCAGCTGATTCCAGGTAAGGTTTGGAATTTTCCAATCACGGCAGTGTCACAAGGATGGCTAGTGAAATCACTCTTCACAGCTATTCCTCAAAATGGGTAAACAATCAAATGGAGGTGAATGATCGGCCAATGGAAAAGTGGAGGTGACGGTGCAAACACGACCAAGGCTTTAATGGCTGAAAACACTTCATTCACGGTGGTCATTTACCGGGGGATAGTTCATTTTTTAATGAGCTTAAACGTGGGTGGAAACATTTGCTCGGTCTTATGTTTATTTTTTAACGAGCTTGAACTATGTGCTAAAACTGCTCGATTAATCCAGTCATATGATAAGAATGTCTCATATAAAAACGGCAACTTTTAGATTTTTGCCCCACATCCTTTCTTTATGCAAGTTAGGAAACGACCAATCTAAAAAACAGATAAATAATCGCCCTTTGCTTGCACTCCAAAAGGTTTGCATGCCCCCAGGTATAAAATATGGTTTCAAGGTTACCCCTCAATTTGCAGACAAAACATTTGTTCTATCAGGAGAGGCCTACCTCTTACAGGTTACCCAAAGATTGCTCTGTTCACACAGCAAACAAAACACTTCTTCGGCGATGTCTACCGAGATAAACAAGGGTGAGTGACGACGCTCGCCAACTCACATAACTTTGACAAGAGAATCTTGTTCTAGAATAACCCCTCTTCCAATCACGGACGGGGTACAGACTAGTCATATTCTCCCGCGGAAACCTACCCTATACCCGAAGTTTTCCTGCCGAAGCAGACCAGGATGCATGCCCCCTGGGTTTCAGTCATATCCCTCCGAATTACTCGCGCTCATCGGGAGGACGGACTGGGGATTGAGACATTTCTTGCGTGAAAAGACCATTTAGGGACGGTATATGACTATTTGCTATGCGTGATCCAGGAAATGAAAGCTGGTCCACGAGCTTGACCACTCTTCCTTCGTGCGGAAAACACATTACTCTAAAGAGTGAGGAGCTCCCATGCAATAAATATAGTCTCGTCCAAGGAGTAGGTTATAATCCAAGGGTCCTTGAACGACCATGACGTTCATGCGAACTGTCTTCCTTCTCAATGTTATGGGCACATCGGGAAGGATCCCTAAAGGTCGACTGGTTCCTTTATCAAAGCCTGTCAGATTTCTCATTTCAGGCAACAGCGATGGCGAACCAAGCGCTTTCCAAGCAATAGAGGAAAGGATACTCACAGAAGCCCCCTCATCTATGATGGTACCAGCCATGACCATTCTATATATTTGAACGATAATTCAGAATGGTATGCTTGCTGGCAAACGGGGTTTGCCTAGTTGATTCCAGTCGAAGGATACAACTAGGTTGCTTGGACGTGGGACCGAGTAGACGGCCGGGTATGGCTCTGATGAACTTCCTTCCTGCGGTAAAGGAATGGGTGGATTGCCCCCATGTTCAGTGACTGTATCATCCGAAGATAAAACTTCTGAAGGCAAGACCGGGTCAACTGCCGCCTCAACCTTTTGACTTTCATCTGGTATGGATTCAGTTGGTTTATCTTCAATGATAGGCGCTTCAGCCGACCACTTGAGCGGGCCAGCTGGGTTCTCAACTAGTGACGGACTCGGCAAGAGTTTTTTATATCCAGGAGGAAGTCGTAACGGTGAAACCGGACGATCATCCAAAACTCTTTTAGCCTCGTCTAAGAAGGGACAACGGTGGAGGGCATGGTCGCCTTCGCACAGTTTACAAGGAAATCTAACTTTCCTTTTTCGTCCTGGGGCTTCACTTTCACTAGTTGACGGTGTGCTTTCAACATGATCTCCAGAGGTTGATGACACCGGATTGTGCAAACGAGGAGACCAGTCCATTAGTATCCGGGGGATGCAAGGACGATCTCTGTGAAAGTGGTCTCCTCTGCAAATGACACATGGCGATTTAGGCCTGGTCGGTGCTGTGTGTGGATTTTCGTTAGACGACACTCGTTTTCCCCAATTCGCCTTTGGCTCCTTCTTCTTTTTCTCTTTCTTCTTCTTCTCCTTCTTCTCCTTAGGAACTTGGCTTTTAGCTTTACCAGTCCCGTCAAGCAAAGAGGAAGGAGGAGAGGAAGAATTAGAGGAAGTAGAAGGTTGGTGGGTAACTCTGGACTCGTCTAATTGTTGATTCGATTGTTCAGGAATAGTGGTGTTCTAAACGACATTGGTTGAGAAGAGCCATACTGGCAAGCCAATTTTCAGTCCTAGAAGCGACAATGTGGCCATATGGGGAACACCAACATCTCCCCAAGAGGAGAAGGGACTAGGATTTCCACCAAGGGGAATTCCTTGGTTGGTAGGCTCCATTTTCTCAACCTAAAGATCAACGTAGGAAAAGGGTATGAATATTCCGTTTAAAATAAATTTTAACAGGCTTTGACACAACTTGTTTTTTCAGTTTTAAAGAGTCGAGAAAAAACAAAAGATGACTCTAGTCTCCTTCGATTTTTAATGAGCCTGAAGTGACAAGTGCTCAGATGGACCTTTTCCGTTAAGGAGTCTGAAAAGGAACGAAAGGGACTGCTCTGGAGATCTAGGTAGAGGGAGTACCAAACCAATCGTAAAACTGCAGAATACTTTTTACGGTACGACAGTCAATCTTCCCGAATGCTGTGTTCGGTGCATTGCGATCAGTAGGGCGGCCGACACGGCTTCTTATGGATAAAGGTTTTATGCCTATAGGGGTCTCCCAATATATACTCGACGGTACGTGGGAGCACAAGTCCGTGCTGGCACTTATCGTCTCAAAGTGGAGGAATCACCCAACCATCAGTGAGGACAACAGTTACCAGGCTTTACGACGCCAGAATACGTCTCTAGCCTAGACCTATAAATGTTGTGCGTTAAGTTACAAAGCGTTGTTAAGTTCATTGAATTTATTTTAAGTTGATCTTTCTTATGAAGTTTGCCTTTTGGGTTCACCACGAGATGTAGATGTAATTCCTAAAATGCAATCTAAAGATGATAAGCAAGCTTTTATCTCTTTTCAGCAATGAAAATCCTAGCTACAAGGGGAAAAGAAAGACACAATATTTTCTCAAAGAGCAAAGAGCACACTATAAATGCACTTTTCTTAAATCAAGCCAAACAGATTGTCAATATGCAAATGCACATGTGCATGTATTTGTTTTTCACTTTCTTAATATTGATGCCTTGTACAAATTTGAATTCGTTTTCAAGTGAAAAACACAAACAAGCTTCTTTTCGAAATCAAAAGGTAGAGACGATTACGACACTTTATGATTTTGAAATAAACACTTGTTTCGACACTAGAAATTCACAAATTCAAGCCAAAGGCAAAAGTAAAAGCATAATCAATTGTCAACAGGAAATAAACTTTCTCCTAAGATCAAAATCGACACTTACAACAGATCTAAATCAAAGGACGACAGTATGACTATTCTACTTTTGCAATGGGAAACTGTAAATGACGTAACAAACACACAAAAACATATACAGTTTCTTTTATACAACTGAGGCAGAATTAAGGCAAAGAAAAGGGGTTTTTAAACAGACACACACACTGATCACAGGCTGCAAAAATCAGAGACAAAACTGAAAAAATTGAGCAAAGAACCTCAGCTGCACAAGGTCAGGCTGATCAACGCACCTGCTACACAGAGAAACTGGATTGCAACGCAGGTTTCCCTCTCGGGAACTGTGCCGAAATGCAGAATCTCTTCACAGAGCCTGCGCTGGGGCAGAAACAAGAATTCTATCTGGGTTCTGGGTCATGGTTTGCAGTTTAATCTATGGTTTTTGGCCGAGTAAAAGCAATCAGTAATGCACAATCAGAGGGTAGATTTAAAAGAGGTTTGAAGAGCTATCACAAAGGGTAATCAGATCATTTGTGAATCAGCTGTTCAAATCATAAACAAATCCAGTGAATGGATTGAAGTAGCAGATGTCTACTTTGCATTTGTTAATGGAAAATGCAGTTCGATTCGCTACTTCTAAGTTTATGAAACAAACAACAAGAGAAACACGAACAAACTAACTAGACACGATCCCCAGCGGAGTCGCCATTTTGTTAACGGGAAAAGTGTCTATTCAGAATGACCCTATCCCACTGAGGTGTGACAGTGACCTCAGAAACAAACAGGGAAAACTACTTTGGTATTCTCCTTTATGAACTATAAACGAAGAGGAATAGGATGAACCAACCTGTGTCTTGCGCTAGTCCTTTGATCCAATCTCTCTCCTCTTTGACAGCTTCCAACTACCTGCTCCCTTACTTGCCCAGCTTCACCAAGTTCCTGTAGGATCACAGAAGAAGGAAACTACACAAAGACATGGGTTTATATTCATAAATAGCTTAGGATCAGATTTAAGCTAAAAATACAAATGTAAACAACATCAATGATATACAAGCATGTAGGAGAAACTAAAATAGTTTTATTGATAAAACAGGAAGATCCAGGAGGAGTTACAACCGATGATTCCTGATCTAGCATCAACCTCCCAGAATAGAATCCCCTCTTCACCTCCAACAAAGCATAAATCACCCAATACTCTGATATCTATCTCAAAACCAACAGCAATTCTCTGCAATGTACAAAATTCCAGCCTTTGGATCTCTTGGATGAGGGATCCATATATAGATGTATGCAAAGAGGATGAGTCAGCTCATGAATTGATTAGTGGCTTCTCTCTGTCAGTTCTTGCTTCCACTTGGAGACTGAGAGCCTCTTACTCATCACTGGTAGAATTCAGTGAGGCAAGTGTCATTGGGGAAGATTCTGGAAGCTTCCATTGTCTCTCCACCTCGTGGAATGACTCTGCCACTTGTCATTTCCCGCTCAACGCACCCTGGTAGTGCATTTAGGTGCGTTGCAACGCACCTAGCTAGTGTATTTGGGTGCTTTGCAACGCAGCTAGCTAGTGGAGCCGCTGAAATGATCCTGATTTGACTAGTTCTGAGCAGTTTCTGGTGGAGAACTTCTGGGAGAAGCTGTAATTTGTTGACCTTGTTCCTTTAGGGGCCAGAACAACACTTTTAGGGACTTAGGATCCCTTGGTTTATGGACATTTCATGCTTAGAGCTGTAAGGCACAAAAATGTCTATAACACATATTACAGAGTTCAAAACAGATGGCAGCAAAGATCACCCTTCTTACTCAATCAATCAATCAACTAGACTCAATCTCCTTATACAATCAGTTTTACTTTTAGATCTAATGAAGACATCATTGAAAAACAATAGAAAACAGTAGCACTAATCAGATAGACCATTCATCTCTGAAGAACAAGATTTTCTTCTACATACACTGCTTGAAAGTACCGAACGAGTGTGTATACGCACCTTCACCAAGGAAAACCTACATATAGATTTGCAAATAATAACTTATAGCTTCGCAGTTATTCCAAACTTCAAATATACCTAGATCATAGCATATAAAGGATAAAACATGAATTAGTAATCATATCTAGACTATCCATTATTAGATCATACAATGATAAATCATTTCAGGTTTCATGATCCTAATCCAACATTGTAACCAAGGGTGCACAAGATATTTCAGATCTATATCATAACCATAGCTCTTACAACCCAAAATATACTTCAGATAGAAGTATTCATGGAAACCTTTTCACTTGCACACTCTCACACTTTGATCTTCACCTCCTTATATAGTTTTAGCCTTTTATCAATACCTCAAACCAAAGAATCACTTAGAACATGTGGTATTATTACACAGGATCATGTAACCATTATTCCACTCAATATTGTGGGCTAATACCATGGTATGGACCCTTGGTATTCTTTAACCTTAATTTTCCATCCCATATGCGCTTTTCCTCTTGTGAAAGTGTGTGAATATGTATATGCCACTTTTGTTCTGTCAACGCACTTGTATATGCTACTTGGACTAGGTGAACCAGCGTATACAACTTAAAGCATTATTTTTCTTCAATTGTTTGATTCTGATTTGTAATCCTTTGTTCCATCATCATTTTTTTTGTGCCATTACTCTGTTACCTCTGAATTGACCTATTACAATATGAGTTACCCTTTATCAATTTTGAACTGACCTATTTGTGGGTTGCCATCAAGGACAACACATGTACCATAATGCCAACAAGAGTTGCCATATATCTCATTATGCACATGTCACCTAAAGAATTGAGAAAGAAATTAGATGAAAAAAGAGAAAAGTGTATATTCATTAGATATAGTGAGGAATCAAAGGCATATAGACTCTATAATCCCATTGCCAAGAAGTATATTTGTCGATACGAGGTCTCCTAGGTCCAATTTTGAGTAAGTTTTGTAAAATCCTCTGCATTTTAAGGAGCGTAGCGTGTAGCGCGTAGGCCATTACGAGTCAAGGGGTTTTAGGAAGGTCAAATCCCCTTAGTTTTTGTATTGTTTTGATCTTTGCTCATGGTTTGTAGAAAATTATATAAAGGATTTCTTAGTTGTCTAAAAAAGAAGAATCATATGGTCGATACTTTTCTTTAGAGTTTGTCATCTTCTATAATTAGGCGAAGGGGAAGGCTCCTGCTACTATGTGCATGGAGACCTTGGTAAGTCTGTAGTTGTGTGTGCAAGCCCCTGTAGCTAAGTGCATAGGATCAGAAGTCTATATTGTTGAAGAATCAAAGTAATAAAAGGGTATTTTGAATCATATATGGGTTTAGTTACTTGTTTATTAGTTTGTGTATTTCTGTAGGGTTGTGATTCATTATACTTTATTTTCTCTGTAAAGTGCATCACGAAGATCTGAATAGTGTTTATTAGGTTGAATGATGCATACTAAAGTAGTTACACATAGCTCATATATTTGTTCAGTACATACACTATTTACAACTATGCTTATGGAGTTAGTGGTTCGCAAAGGTCAAATTGAGCCCTAGAATAACAAAGACCCTTCAGCCACACTCCTACCCCCTCTGGATGAAGAAACCTAGTTATATAACCCCCCCCCCATATTACCTCGGGTGATACTGTGATCCACCCTACACAGCTCGTTGCCGAAAGGGACGGTAGTATAGAGTTTTGTCGGTTAGCGCAACCTAACTTCGAACCTAGGTCTAGGCCTCAAAACCAACAAATGGTTCCTTTCCCAGGACCGAGATATTTTTGAGGGATGTGGATGTGGCATTTGACTAAGATGGAAATTCATAATTGGATTGAGCAAAAGGAGCGCAATTTTGCAGTACAGGAAAATAGAAATTCACGCTTATCGATAAAAGCTTGGTTACAAAGGTACATTTATATAGAACAACATGAGTGTTGTGCCAATTTAATCATTGTTTAATTGACTGAACCATAACCATTTAGTTTTCAACCAAGATAGGTATTTTTATCTTAAAGGTGTCTCCACTATCTATTCCAATACATAACAACCAAGGATAGAAATAAAGATCGGAAATAAATGTCATTGAACCAATTGTAGAAATTAAACACTCATGCAGAAGTCAAAAACCATTCCAGAAGAATGAGATCACACTTCATGTTTTACCAAGAAACAGGTGTGTGACACACAATATTCCTGACTGAACCAGTTGATCAAAATATTACAACTTAAATCAATCCTTTGTAACAGCATACCAGAAATTTGAAAAATAGAAGTAAATCTTCTCTATGAATTATACATTGACAACAATAACTTCACACTTACGAAAAAGAAATAATTAATCTACTGCAACAAATACCACTACAATCCCTGCTAAAGAGGAGGTCCCTTCCTCCCTAGCAGGGCACATGGATGAAATAAGAACTAGTTAGGAATTCAACACAGAATCTGTAAAAGCATCACCAATGATGTTCTTGTATTAAAATAGTCGTGAATTATAGAATCAAAATGATGGTACTATCTCGTGTTACATGTTCCCTTCCATGGAGCTGAATCCTTTTATAAAGTTTACATTCCAAAAATAGGGAACATATCAGTCATGAGAATCTTACGATTCTCATGTTGATTGATATTAAAAGAAAATAGGAATTGTTACAACTGGTTTCTAATTACAAGGCCTATTCAAGTTACATCATTTTATAAAATCATAACCACCTATATTCTTTGACCTCCCATAGATAATTCATGATTCATTATAGTTGTATCATGGAATAGTACCCATAGTCTTTGATAGTTGTGGTGTAATAGCATCTCGCGATGTAACAAAAACTTGTGTGACAACAATGGTCTCTATCAACAAATCTTCAAAACATATTTGTGAATTAACAACACAATTTTCCATCCTTTGGCCTTGAATTCATCAACAACACCTGAAACAAAAAGAGTGAGAGAACTTCTTCCACACTTACCCTGGTTAGCCATAAAAAAGATATCACTTCATTCATATTTAACAAAATTGGCAAAATAATATGTCGCAAAAAGAGTTGCTTCTTATATTCATGAAAAGTGATAATTAGGACATAAAGCTCATAGGTTCAAAGGTAAAATGGTAAAAAAATGGGGGAAAGAGGTATTTAAAGTATGCCCAAAAGCTACACCCAGTATCTCCCCCCAACTGAAGCAATTGCATTTCCTCATGCAGTATTCTCATATACTAATTTTGTACCTCCGCTGTAGATTTGTCAAGTTATAAGCGTCAGCAGTATCCTCATCAACAAACCTATAGCTCTGAGCGGCCATCACCTAACGTATCTAGGATTCATCCTCATAGTCACACAACTAATAATGGGGTTGATACTCCTCCATTGGCTGCTAAATCAAAGGATATTTAGAATTGAGCCATATCCATAAGGCTCCCAATGATCTCACAATCTGGGCGTACTATTGTACCCATGTAACAGTAACCATGAAGTTTGGAAACCCAAAAGGGTCACCCTCCTGTAGACTTGTGCTACTGCCCTCAGTAAGTCACCCCATTAGTGCTCATCTCTTCAGTTGTCCAAAGAGGTTGAGGTAGAATCCCACGAATCTTCTTTTGTAGATATTTGATTACTCTCTGATGTTTGGAGTACTCAGAAATCTCTTAAAATCGTGCCTCAACTCTATAGCCATTCTTGGTTCCGCCCTTATCCATAATGTTGCCTTTTCTTCATTGGTGTCCACTAACTTCATGTCCAGGTGCCATTCTATCTAATTTCTCATGAAAGAAATAAAAGCACGCAACTATAGGTCCCCCATGTAGGAGAAAATGTGTGCAACCATGTGCAAACTAGCATGCTCACATATTATATTATGAATAGATAGCTCACATAGTAAGCTTTGGTCATTAAAATATCAAGCACAAAAACCTTCCAAAAAAACTCAAGTAGAATTACCCACATATAGTCTATTTTCATAAACAACCTTCAACTGAAACAAATAATTTCCCACAGAAATATTGGGTAGGGTGGATAGGGCCTTCTACACCCTAATATATTTAGGGTGAGGTCATACAAGTTGTGTTTATCATCTATTAAATCCTGAACTTGCTACTATAACAGTTGCATTTGCTTCTCCTTCTCCTTCCTGGCTTCCTTCTTTTCCCATCTTTACTATTCTTCTACCAATTTCTTCTCAGGCCACTATTCCTTGAGTGAATCTACAACTTTCTGATGTTCTTCCAATGAGATCACTCCCTTTTATAAGGAGAGTTCCTGTTGTTTCCATTTCTGCAATTTTGATATCAGTAAAATTTTCTTCAAACACCATCCTGCTTTAGGACCCTGTGTTCCTTCACATGCAATATCACTTGGGGGTGTAACAACATCTCGAGGATTGAGCTTCTCTACTTCGGTTGCTGGTTTCTATGTAGCAACTGCTTTTTCAACCAGTTCTTGTGGTTTATCTCTTTATTTTTCTTCCTGAGTAGCCTCTGCCTCTACTGCTGGTTCTTATGTAACAACAATGTTTTTGGCAGGTTCTTGTGTATCAACTTCCAGGTTGATTACTGTCAGATGCTCTGTTTCAGCTGTTGGTTCTTGTGTAATAGCAACGTTGTTAACGAGTTCTTGTGTAACAACTTCTCAGGGTTTGGTTTGAGTTTCTGTCGAAATGGTGTTTGCAGCACAGACTTTGTATCTAGTTGTTGCTAGATTCCTAACACATGTTGCACATATAGAACTTGGTGTGGTTTCTGCCCTCACTTTGTCTACAGCCTCTGCCAAGGTGTCTAGGCCCGGGACTCGTGCTTCTACTTTACTCTCCTCTAATTGCTTCCTTAATCTTACATTTTCTTTTTCTAAATTTTCAATTTTATGTAGAAAAATTTGGGTCTCGTCCTTACCTGATAGAGGGAACTCTTCTGGATGAGCTTGTTCCCCTTCTTTATGTTCCCCTATGTCCTTGTGCTTTCTTAGATCCTTTCTAGATGGAGGTGAAGGTTCTGGCTGTGAGTTGACTTTCAACCTCTTCTTCAGTAGAAACCACTACCATTAGTTGATCCATGACCTAATGGAATGCAGTGGATCGGATGAGACACCTAATATGCGTGCAAAAAAGAAATTTGATCACTAATGGAAGTGTGAAGACACTGACACTAACAATTCCCACATCGAAATCATCTATTTATCCAGATCTCCAAAATGTCTTGGAAAATCATTCCAAGGTATTTGAGACACAAAGGCCTCCCACCTATTTGTGATCATGATCATGGTATTCATTTGATTCCAGGAAGTGTTCCTCCAAACGTGAGGCCTTAGAGATATCCCTATGCCCAAAAGAGTGAAATTGAATGTATGGTTGTAGAAATGATAGAGGTTGGTATAATTCAACCTAGTCAAATTTCTTTCTATGCTCCAGTAGTATTGGTGCACAAGAAGGATGGATCATGGTGCATGTGTCTGGATTATAGGGAGCTCAACAAGCTCATTGTTAAAGATAAATTTCCCATTCTTGTCATTGATGAATTATTGGATGAATTGCATGGATCAATTTACCTCACCAAGTTGGATCTTCGTTCACAATATCATCAAATCATAATGAAGGCTGAAGACATTCCAAAAACAACATTTAGAACTCATGAGGGTCATTATGAATTTTTGGTCATGCCTTTTGGCCTTACCAATGCACCTTATACATTTCAAGGTTTGATGAATTCCATTTTCAAACCCACCATTAGAAAAAATTTGTTAATATTTTTTGATGTATACTAATCTACAACAAGTCTTGGAAGGACATGTTCAACATGTTGACAGGGTGCTCAAACTATTGGAGGGGAAAAAATTATATGAAAAAATCTCCAAACGTTTCTTTGGAGTACAAGAGGTGGAATATATGGTTCATATTGTATCTCATGAAGGTGTTAAGGTAGACCCCAGCAAAATTAAATCCATTAAGGAATGGAAAATCCCCACATCATAAAGCATATATGAGGATTTCTCGGGTTGATAGGGCATTATCGCAAGTTTGTTAAGAATTATGGGAGAATAGCAGAACCTCTAACAACATTATTGAAGAAAGATGCATTTTCATGGACGTGAAGCAAGGAAGGCCTTTGAACATATTAAAGAGGAAATATTCCAAGCACCAGTCTTAGCTACGTCGGACTTCACAAAAACCTTTATTGTGGAATGTGATGCCTCAGGAAATAGAATTGGTCTTGTTTTAATGCAAGAAGAAAGACTCATTTCTTATGAAATTCGTCCAATCAAAGGAAATTATTTATACAAAGCTTTTTATGAGAAGGAAATTTTGGCAATACTACATGCACTTTAGAAATGGCGACCCTACCTAATGGGAATACACTTCAAGGTAAAAACGGATCATGATAGTCTTAAATACTTTTTAGAACAAAGATTATCTTCAGAAGAGCACCAAAAATGGGTCACAAAGATGTTGGGTTATGACTTTCAAGTCATCTACAAAAAGGGAAGAAATTTTTTTGGCAAATGCACTCTCAAGAAAGGATGAGGATGTGGAAGCATTGTTTTGTGCCATTTCTATTATCCAACCAGATTTGATAAACAAAGCAAGGGATGAATGGAAGAATGATGAAGAAGTTTGGGCACTCATTTAAAAGTTACAACAAGATCCTAGTACATCTGATACACTTAGATGGAAAAATGATTCGTTATGGTACAAAGATCACTTATACCTATGTAAGAATTCCCAACTCAAGCAAAAGGTTCTTATGGAATTGCACACCTCTCCCTTAGGAGGGCACTCTGGATTTTTAAAAACTTACCATAGGTTAAGAAGGAAGTTTTTTTGGATGGCCTTAAATCTGATATTTAAAAGTTTATGGTGGAATGTTTGGTTTGCCAACAAAATAAAGTTGAAACAATTAAGATCCTCAAATCTATTACAACCTTTATCCATTCCAAGCAAACTTTGGGAGGAGGTTTCAATGGATTTTATCACAAGTTTACCCAAGTCCGAAGGAAAGAGTGTCATCATGGTGGCAGTTGACAGACTTACCAAGTATGCACACTTTTGTGCATTAACTCATCCATTTAAAGCCAATACAGTTTCTATTGCATTTATTGAAATAATTCAAAAGCTACATGGAAACCCAGAGATTATTGTAAGCGAAAAAGATCCCATTTTCACTGGAAATTTTTGGACAGAATTATTTTCTTGTCTTAGTACTCAATTAGCTCATAGCTCATTTTATCATCCTCAATAGGATGGGAAAACTGAGATAGTAAACAAATGTTTGGAAGGATATCTTCATTGTTGTGTATCTGATAAACAGACACAATGGGTCAAATGGTTGCCTCTAGCTGAATGGTGGTATAACACTTCCTTCCATACTACAGAAAAAATAACCCCATTTATGGAACTTTATGGATATCATCAATCGTCCATCACATCATATTTAAGAGAAAATATCATTTGTGTCATGTCATGTCATGTCATGAGTTGTCACGTGCCACACCATTGTGGTTAGTGATGTAAATTATGTTTCAAAATGTATTGTACAGTGGAAGTCCAAATGACATGTATGGAATATGAAGAGTCATGTAAAGTTGAAAAGTCATAGTGATCCAGGTGGATATTGGTGGCCACCTGCCTATTCCACTTGGACCCTAAAAACTGTCTCTTTCAGTTTTTTGGTTTCCTTAATTGTAGCACATTTTACTATTTTTGGCAATTTTTCGGGTCCTGAACTTCCGAAGCCATTTTGAGGCCCTAAACGACATTTTTAGGGAAAATGGAGAGATCGAAAATGCCCCAAGTCGGCTTGCCCATTTGTTTTTGGCTTACTGTTCTAGATCTTCGAAACGAGGTACTATGATAGCAAAACGAAGATCTTATCCCAAAGTTACAAACCTGAGAAGTTGATGTACCAATTTACCCAAATGGGGCCCACAGTTTTGGTGCTTCATCTCCTAGGGTTATGCTTTTAGATGTTTAGGGTTTTCCATTATTTCTCAATAATAAATAGGCCTTTGAGCTTCATTGTAACACAGTTTTGAGGCATGTAGCCGCCACATCTCTTCTCATAGATAAGCTAGCATCGCCCAAGCTAGTCTTATTTCCATTCTCTCTGTAAGCATATATCAATGTTTGATATTAATGAAATTAAGTGTTATTTCTACTGCATCTTCGTATTTATGGTTATATCTATAATTTGTTGTGTTTCTGTTTAAATCTGGATCACATAGGGAGTCAAACAATCATGTGGATAGATGAAGAGTCATAAGGAAGGTGAAGCATCACTTCCTCATTGTTATATATACACCATCATTGTAAGAGAAAAGGACTTTTCACCTTGGATCCTCCTCCAAGGCATTAGAGAGATAAGCTAGTTCTTTTGAGGAGAAAGGAGTGGCTCCAACACTCCACTATTAGAGCTAGTGATGTTCCTTGTATACATGTTTCTTGGAACTTTTACTTAATGCAAGAAGCCCTATGGGCCAGAACGTTCTTCATGCATGGATTATGGATATTTTAAGACTATTCTATGAATGTTTGTAATTCATGTTTACTTTCATATGTGCTAAAGTAGTAGAACTATTTCGTTTATTTAGTACTCATCATATTGAGAATGTGTTGTGATTTTTATCATTGTTATCACATCCTTGTAGACTATTCCATTGGATATTAGAAAGAATCCTCCTCATTGCATTGGTTTCACTGACCGTTGCATCTTTATGGACTATTTTTCTTCATGTTGTACGAATCCTTCTCATTTATTTGTGTCTCTACTAGGGTGGTCTTATTACCTCTCTCTTAGAGGCTCGCTTTTCCTGCCCGCGTTGCAATGAAAGGACTTTTGACACACATACAATCGAACACTCACCAGGCACACCCCCCTTGCTTTTTCAAAGGCACATTTTCATTCCTCTCTCTTGATGACAGTTAGAGCCAAGGCATATCTTTAAGATAACCAACAAACAGGCCATATTTTGGATGGGGCTCCTATCCCAAATGGTGTGAGATATAATTTGGACCACATATTGGGGATACCCCTTGAATGTTGGTAAGTCTAGCACCATCAACATTTCTAGTGCTAGAAGGAGGGAAGCCAGATTTTTATGGTTGATAACCCCACCAAACCCAATTTTACTTCCTCTGATCAAGTCAGTAATATTCCCAAAAATTCCCCTATGCACATTCCTAAAGTTGGTAATTCTTCTCAGCCTGGAACTATGCAACCTTATGAAGTCTCTTGCAATCGTATCTCTACCATCTACCTCATCACCCAAAAGTTTGTGAAAGCTATTGGATTCATACCAGAAGTAGAAAATATTCCATATTTCTCAAAGAATAACCAAACCACCCGCACTGGGATAATGGTCCAGACAGTCGAAGAGTTGGTTTTCACCACCCTTGAAGAGTTAGCATATTCTGAAGAAAATGCAGAGAAACCATAACAACCTTCAATCTTCAACGTTGATGATGGTACATAGTACTCTTAGATGATACTTTCCATGAGTTGGGTGAAGAAGAAGAAGACCAGCCATATTCAAAAGAAGAAGGGGAAGACATTGACGAAGACATGACAGACCAAGATCTGGACTGGATGACTTAGAGCCCACTTGCACTGTCGGGTGTGCTGCATAAGATGCCAAGGCACTGAGAGAAGTCATTAACAAAGTATGACCCTAACAAAGAAATAAAGGCGGAGAACCATCTATACAAATTCTACCAACATTTGCAAACACTTGAGGTACATTATGATGCTGTTGCATGTAGACTATTTCCATGTACCTTAGATGGAAAAGTAGTTGTATGGCATCATAGCCTTCTTTCAAACTCGTTCCATAAATGGAGGGGTTTTAAGAAATTATTTCCTGAAAAAAAATCGTTGATGATAAACCCCCCCACCCCCCATGCTTTTGAAAGAGTTGGGAAATCTCAAGATGGATCAGAAATGAAAGGTGAAATATTTCAATTATAGGTTTAACCATATCTTGAATAGATTTCCACCAAACACGAAACCTCATGAATCCATCATAATTGACTATTCCACATTTGTCTTACCATCAAGCATTGCATAGTTCGTGAAAATAACTATGAAACCAAATTTATCTAAAACTTTTGAAGAAGTAATCGTGTTTGAAAATGACTTGCACATGATTGGGGTCATTGTAGATGATGAACCAGCAAACACTCCAAAGACATGAGTAAAGGTCTTGGGCCTCCGTAAGAAAGGACAAAGAGAAAGAGTCTTTTGATTTTGAGAGCTTGACCCATACCGATTTGGCAGAGCTAAAACAAAGGTTAAGCGAGACCATTGTGAGCAGCAAGCCTCCCAAGTTCAACCTATTTAGAAGGACTACAAATTCTGGCAACAATAATAACCAACTGGCTAAGTTTGTGCAAAGATCGAACGTTGTGCCGAGTATTGAAAGTATGGGCATGGTCCAATATTGTTCATATCATCAAGAATATAGTTCTGAGAAAACATGCACATAGTGGAACCTATTGATGGTGCGAGACCCTCCAACATGTAAAGGGATCTCCCCAATAAGAAGTCCCAATTAGACCTCAGACCATTTGTTTGTGCGTCCCAGTAGTGGGTCGTACAGTAATGCCTTGACCGCGATTTCACACAAAGGCAAGTAAGATAACTCTGTTGGTATCAAGGGTGTGACAGCTGCAGTAAGCCAAGGAAGGTGCATGAGAGGTTCTCACACATGGGGGTTGAGATGAGTGCGCCCCTTGGAAACCTATGATAGCATGCAGTTAAGAAGGGAACACATGAGCGAATATGCATCACAACATGGAAGGCAAGTTAGCAATAAATCCAAAGTGATGGTTAAACCAATAGCACATTTCATAAAGATTCATATATACATACACATATAGTTATACATGCATGTGTAAGCAAACCAATACATATATCATTTAGAGTAAACCAAATAGCATAGAATACAATATAACATATGCATAAAACGTGTTGGCTCTTTTTATATTAAGAAGTGTAAGTTCCATTCATACAATACATCCATGTCCAACCACTAGTTCCGATAGTTGAACATTACAACCACAACCGCTTGCTCCTCCAAAGAGATGTACTAGCTTTGCACAGTGGAGAAGCCAAGGCTTGTTACAATACTATCCAATCTTTCTCCAAGATAGTCTTATCAGAAGCTTGGCTAACCAAAAGCCTTTACAATGAGTTATGAGGTTCTACTTATAGCAAAGGGTGGGATGACCCTTGACATTCCCCTTTGTGACAGTTCATCTACTCTCATGACTCTTCATCTACTCTATGATTGTTACATCCAACTATCGACACTTGAACTTCCACTTGACAAGCACATGTGCCCACGTGAGATAACATGTCTTGTGCAAGCCATTTAAGACATCACTCACACTCAATCCGTTTTGGTGAGACCAACTCTTTGAAATGCTTGTGAGGGTGAAGGTGGTGAGCTAATGCCAAGCTTGGTCGTCTGTAATGGTGTGCATGCACTCCATGGTGACATATTGTTGAAGCAAACTCTTTCCTCCGTTGCATCTGGGTGCATTGGTGTGGCTCCTCCATCCAACTCATCTCCTAGAATATGCATGGTCTTCTTGGGTGTGGCCGAACCGACAACACATTGATGCATAGTGTCGGTGATGATCTTCCAATGTCTGTTGGTGGTCATGTGCATCAACTGTCAACTGCATGTTCAGCTCCAGTCAGACTTTCTTCTTGTCTTTATCTCGGTGTGTGTGTTGAATGGGTGGGATCGCATGCATGCGCACAATGATATGCATGCAATCAACAACACTGCTCACCTTGTTTGCTCTGTGCCAGCTGTTGGGATGGATCTATAACTTGTACAAGTGCGGTTTCATCTGTGAGTGCATGTTGTGCCCACTGTTGTACCTGTTCCTACTGCAACTCATTCTCTCATCTATGCAACTCTTGTTCTTCCTTGAGTTGCTACTTCAGCACATGCAACTCCTTCTCTATTCCATTCTCTATCTTTGCGCGATCTTCATGTCGCGCCATCACCTCATAGCCTGAGTCTCCAAAATTGCTTTCATCACAAGTGGATCTGCTTGAGCTTGCAACTTTGTTCTACCTCTGTGTTATCAACAACCTTCCTCTTGTGTTCGTTGCATCCGGTGTGCTTCCTTTAGTTGTTGTTCATGGTGTTTCTTGCTATGATGTTGTTGCCATCATATCTTGATGTCCTTGTCTACGAACTTCTTGATGTCTTCGTAGGTAGGAAATTCATAGACACTTGATCGACTGCATCCCCAAGTGTGCTCTAAACGGTGTCTTCAACTCTGCTCTCCTGGAAAACATTGTACTTGTGCTGCTGAGAGGCAGATGATCACCTGTGATACCGGATACATGGAAACACTCATGGCAAGCAATATGTCAGTGGAAAACCAAAACGAACTTGAGAACTGACTTGCAACATACCTATGTGACCGATCATGAAGGTTGCACAATTTCTGCGGGGAGTTCGTGAGACTGACTACCAAAACTGTACAAGGCATAGTCTGAGCTGTCTGGAGGCTGACTGACTATTGGAACTGTGCAATGCACAGTCCAACCTAGCATGCTAAGTACTAAAACTGCGCAATTTGCAATTTCAATCTGTAGTGACATGCAACCAGCAAACTACATTGCAAAGTTTCTTAGGCCAACATGACACTGCCTCCAAGAATTGTGCAATGCAAACTTGGAGGTTAGTGCTTGGCTAGATTTGTGAAATTTATGGAGGGAAGGTAGAGTCTTCACTTCTATAAATGCACATTGCTAGCCAGGCAAGGCACAGTCCGGGCCAAGGCAGCCCAGTCCGACCGACGGGTGATTGAATACATGAGAAATGTGAATGCATGATGAGATGAGTGCAAAAAATAGTGAATGATCATTCATGCAAACAGAAAGTGCAAGATTTAGGAAATGGGAAGGCACGCATGTGTGTGAAGCGAGTCGTCGCAACAGCAACCATCCATGAAAAATAGTTTCATGCGTGCAAAAGTAGTGAGATGTTAATGCAAACTAAAACAGTGTTAGTACAAGCTAGTATGTATCAAAATGACAGCAAGAGCTCACTAAAATCAAATAAACAACATTCATATGAGTGAAACACAAAAAGCGCCATAAATGAAACACAAGACATGGGAAGGGATCTTACCCCAAAACAACTGAGTTGAATGTGTCGATGGATCCTAGATACAATGTGGGATGTCAAAGCTGCAAGGTTGATGTTAGGAATGAGATATACAACAGATGGTTCATGAATTTTGATAAAATCAAATATGTGACGTGCATGCCACAAATCTAGGAAGAGCAACACTTGGTGGGAGGTTTCTGAGATGATCCTTGCATGCATCCTCCAGCTGCTAAAAGTAGATCCCTGAATCAAGGGATGCCTTTGCATGATTCCTTAGGAGAAGCAGCCCATGCATGAAAATCAGTTTTTCTTGGCCCCGGAGAGAACCGATCAACTCAACTGCACATGCAAGAGGATACTCAACTACTAGGAGAAAATGTGCATTTATGGAAGGTAGTTGGGTTGGCTTCCCATAATATTTGCGTAATTTCTGGGTAGAGCAGCTAACTGCTACCCAGGATTGTGGAATTCCTGGGTTGAGTAGCCCTATTGGGAGGAATTGTGCAATTTTCTGGATGAAGCATGACTGGCAGAATTGCGTAATTCTAGAGCCCAGCAGGTTTCCAAACATAATTGCACAATTTCTGGAGGGAAGGTTGGTTTCCCTCCAGAATTGCACAATTTCTTGAGGGAGATTCTCAGCCTGTAGTTGGACCAAGTCCGAACAAACAGCGTATGAGGGGGATGCATCAAGCTCTAATAGATAGTTTTCCTTTCTGCAACAAACACACTAAAGCTTGTGTACTTGAATAAGCAAGACATCCTATTGTGAAAGGTTTGTAGGAAGGCTCTAAAACAAAGCTAAGACAAAAATTTGGAGGGTGGTTGTAGCCGCTGACACACTTGGTGACACACTAGTTGTATAACTCCAGCTCTCTAAATGGACCTTGTCCGTGAAGAACAAGTCTAACACCTCCGGAATTGTTGTTCAATTCTCAGTTCTTCTTGGTTTCCACACTTGCTTGATTGTAATATGTAGTATCTACCAAGCTCTTAGTCGATTGACACACATTCCAAGCTAAGGAAACACAATTGTTTCAATTGGAGTTGAGGGGTATATTGGTGCACAAGCAATATAGTTGTTAGAGTCTTAGTTTCATCTCTAGTGTTGCTCCATTGCCAGCAAGCCTGGAGAGTACCCTAGTGGAGTCACATAGGAACACAAGCATGGCTCCGCTGCCAGCGAACTTGGTGAGTACCCTGATGGAGTTACTTGCATCACCTCTCCACACAAGAAGCCTTTCTCTTCCTTCACCTTATTTATTTTCTTTTTTTTTTAACTTTTTTCACTTTTCATTTTTTTCATTTTTCATCTTTGTAACTTTGCATAGCACTTATTCATTTCAGAGGCGAAAGAGGGATCCTGACTTATTGAGAGCAGAAGAGGTTGTTCCTACATAGAAGTAGTTTATGTATACCTTCAACATGCTTTTTAAGGTTTCCCCCTCACCTTACTCTACTTGACTGAACTAACAAGTATTAACCCAAAAAAAATCAACTAGAGTAGGTGATACTAGTTAGTGTGCAAGCATTGTGTTTTCACCAAGGTTCACTTCAAACAACACGTATTTTCCATTGATGTATCATGGACAGAAGATAACAAGTTCTTACATAAGAGAGTGGACAACAGATAACCAAATGTTAATAGTTGTACAATCCCTCTCATATGTTACCCATCTTGTTTCAAGAGTCATACATGGTTTCATGCGAAACTAACCTACGAACAAAACAAGAAAATAAACAACAAAGCAAAGCAGAAGCAAAAGAAAAATCAAAAGAAAAGTGAGTAAGAAAACAATCAAGTAAGAAAACAAACCAACAAGCAAGTAAGAAAACAAGCATGCAAGCAACAGACTAAAAGCAAACACTACTCCTACTCCTAAGCTAACAGTGCATGGGCCATCCCATGTGAAGTGATACTTCCAATTCAGCCATTGGTGCATTGGTTGACCCATGTTGGTGAAGGCATGGTTTGCGAACAATACAACAGTGTGAACCAACAAACAAGAAAGATGTAAAAGTGAAGACAAACACACTCTGAGTTTAAAAGCATCCACAGAACAAAAATGAGTGAAAGTGCATGACATGCATTCTGTGGACTTGCCATGGTGTTGTGCTACACTGTGTGTAGATGTCGAGTGAGTGCATTCTCTTGACTGTGACAAGTAAGAAAACGTGAGAAAGGTAGACCACTCACTTTGTGCATGTGTGCTTGCTGTGTAAGATTCCTCCAATGCATGAGCGATGGGATCGTGTAGTTTGAGTGGAGGAATCGAAATCTAGGTGTTTGGTTGATCTTCAATAAAAAGTAGAGAGTGATGACGAGCCTTGATTGTATCAACAATTTCCTGACCATAGTGAGACCAACCTCAGGATAGCGAGGGCCTAACATAACCATCAGCTCGGGCTGAAGTGCCTCGATAGCCTACGGGGTTTCAACTTCATTGACAGATAGATCATCGTAGACCAGTGTCTTGGACAGATTAACAACGATTGAATCAACATCATGATTAGATGAGGAAATGGATAGATCACGACAACCAAGATCAGAAAATTAAGGATGTTTGTCAGCATCCTCATGATGCACTGTAATGACAGACTGACATCCGACGTTTCCTGTGAATGATCAGAAGTAGAAACATGTAGAAATGAGTTTTCACAGGGGAAATCGGCAGTGATAGCATCACAAGGGATGTCAGGATAAAGCAGATGAGGCATGGCTGGAAGGGAGTCATCCTTCACCATGGTTTCTTCTTTAGATTCCTTCACACACTCATCATGAATGATGGCACAGGTTGGCTGCACAACACCAACTCCATCTACAGCTTGATCCTCATTCACAACAGGTGACGAGTCCGAAATGGAAGAGAACAAGACAGTACAATCTAGAGGATAAACAGAACGTGGGGAAGGAAGTTGAGGGAATGAATCCAACTGACAACCAACAAGCTTGCAAGCCTAATATGCGCACATATAAAGAGAAGGTGGGGTGGGAGGATGTGACATTCCAACAGATGTGTGTGTATGATCTCCCACACCACTCCACAATGGTGAAGCATTTTGATGAGGTGAAGGCGGACAGTCGCTTATGACAACAACTGTGCCTGCCTGTGATTGCGCAACTCCATAACCGAAGTCTGCTGAGTGGGGTTCATATATGTGAAGAACATACTCAAATCTTCCATCAAGAAATTCCCAATCAATATCATATTCGGGGAAACTGTATGCAAGATTACAAAAGCATGTGTAAAACTGTTCAATGGATTCATCAGGTGCTCTTCGTAATTTTATAATTTCTTTGTTGAGTGCTTTGCGTTCAAAGTGATTGAAAGCATGGTCTATCTCTGTGACCAGATGAGAAAGAGAATGAATATATTTTTCAAGTAGCATGGCACACCAATGCATTGGGTGCCCTCGAAGCGTGTAGACGAACAAGGCGCACGTCATGTATTCTTCAAGGATTCCATGCCTTTCACATGAACCTACAACACCAACTGCATGCCTAACAAAATTTACGTGGCCTCCACCATCATATGTTTTATGAGACGAGTTATCCAAGAGATTTTCCAAGATAATGAAATCGTTTCCATAAGACATACACTCCGAAGAGAAACTTGGTAGTTAGTCATGATAGATATGTAGATATTCAAAATAGATGTGAGGACTCAACTTCTCATCTGGCCCTACTTCTAGTGCCAAAATTTTGACGGTGCTAGACTCGCCAACATGTAAGGGGATCTCCCCGGTAAGACTTCCCAATTAGACCTCAAACCGTTTAGTGTAGGATTCCAAGCAGTGGGTCGTACGGTATTGCCTTAACTGTGATTTTGCACAGAGGCAAGTAGGATAATTCTATTGGTAGCAAGGGTGTGATAGCTATAGTGAGCCAAGGAAGGTTCATGAGAGGTTCTGACACACGGGGATTGAGATGAATGTGCCCCTTGGAAACCTGAGATAGCATGCAGTTATGAAGAGAAAACATGAGAAAAGATGCATCACAACATGGAAGGCAAGTTAGCAAGCAATCCAAAGTGATGGTTAAACCAACAACACATTTCAGAAGGATTCATACATACATACACAGATAGCTATACATGCATGCGTAAGAAAACCAATATATATATCATTTAGAGTAAACTAGATAACATAGAATTTAATACAACATATTCATGAAACGTGATGGCACTTGTTAAATTAAGAAATGTAAGTTCCAGTCATACCATACATCCATGTCCAACCACTAGTTCTGATAGCGAAATGTTACATCCACAACTGCCCGCTCCTCCAAAGAGATGTACTAGCTCTACGCAGTGGAGAAGCCAAGGCTCATTACAATATTGTCCAACCTTTCTCCAAGATAGTCTTATCGGAAGCTTGGATGAACAAAAGCCTTTAAAATGAGTTATGAGGTTCTTTTTCTAGCAAAGGGTGGGGTGGCCCTTTACATTGCCCTTTGTGACAGTTCATCTACCCTCATGACTCTTCATCTACTCTATGACTGTTACATCCAACTATTGACACTTGAACTTCCACTTGACAAGACGTTACATTACAATGCACATGTGCCCATGTGAGAGAAAATGGCTTGAGCAAGCCATGCAAGAAATTGTTGACACTCAATCCATTGTGGTGAGACCAACTCTTTGTCATGCTTGTGATAGTGAAGGTGGTGAGCTGATGCCAAGCTTGGTCATCCATGATGGTGTGCATGCACTCCATGGTGACATCTTGCTGAAGCAAACTCTTGCCTCTGTTGCATCCGAGTGCATTCGTGTGGCTCCGCGATCTAACTCATCTGCTATCATGTGAATGGTCTTCTTGGGTGTGACCGAAACGGAAACACACTAATGCATAGTGTCTATGTTGATCTTCTAGTGTGTCTTGGTGGTCATCTGCATCAACTGTCAATTGCATGTTCAGCTCCAATTGGACTTTCTTCTTGTCTTTTCCTTGGTGAGTGTGTTGAATGGGTGGGATTGCATGCGTGCGCACAATGACATGCATGTTGCTGAATTTCCCTGGCATCCGATCAACAACACTGCTCACATTGTCTTCTCTATACCAACTGTTGGGATGGATCTATAAATTGTACGGGCACAGTTTCATCCGTGAGTGCATGTTGTGCCCGATGTTGTACCTATTCCTGCTACAACTCATTTTCTCATCTATGCAGCTCATGTTCTTCCTTGAGTTATTGCTTTAGCACATGAAACTCATTCTATGTTTCATTCTCTGCCTTCACACAATCTTCATGTCGCATCGTCACCTCATAGCTTGAGTCTCCAAAGTTGCTTTCATCACAAGTGGATCTTCTTGAGCTTGCAACTTTGTTACACCTCTGTGTTGTCAACAACCTTCCTCTTGCGTTCGTTGCATCTGGTGTGCTGCCTTCAGTTGCTGTTCATGGTGCTGCTTGCTATGATGTTGCTACCATCATATCTTGATGTCCTTTTCTATGAAAAAATTGATGTCTTCGTGTGTAGGCAAGTTCATAGACACTTGATCGACTGCATCCCCAAGTGTTCCCTAAACGGTGTCTTCGACTCTGCTCTCCTGGAAACCAATGTACATGTGCTGCTGAGAGATAGATGATCACCTGTGATACATGGATACATGGCAACACTCATGGCAAGAAATATGTGAGTCAAAAACCAAAACAAACTTGAGAACTGACTTGCAACATACCTATGTGACTGATCATGAAAGTTGTGCAATTTCCGTCGGGAGGTCGGGAGACTAAATGCCAAAACTGTGCAAGGCATAGTCTAAGCTGTCTGGAGGCTAACTGATTGTTGGAATTACACAATGCATAGTCCATCCTGGCTTGCTAAGGACTGAAACTGCACAATGTGCAATTTCAATCCGCAGTGACATGCAACTAGCAAACTACATTACGAAGCTTCTAGGGCCAACATGACACTACCTCCAAGAATTGCACAATTTAAGCTTGGAGGTCAGTGCTTGGCTAGACTTGTGCAATTTCTGGATGGAAGGTAGAGTCTTCACTTCTGGAAATGCGTAGTGCTAGCTAGGAAAGGCACAGTCTAGGCCAAGGCAACCCAGTCCACCCGATGAGTGACTCAATACATGAGAAGTGTGAATGCACGATGAGATGAGTGCAAACAAGAGTGAATGATCATTCATGCAAACAAAAAGTGCAGGATTTAGGAAATGGAAAGGCATGCGTGTGTGTGAATTGAGTTGCTGCAACGACGACCATCCGTGAAAAATAGTTTCATGCATGTGACAAAATCGAGATATTAACAAAAGATGAAACGATGCTAGTATGAGCTAGTATGCATCAAAACTACAACAAGCGCTCACTGAAATCAAGCAGATAGCATTCATACGAATCGAAACAAAAAACGCACCATAAATGCAACACAAGACATGGGAAGCAGGCTTACCACAAAACAACTGAGCTGAATGTGTCGACTACTCCTAGATGTGATGCGGGATGTTAGAGCTGCAAGGTTGATGTTAGGAATGAGCTCTGTAGCATCTAGTTCATGAGTTTTGATAAAATCAAAGATGTGACGTGCATGCTACAAATCTAGGAAGAGCGACACTTGGTGGGAGGTTTCCAAGATGATCCTTACATGCAACCTCCAATTGCTAAAAGTAGATCCCTAAATCAAGGGATGCCTTTTTATGCTGCCTTGGGAGAAGCAACCCATGCATGCAAATCGGTTTTTCTTGTCCCCAAAAGGAACCGGTAAACTCAACTGCACATGTAAGAGGCTGCTCAACTGTTGGGAGAAAATGCGCATTTTGGGAAGGGAACTGGGCTAGTTACCCAGGAGATTTGCGTAATTTCTGGGTAGAGCAGCTGACTACTGCCCAGGATTGTGCAATTCCTGGGTTGAGTAGCCCTGCTGGGAGGAATTCTGCAATTTTTTGGATGAAGCCTGACTGGTAGAATTGCGCGATTCTGGAGCCCGACATGCTACCAGACAAAATTGCACAATTTCTGGAGGGGAGGTTGGTTTCCTTCGAAAATTGCACAATTCTTGAAGGATGTGCTCAGCCTGTAGCTGGACCAAGTCCGGACAAACAGCCTATGAAGGGGTGTAGGAATTTATAGGGTAAGTTCCTCAAATAGAACACCAAACGACACCGCTCACAAATAGATCACAGATTAATACACCAGTATTCTTGATGTGGTAAAATCCCTCAAAGAGGGAAACGGTCCACGGCCTGAGCCAACGCGGCCACTTCAGGCAATTTATTAATAAGAGAAAGAAAAATTACATAAGATTCTCTCATGAATGGTCACCCTACAAATTACCCTCCATGCTCTTTAGATAAAGATCATGGACCAATCGGGTGTTAATTCATGGATCAAGTGTTCATAATACCGAGGAGAGAATGAACCGTCATATCACTTTATGTCTAGAACATATCGTGAAGTCGGATTGTAAGTTACAAAAGTACATAGTAAAGAAACACACTTTACCTAACTCTACACTAGACCAAGTTATACTTAACTATTTCCTATGTGTCAGAATATCCTAACATCCCCCCTTAAGAAGAACTTGGGATAGGATTGAAGGATGTACAAATATGACACAATAGGAGAAGGAAGGAGGCATTAGAGCCTGTCCCCCCTTAGTGACAACTTCCTGAACTCCAACCATAAATTGAAGTTTAGTAAACTTCGCCTCTGTGAGAGCCTTTGTAAAGATATTTGCAACTTGATCATTGGTTGAACAATATTTCACTTCAGGAACATGGTCATGAATGAGCTTTTTGATGAAATGCATGTGTAGTTCAATGTGTTTGCTGCGTTGATATTGGACTGGATCTTTGCATAGTTGAATGGCAATTTGATTATCACACTGAAGTGTAGTCGGATGTTGCTGCTGAAAGCCAATATGACAGGATCTAACGAAGCCATAGGGCTTCCTTACTAGCTTCTATGGTGCCACAATACTCTACTTCTCCTGAAGAAAGAGAAATGGCACTTTGTTTCTTGCAAGCTCATGTAATAGGTCTAAAACCAAGAGTGAAGACATAACCTGCAGTAGACTTCTGATCATCAAGGTCACCAGCCCAATCAGAATCAGTGAAACCAACCAATAGAGGAGATGCTTTTGCATTGTAATGAATCCTAAACTGAACTATACCTCTAACATAAAAAAGTATTCTTTTAGTTGCTTTCCAATGACTTTCATGGGGGTTTTGCATAAACCGAGCAATAAGGCCAACATCAAAGGAAAGGTCAAGACGGGTATGGGTCACATACAAACGTTTTCCTACAAATTGATGGTATAAGGTAGCACCAGCTTCAGGGGAAGTACAAGTGACTGAAAGTTTGACTCCAGACTAAAAGGGAGAAGGGGCTGGCTTATAGTCTTCCATGTGAAAGTGGCATAGAAGATCACAGGCATACTTGGACTGGGAAAGGGACATACCTTCCTTGGATTGCAAGACTTGAAGACCAAGAAAATAATGCAAGTGCCCTAAGTCTATCATTTCAAACTACTTTTTAAGGTTGGAATTCACATGGTTTATAAGGTTGGGATCACTACCAGTAAGGATAAGATCATCAACATAAAGAACAAGAATGATAAGAGACTTACCCACTTTCTTGGTGTAGACAGTATTGCCATAATGACACCTAGAAAAGCTAGTATCTAAAAGAAAGCTATCCATTTTGGCATACCAAGCCCGAGGGGCTTGCTTGAGACCATAAAGGGATTTCTTAAGCCGACATACAAGGCTAGAGTCTGTTTGTATAAAGATAGGAGGTTGTTCCATATAGATTTATTCATGCATGTCCCCATGCAAGAAGATAGATTTAACATCCATCTAATGGACTTCCCATTTGAAAGAGGCAGCAAGGGAAAGAACAAGGCGGATAGAGTTCATTTTTGCAATAGGGGAGAAGGTTTCAGGATATTCAGTGCCTTCAACTTGTGAAAAACTCTTAGTAACAAGATGAGCTTTATGTTTATCAATTTTTCCATCTGGTCCAAACTTGGTTCTATAAACCCATTTGCATCTAACAATTTTCCGTCCCTTTGGAAGAGGAACAAGATCCCATGTATCATTTGCCAATAATGAATGATATTCTTCATTCATAGTTGTGTCCCAATCTGGATGAACTGAATCTTCTGCAAAGGTGTCAAGATCATGATTCGCTGAAGCTTGAGCCAGTAAGAAGAGGCTCTATCGAACTAAGAACGTGTACGTCATTGATCTATAGGATCACTTGCACGAGCACTTGTTGCATCCTGAGTAGCATGGACCCATTTTGGAAGCTAAGGAGCTAAAGGAGGATCTTGAGATGGTGGGGAAGGATTATCATCCTCGCTGTCATCATCTAAAGAAGAAATGTTTTCAGAAGTAGAAGGGATAGAGAGAGGTGGCACATCTGCCGAATTAGGCTCGTAGGCTGATATATTTTCAACAAACTTTACATCTCTTCTAATGATAACATTTTTGGACTTAAGTGGAATAAGTTTATATTCTTTGACATCTTCAGAATATCCAACAAAAATACATTTTTCACTCTTAAGTTCTAAAGCTTTATGTTTCTCATCTAGAATATGGGCCCATGCCTCACTTCCAAAAACATGAAAATGACTTACATCTAGTTTAATTGAGCTCCATGCTTCTTCTGGAGTGATATTCTTTAAAACCTTAGTAGGAGTGTGATTTATTATGTAAGCTGCACAGTTAATTTCTTCTTCCCAAAAATTAAGACTAAGTCCTTTAGATTGAAGCATATAATTAGCCATTTCCTTTAAGGTGCGATTCTTCCTTTCAGCTACACCATTTTGTTGTGGATTATATGCAACAGTATGTTGCATTTGAATTCCATGCTTAGTGAAAAATATGATGAATTTTTCGTTAACATATTCTCCGCCATTATCAAATCTTAGCTTAAGAATTTGATGTCCATATTGTTTCTCAATGAAGGCCTTAAAGGCCAAGAACATGTTAAATAATTCACTCTTTAGTTTTAAGAAGTATACCCAAGTGCATCTAGAGAAATCATCAATGAAAGTTAAGAAATGCTTGTAGCCAGAGAATGAAACAACTGGAAGTGGACCACATAAATCGCTATGCACAAGATGTAAAGGGGTTGAGGTGTGCCAAGAGGCACGTTTTTCAAAACTATCCCAATGATGTTTTCCGAGTACACATCCGGAACAAACACCATCTCTGCAAGATACCATAGGAAGACCTGTCACTATATCTTATTTACATAGATTTTGAAGGGAGCAATAGTTTAAGTGACCAAATCGCTCATGCCAAAGTTTGATCACTTCATCATTATGAGCAACAAAGACTGAGGGAAGAGTTGATGACCCAATGTTGTTAAACTTATAAAACCTTGTAGAATCATCAGAAATGTCAGTAGCTAAAACCTGTCTAGGATCTCTTAGGTCCTTAATTACAACACTGTGAGGTGAAAATTCAATGATTTTACCTTCACCTGAATGAGTTATTTGATATACAAATAGAAAGTTGCAAGATAAGGTTGGAACACATAATACATCATTAAATTGACTATTGTCTAGATGAATAGTTCCAGTCCCTACAACATTAAGAGATCTATCATCACCAACATATATATTTTTGGTGTTACAATCATTTAAAGAAGAAAACATGGCTTTGTTTTTGGCCATGTGATAAGAAGCTCCAAAATCAATGAGCCACTCGTGAGAATGAGAAGAAGAAGATACATTTAGTTCATAACCAGACCAAGATGCTCGACAACCACATGCAGAAAGTGTTATTCCTGAAGATGAAGTTGAAGTGAAGAATGCTCCAAATGGATGTTATGCTTCTTCATTGCTGCTTCCAAGGCTTCCATCTTCTTAAAGCATTTGGATTCTAAGTGGCCATCTCGATTACAAAAGTTGCAATGTCTATCAGTCTTCTTCCCTTTGTTTTTATTTGCCTTATCATTTTTTTGAATTGTTTTTTTCATTTTGAGACTAAAATTTCTTAGGACCCTTGTTTGGTTTAGGACCATTCTTTTTACGATACTTCTTCTTAAGATTCTTTGAATTTGGTTGTTGCTGGGCAACTAAGGCTTTCTTAGAAGAGTTTCCAAGATTAGGAAGACCAAGATGTAAGATTTCTTCTTGTTCTCTTATTAAAGAATCACAAAAGGCATCAAAAGAGGGGGACATGTAGTCTTGTCCTTGAGAAATGAAGGATTCTCTAGTAGAATGGAAGGTGGAAACAAACACAAAGTAGGCATGGAATAGATAAGGCTACCATCTTCTTTCTTAACCTTAACACCTTCCAAGAGAAGTCTAAAGGTCTTGAACTTGGATAAAAAATCTTCAATGGAAGAAAAATTATTGAGGTCCAATGTAAGCAACTCATTTTCGAGTTGATGGGCTCTAATTTCATTTTTAATTCCAAAAACTTTAGTGAGTTGTTTCATTTCTTCATTAGGGGTATCAAGTTCTACGATATGGAATCTAAGGTCTGGATAAATAGACATCCCTATTAACCCACATGCTTGATCTTGCCTATTTTCTCATTTGGCTGCCTTATCTTCATCTTTAGGTTTAGTTTCTTGGCCTGAGGCTATTCTGTAAAAACCTTGACTTCTAAGTAAATCCACAATGTAGGACCACCATTAGAAGTAGTTGGTGTTGTCAACAATAACTTGGCATGGACTTTCCATTTTAACAGAAACTAAAGCTATAGATGTTGAAACTAAGTGTTGCAATGGAAATATCTTGAAAAATTAGGCCGATTAAAAAAAACAACTTCTAGATGAAGAAGTTATGGTTTTTTGAAGAAAAGTTGTTGAAGATGCCGACGAAGTGCGTGAATGTGCGGAAGCAAATGATAATGTTATATTTTTAAAAAAATCTCCCCCTTTCCAAAATCAATCTAATTAGCTCACTTTAAAAAAGATTTTATGTGACCCACTTTTATAAATAAGTGAAAGTCACTTTTGCAATGGTACTTTATGAGCTACTCACTCAATGGTAAATTAAATAAAAGATAAAGAGACTTTGGAATTATAAGTGACTCACTTTTTATAATGGGTGAGAACACTTTTACATAAAGTAACTTTGAAACATAAGCTACATGTGCTTTTTGAAAAAAGTAACTCATCAAAAAGAAAGACTTGAGCCCAAGACCTTTATTCTCATAAAGTAACTTTGGACCAAGTGAGCTAGTTTAAAAGGTTAGTAATTTTTGGTTTTTTTTTTCACTGAATATTTGGGTTGCGTGTTTACTTGAAAAAACTCTTTTTGCCTACAAAACAAAAAAACCTCACAACCCAACATGGGCATGCCAAAAAAAACCAAACCTTATGGCTTGAAGTTAACTTTTGCTAGAAACTAAATATCTTCCTCAATGTTTTTGATTTTTCGAGATCACACTAAGGCACAATGGAAAATACCATACACATGAGAAAAATCCTTATGTTCTGTTTCTAATTTGCCTAGATCGCACATAGTCATGGGGAAAAGAGCATACGCAGAAATGAAAATTATAGATCTAGTAATACAAAACAGAGAGATAAATAAACCGAAATAAACAGAGAGATGAATAATTAAAACTACAAATAAAGATTGTATACCTCTAGATCTTAAAAATGATGTATCTAGGGTTACTGAAAACCTTTTTACATGAAACGAAAGGGGTTCCTCACTGGAACAGATGCTCCTAACACAATAGAGTAGTCCTCTCAGCACGAAAGCAAAAAAAAGACAAAAGATCTAGGAAACGATAGTCGAATGTAGTTGTACCATATTAGTGGAATGCAGTTGTACCAACTTCGGATTTGGATCGCCAATGAATGTGGCCATCAAATAGCTCTGATACCATGTAGGAATTTATAGGGTAAGATCCTCAGATAAAACACCAAAGGACCCTGCTCACAAACAAATCACAGATCAATACACCAGTATTCTTGACATGGTTAAAACCCTCAAAGAGGGAAACAGTCCACAGCCTGAGCCAATGCTGCCACTTCAGACAATTTATTAATAAAAGAAAGAAAATTTACATAAGATTATCTCATGAACGGTCACCCTACAAATGACCCTCCATAATCTTTAAATAGAGATCATGCACCAATCGGGTGTTAAGCCACGGATCAAGTATCAATAATACCGAGGAGAGAATGAACTGTTAGATCACTTCATGTCTAGAGCATATCGTGACTGTCGGATTCTAAGTTACAAAAGTACATAGTAAAGAAACACACTTTACCTAACTCTACACTAGACCAAGTTATACTTAACTATTTCTTGTGTGTTGAAATATCCTAATAGGGGGATGCATCAAGCTCTGATAGACAAGCTGCCTTTCTGTAAGAAAAACACTGAAACTTGTGTACTTGACGAAGCAAGACATGTTGTTGTGAAAGGTTGGTAGGGAGGCTCCAAAGCAAAGCCAAGGCAAAATTTTGGAGGGTGGTTGTAGCCACTACAATAAAACCATAGCATGAATGCTCTGGTTGTGCACTTTTTTGACATAGTACTTTATGATGAGCACACCAAGCCCGCAAAAGAAAAGGAATAAATTAGTGTAACCAAAGAAACTCCAAGTGCGGGGCATGCAGTAAACATGTTTAATTTCATACTCATAGCCGAAAAGAGCATGGCCAAGAAAATTCCTCCGAGTGATTGTCCGACCCAAAAGACCAACTAGTATAATTTGAGAAGCCAAGGGTCAGCCACTGAACTAGAGTCGACAAAGAAGAAATTCAAAGAAAAATTGTTAAGAAAGATCACTCCACCCATTAGCTCAACACAGAACACTTAGAGTCGGTCTGGGAATGCGGTCCTAATATAAAGTACTTCCATAAACAGTAAGAGAAATACCATCATTCTGGAAGTCACAAACAAAGTGACACCCCCAGACACTTTGAAAATCCTTCCCACTGTAGATTACAATATAATTGACAACATGAAGAAGGTTTGTGCAAATATCTCTAAGTTTGAGCTAACAAATATCATGACCTAGCAGGACATCCTCCTACATGCACTTGGAAACTATGCATCAGGTAACAATGCTTCTTCAGACAAGGGATCTTGTACATCCTCTGGTTCTCTTGAATCCAAACTTATTGCTTTAATAATGGATGCAAATATACTCTCTCCTTCATTTATGTTAACTTTAAAAAAATTCAATTTCAATGTACATAATTTCTTGGTTTATTCTGGTGCATTAGTAAACGTAATGCCATTATCTGTTCCCAAGAAAATCAACATAAAATGGGACATAATAGATGCACTAATTATTTAGATGGTGTTGACGGTGCTAGACCCAACAACATTCAGGGGATCACCCCAGTATGAAATCCCAACTAGACCTACACCGTTTGGTGTGGGAGTCCCATTGGTATGATGGCTCGGTTGCCATTGTCTTAAGGATTTGACTCAACTCTTGCATGTCAGCACATGAGAGTGGTATGCTTTGCCTTTGAGAAGTGAGGTTCACATGCCTGGTGAATGCTAGTGTACTTGTTTCAATGGTTGTTTCATTGTAAGGGGAGAGGGTGAGAGTGAGTCCCAAGTTGGTTAGGATGAAGTCCCAACTCGGCTAGGAACACACAACACAACAGGACGTGCAAAACTTCTGGAGGAGCAGTCCACACGGATGCAGAAGTCACAACACACAAGGTAAGATAACATCTACAGCACTTGACGGATGAGTCCGAACAAGTGCAACAGTTGTTTAAACAAGATTTATGTGAAGGCTTGTCTAATGTCTAGGGAGATAGCCACCACGGGCGAGACAACATTAACATCATATACAACACATTTCCATTAACATATTTTGTATTACAACAAGTGAAATAGTTCAAATGTTCAACATAGGTTAAAGAAACATGCATTACAAGTGTTCAAGATTAGTCTTACAACAATTATTATACATGTGTGAAAATGTGTTGGCCTGTTAGTAGGCTTCTGAATTAAGAGAAAGTTCCACGACACATCATTACACCATACATCACTAACACCGAGTGTGGGTTATTGGACCCACTACTTATTCCTCAAAGAAAAGGTAACAGACTCTCTTGCTTGTGTGGTAAGAGTTGAGGTGAAAAGTCCTTTCATGTACAAATGAGGGCGTATTTATAGCCAGGGGTGAAATTGACCCTTGTGACTATTCGACTACCCTCATGGTTGTTTGACATCCATGACTTTTCAACTTTGCATGCCTCTTTGTACAGCAAGTGGGTCTCTTGGACTTCCACGTTACATTACATTGATTGACAACATAGCCCATAGTAGATATGTCAGTGACATGACTCATGACATGACTCGACATGACAGTGTTGGTACATTCGTGTTTTTGTTGGAGTGCATTTCAAGCTACAGTGTTGCTAGGTGATGGATGTCTTCATGGTGTAGCACATCTTCACCTCTACATGTCAAAGTGTGTGGAGTTTTCGATGGTCTTTCGTTCGCTTGACGATGCTTTCGCACGTTGTTCCTTGCTTTCATGTTGGAAGGCTTGATAGACTCATCTGTTCGCAAAAGGTGCATGTTCATTCATTCATCTGTCCATGACCACATCTTGCATGTTTGCTCATCTGTCCATCCATGAACACATCTTTGCATGATCATCCATTCACGAACACATCTCTTCGCATGCATCATTCATTCGTATGTTGTTAAACCTGTCCTTCTGCATGTGCTCCCTTCGTTCATCCATTTCGTTGTCATGCCATGTATGTTAGTGTACCTATGCCTACAGTCACTCATGATGAGATGACATCAAATCCAAAAAATTCGTAGTCTAGCATGACACATAATAATTTTGGATGCGGGTGATTGAGAGAGGCAGCAAGGTTGCGAAGTGGGATGACGTCTCCGGGCACTGTTGAGGAAAGTTGTGCAAGGGTCAATGAGTGGTGAATATGGGCAATTCAATTCAACAGTGACTATCTGCGAGGTCTAGGTTGGTTGGAAGGCAAAATTGCGAAATTTTGGGAGGGAAAATCCGGGCTGCATGAAGGAAAGGTAGGAAGAATCTGCATAGTTTCTAGAATGAACGAGTAACAGGGGCTAGAAGGAAAAATTTGCACAATTTTCTGGAGGAACAGGTCAAGCTACAAGGAGGATCAGCAGGTAGAAATTGTGTAATTTTTTGGAGGAACTGGTTGGGACCCTAGCAGTCAAAACTGTGCAATTCCGAGAGGGAACTGGCAGTTTTTTGCTGGCTCACTGGTAGCAGAAACTATGCAATTCCAAAGGGGAACATGCAATCAGCTATTGGGACCTTGGTAGCAGAAACTGTGCAATTCCTAGAGGGAACTAGCAGTTTACTGCTAGGAGCTGTTGGCGAGGAAAACTACACTGAGGCTTATAGGCCGACTTGCTAATCATCTCTACGCAATTTCTGAGCTAACCAGACTACGGGGTAGCAGAAGACATGCTCATGAAAACTGCGCAATTTCTTGGAGGAGTAGTCGGTTGACTGTCAGGAGGACTAACTGGGAAAACTGTGCAATTTTCTGAGGGAGAGAGGGACTGGAAATTGCTGTCTTTCCAGTCTATCTGCTCAATTTCCTTAGTGCACTGAGCAGGTAAGGTCAGTGGCCTGTGCACAACGTTTTAGGGGAGTTAGTCTTGGGGTGGTTGTCGGGTCCAACTGTCTGGGTGGTCAGCATGAAAGTTGATTGAATTGCTTGCGAGCAGTGTAGCTTGAAAAGACTTGCTTGGTGCTTCTGCATTGTTCTGGGTGATAGTCAATCAAGTCGATGGTGGGGTGATGGTTCGGCTGTTAGAGGGGATTCTGGTCATCATAACTTCAACAAAAAAAGACTAAGTGTGTGAATGATCGAAATATGCATAGCTGATCATGCAAACACACACTCACATGACTCGACGATGAGATGACTCAAACCATCCAAACACACATGTTCAACATGACTAACTGACGATGCAAGTGACAAGTGCAACACTCGTTATTGATCATTGATCGACAATGATGACACTTGTGTGACAGTGAATGTGACTCTATGTGTGAGTGCGACAAATGCTTTCATAACGAACACAACAAGTACACATGAAGCGAAGACTTTAAGAATAACCAGAACATGGTCGCAAGCATGACTTAGACAGCAACATGCAGAAACTTGGGTGAAATGAACAAGCAAGGAGGATGTAAAGACTCCCACGGGCTCACAGAGTGAACCTGAGAGTGTGCAGTCATCAAGAGAAACTCCCAAGGGAGGCTCCGAAATTAGGTGCAGGCCAAAATTTTGGAGGGTACTTGTAGCTGCTACAACACTTGGCGACACACTGGTAGAACTCTAGCTTCTCTGTTTTGGTTCATTACTAGAACAGGGCCTTGGTATTTTGGGGAGTATTGAATCGATGCGTGGGTTACTTCGGCTTCCCCACTTACCACATGGACATACATGGTTCACCTTTTGCCAACTCAATCAAACACAATCAAAAGTTCAACTTAGATCTTAGTGTTTCGAATTCGGGAAGGGTAGTTTAGCTTGCGAGTTGAATATTTTCAGAGTATAAGTTTTCATCTCTGGTATTTCTCCACTACCAACAGGACTGAATAGTACCCCGATGGAGTCACACAGGAACACACACATTGCTACACTTCCAGCGAGCCTAGACAATACCCCGGTGGAGTTGCATGCTTCACCTATCTGCGCAGGAAGGCTTTCTCTTCTTTCACCTTGGTATTTTTCAAGAGGACTGTGCATAGGCACTTATTTATTTTTGGGGCAGAAGAGGGATCCCAACTTATTGAGAGCAGAAGAGATTGCTCCTTCAGAGAAGCATGTAAGACCTCTAACATAGGTTTTCTCGTTTAGATTTTCTCCTTCTCCATTTCTACTAGTTGGATGAGCTTGAACACATAGAGAAGAAGGTTGAGTACAGGCATGGGGCTTCCTAGTGTGGACGCAAGTTCATGGTTGGACCAAAACTTCCCTAGCAGACGGTTAGTATTTTCCGTCAATACTTCATCGGCCAAAGGTTACAACCAAGCACAAAGAAGACAGAGACAAGACTGGTCAAGTGCTATATTGTCGCAAGTTTCTTCAAATTTCAGCCACATACTCTATTCAAAAGCCAGAATGTAGTAGTTGGTAGCACTTATTTTTAGAAACTGTTAGGATATTCCGACACATAGGAAATAGTTAAGTATAACTTGGTCTAGTATAGAGTTAGTTAAAGTGTGTTTCTTTAGTATGTACATTTTGTAACTTACAATCCGACGGTCACGATATGTAGTGATCCGACGGTTCATTCTCTCCTTGGTATTACCGACACTTGATCCGTGGCTTGACACCCGATTGGTCCATGATCTCTATTTAAAGAGCATGGAGGGTCATTTGTAGGTTAACCGTCCATGAGAGAAGCTTATGTAAAATTTCATTCTTTTATTAATAAATTGCCTGAAGTGGTCGCGTTGGCTCAGGCCGTGGACTGTTTCCCTCTTTGAGGGTTTTAACCACGTCAAAATACTAGTGTATTGATCTATGATCTTTGTGTGAGTGGTGTCCTTTGGTGTTCTATCTGAGGAACTTACCCTATAAATTCCTACATGGTATCGGAGCTATTTGAGGGTCGCGTCCATTGGTGATCCAAATCTGAAGCTGGTAGAACTGCATCCGACCATCGTTTCCTAGATCTACTGTTTTTGACTGCTTTCAGGCCGAGAGTACCACTCTATTGTGTTGGGAGCATCTGTTCCAGTGAGGAACCCCTTTCGTTTCACGCGAAAAGGTTTCCTGTAGCCCTAGCTGCATCATTTTTAAGATCTGGAGGTATACAGTGTTGATTTGCAGTTTACAGTTATTTTCTCTCTGTTTATTTTAGTTTCGGTTTATTTAGCCTTTTTTATTACTGGATCTATACCTTTCATTTTTGCGTATGCTCTTTGCCCCGTGACTCTGTGCGATCTGGGCAAATCAGAAACAGAAAGGAAGGATTTTTCTCATGCGTATGCTCTTTTCCGCTGTGCCTTAGTGTGATCTCGGAAAATGAGAAACATTGAGGAAAATATTTAGTTTCCAGCTAAAGCTAACTTTGAGCCACAAGGTTCGTTTTTTTTTTTGTATGTCCGTGTTGGGTTTTGTTTTTTTGTTTTGTAGGGAAAAAGAGCTTTCTCGAAGCAAGCACGCAACCCAAAGCTTCAACCCCCCCCCCCCCCTCTCTCTCTCTCTCAAACTTTTTGTATAGCTCACTTGGCCCAAAGCTAATTTATGAGAGTAGAGGTCTTGAGTTCAAGTCTCCTTTTTGTGGGGGCGGATTTTTCATTTCCGCACATTCACGCACTTCGTCGGCATCTTCATCAAATGTTTTTCAAAAAGCCATAACTTCTTCATCCGGAAGCCGTTTTCAGAACCATTTTTTTTTGAAACAGCCTAATTTTTCGAGATCTTTCCATTGGAATACTTAGTTTCAGCATCTATAGCTTCAGTTTCTATGAAAATGTAAAGTCCATGCCAAGCTATTCTTGACAACACTAACTACTTCCAATGGTGGTCCTACATTGTGGATTTACTTAGAAGTAAAGGTCTCTACAGAATAGCCTCAGGCCAAGAAACCAAACCGAAAGATGAAGATAAGGCAGCTAAATGGGAAAATAGGCAAGATCAAGCACGTGGGTTGATAGGGATGTCTATTTCTCCAGATCTTAGATTCCATATTGCAGAACTTGATACTCCTGATGAAGCATTGAAACACATTACTAAAGTTTTTGGAATCAAAAATGAACTTAGAGCCCATCAACTTGAAAATGAGTTGCTTACATTGGACCCCAATAATTTTTCTTGCATTGAAGATTTTTTGTCCAAATTCAAGACCCTTAGACTTCTCTTGGAAGGTGTTAAGGTTAAGAAAGAAGATAATAACCTTATCTATTCCATTCTTACTAAGTTGGGACCAACCTACTCTATGTTTGTTTCCACCTTCCATTCTACAAGAGAAGCCTTCATTTCTCAAGGAAAAGACTACAAGTCCCCTTCCTTTGATTCTTTTTGTGATTCTTTAATAAGAGAACAAGAAACACTCTTACACCTTGGTCTTCTTCATCTTAGAAACTCTTATAAGAAAGCGTTACCCGCCCAGCAGCAACCAAATTCAAAAAATCCTAAGAAGTTGTATTCTAGAAGGAATGGTCCTAAACCAAACAAGGGTCCTAAGCAATTTCAGCCTCAAAATGAAAAATCATTTCAACAAAATGATAAGACAAATAAAAACAAAGGGAAGAAAACAGATAGACATTGCAACTTTTGTAATCAATATGGCCACTTAGAATCCAAATGCTTTAAGAAGATGGAAGCCTTGGAAGCAACAATGAAGAAGCATAACATCCATTTGGATCACTCTTCAACTTCAACTTCATTTTCAGGAATGGTACTTTCTGCATGTGGTTGTCAAGCATCTCAGTCTAGCTATGCACTAAATGTGTCTTCTTCTTCTCATTCTCACGAGTGGCTCATTGACTCTGGAGCTTCTTATCACATGGCCAAAAACAAAGCCATGTTTTCTTCTTTAAATGATTGTAACACCAAAAATATATATGTTGGTGATGATAGATCTCTTAGTGTTGTAGGGACTGGAACTGTTCATATAGGCAATGGTCAGTTTAATGATGTATTATGTGTTCCAACCTTATCCTGCAGCCTTCTATCTGTATATCAGATAACTCATTCAGGTGAAGGTAAAATCGTTGAATTTTCACCTCACGATGTTGTAATTAAGGACCTAAGAGATCCTAGACAGATTTTAGCTACTGGCATTGCTGATGATTCTACAAGGTTGTATAAGTTTCACAACTTTGGGTCATCAAATCTTCCCTTGGTATTTGTTGCTCATAATGATGAAGTGAGCAAACTTTGGCATGAGCGATTTGGTCACTTAAACTATCGCTCTCTTCAGAATCTATGTAAAGAAAATATGGTGACAGGTCTTCCAATGGTATCTTGCAGAGATGGTGTTCGTTCCGGATGTGTACTCGGAAAACATCATCGGGATAGTTTTGAAAAACGTGCCTCTTGGAACGCCTCAGCCCCTTTACAGCTCGTGCATAGTGATTTATGTGGTCCACTTCCAGTTGTTTCATTCTCTGGCTACAAGTATTTCTTAACTTTCATTGATGATTTCTCCAGACGCACTTGGATATACTTCTTAAAACTCAAGAGTGAAGTATTTAACATGTTCTTGGCCTTTAAGGTCTTTGTTGAAAAATAATCTGGACATCAAATTCTTAAGCTAAGATCTGATAATGGCGGAGAATATGTTAACAACAAATTCATCAACTTTTGCACTGAGAATGGAATTCAAATGCAACATACTGTTCCATATACTCCACAACAAAATGGTGTAGTTGAAAGGAAGAATCACACCTTAAAGGAAATGGCTAATTGTATGCTTCAATCTAAAGGACTTAGTCTTAATTATTGGGCAGAAGCAATTAACTGTGCAAATTACATAATAAATCACACTCCTACTAAGGTTTTAAAGAATATCACTCCAGAAGAAGCATGGAGCTCAATCAAACCAGATGTAAGTCACTTTCATGTTTTTGGAAGTGAAGCATGGGCCCATATTCCAGATGAGAAACATAAAGCTTTAGAACCTAAGAGTGAAAAATGTATTTTTTTTGGATATTCTGAAGATGTCAAAGGATATAGACTTATTCCACTTAAGTCCAAGAATGTTATCATTAGAAGAGATGTAAAGTTTGCTGAAAATATATCGGCCTACGAGCCTAGTTCAGCAGATGTGCCACCTCTTCCTATCTCTTCTACTTTTGAAAATATTTCTTCTTCAGATGATGAAAGCGAGGATGACAATCCTCCCCCACCTTCTCAGGATCCTCCTTCAGCTCCTCAGCTTTCAAAATGGGTCTGTGCTACTCGGGATGCAGCAGCTGATCTTGTCGGTGATCCTACAGATCAGGGACATACACGTTCTCAGTTCGAGAGAGCCTCTTCTTTACTGGCTCAAGCTTCAGTGAATTATGATCCTGAAACCTTTGTAGAAGCTTCAGGCCATCCAGATTTGGAAGCCGCTATGAATGAAGAATATCATTCATTATTAGCAAATGATACATGGGATCGTGTTCCTCTACCAAAGGGACGAAAACTTGTTAGATGCAAATGGGTTTATAGAACCAAGTATGGACTAGATGGGAAAGTTGATAAACATAAAGCTCATCTTGTTGCTAAGGGTTTTTCACAAGTTGAAGGCATTGACTACACTGAAACCTGCTCCCCTATTGCCAAAATGAACTCTATCCGCCTTGTTCTTTCCCTTGCTGCCTCTTTCAAATGGGAAGTCCATCAGATGGATGTTAAATCTGCCTTCTTGCATGGGGACTTGCATGAAGAAATCTATATGGAATAACCTATTGGCTTTATACAAACTGACTCCAGCCTTATATGTCAGCTTAAGAAATCCCTTTATGGTCTCAAGCAAGCTCATCGGGCTTGGTATGCCAAAATGGATAGCTTTCTTTTAGAAAATGGCTTTTCTAGGTGTCATTCTGACAATACTGTCTACACCAAGAAAGTGGGCAAGTCTCTTATCATTCTTGTTCTTTATGTTGATGATCTTATCCTGACTAATAGTGATCCCAACCTTATAAACCATGTGAAGTCTAGCCTTAAAAAGAAGTTTGAAATGACAGACTTAGGACACTTACATTATTTTCTTGGTCTTCAAGTCTTGCAATCCAAGGAAGGTATTTCCCTTTCCCAGTCCAAGTATGCCTGTGATATTCTACGCCATTTTCACATGGAAGACTGTAAGCCAGCCCCTTCTCCCTTTCAATCTAGAGTCAAACTTTCAGTCACTTGTACTTCTCCTGAAGTTGATGCTACTTTATACCGTCAACTTGTAGGAAAACTTTTGTATCTAACCCATACTCGTCCTGACCTTTCCTTTGTTGTTGGCCTCGTTGCTCGGTTTATGCAAAACCCACGTGAAAGTCATTAGAAAGCGGCTAAAAGAATACTTTGTTATGTTCAAGTTACAGTTCAGTTTGGGGTTCATTACAGTGCCGAAGCATCTCCTCTATTGGTTGGTTTCACTGATTCCGATTGGGCTGGTGACCCTGATGATTGGAAGTCTACTGCAGGTTATGTGTTCACTCTTGTTTTAGGACCTGTTACATGGGCTTGCAAGAAACAAGGTCCCATTTCTCTTTCTTCAGTAGAAGCAGAGTATCGTGGTGCCGTAGAAGCTAGTAAGGAAGCCTTGTGGCTTCGTCAGATCCTGTCAGAGTTTGGCTTTCAGCAGCAACATCCGACTACACTTTGGTGTGATAATCAAAGTGCCATTCAACTATGCAAAGATCCAGTCCAACATCAACGCAGCAAACACATTGAACTGCACATGCACTTCATCAGAAAGCTCATTCACGACCATGTTCTTGAAGTGCAATATTGTTCAACAGATGATCAAGTTGCAGACATCTTTACAAAGGCTCTCACAGAGGTGAAGTTCACCAAACTTCGATTTATGTTTGGAGTTCAGGAAGTTGTCACTAAGGGGGGATAGGCTCTAGTGCCTCCTACCTTCTCTTATTGTGTCATATTTGTAAATCCTTCAATCCTATCCCAAGTTGTTCTTAAGGGGGGATGTTAGGATATTCCGACACATAGGAAATAGTTAAGTATAACTTGGTCTAGTATAGAGTTAGGTAAAGTGTGTTTCTTTACTATGTACATTTTGTAACTTACAATCCGACGGTCACGATATGTAGTGATCCGACGGTTCATTCTCTCCTCAGTATTACCGACACTTGATCCGTGGCTTAACACCCGATTGGTCCATGATCTCTATTTAAAGAGCATAGAGGGTCATTTGTACGTTAACCGTCCATGAGAGAAGCTTATGTAAAATTTCATTCTTTTATTAATAAATTGCCTGAAGTGGCCGCGTTGGCTCAGGCCGTGGACTATTTCCCTCTTTGAGGGTTTTAACCATGTCAAAACACTGGTGTATTGATCTATGATCTATGTGTGAGTGGTGTCCTTTGGTGTTCTGTCTGAGGAACTTACCCTGTAAATTCCTACAGAAACAAAAATAGTAATATATCAAACAAGCAAAAAAGAACATGAACAAAAATAGTAAGTAGAATCAAACACAGTAAAAAACAAAGATAATAAGCAAATAAACCAAGATGAAAACAACAAGCAGCAAGTAGACTATCTACATGGCACAGACGCAGCTCGACCTATTGAAAATAATGCTTGAGATTTTGGTCGCTGACAGGAATGTTGTCAATCCTCCCATCAAGTGGTTGCAAACGATACATGTGTGGGCCAAGCTTCTCGTGGACTGTGTACATACCAATCCACAGGGAATGGAACTACATATGTTTGCCTTTGTGTTCATGGGGATTATCCCATTTCAGAACTAAGTCACCAACATCAAAGTTAGCTTTCCCCGCAGACTTCTTATCGAACCATCTCTTGATACGATTCTGGTGGAGTGTGAATTTTTCTTTTTCTTTCATCCTTTCTTTCTGAAGCTTATGGAGGGCATCCATCCTACGCTGAACTAGCTGGCAAGGCTTGCCTTGGGATTCTTGGGAAAGTTGAAGTGCAAGCAAGTAGATATTTGGTGGAAGGATGGCTTCTTTACCATAAACCAGGAAGTATGGTGAGGTATTTAGAGAGGGCTTGGTTGTTACATGGTCAGCCCATAATGCATTTGTCAAGGTGGTATGCTAGTTACGCTTCTTAGACAAAATGGTTCTCTTGATTATACAAATGAGGTTTTTATTCGTGGACTCTGTTAGACATTTCCTTGTGGGTAATAGTTAGATGAATGTTTTAACATGATACCATTCTGTAATGAAAACTCATAGATTTTCAAAGATGAATAATAAGTTGCATTATCAAAAACAAGTGATACCCGAACATCGAAGCATGAGATAATGTTCTACTGGAGGAAGCTAATGACCTCCTGGTCATTCCCTTGTTTGAGCGGAATTGCTTCTGTCCACCTCATGAAGTAGTCGGTTGTTGTTAGGATGTAGCAGTGTTGCTTTGATGAATGAGGGAAAATTTCCCCAATGATGTCCAGGCCCCATTGTTGCAATGGTTCAGTCACTGCAATAGGGTGCAGTGGGGCTGTTGATCTTTGTGTTATTCTAGCGCATCGCTGAAAAACCGAGTACTTACTGGCATAATCATGTGCATCCTTGAATAATGTAAGAAAGTAAAAATTGGCTCGCATAAATTTGTGTGTAGTGGTGTTTCCCGCCAAGTGATCCCCGACAAGTCCATCATGCAGATCTTGAAGTACCTTCTCTGATTCATGTGCGTCCAGGCACCTGAGAAAAACTCAATTACTGTGCTTTCTGTAAAGCACTTCTTGCACCTACTGATATGCTAAGGCTTTTAGCTGCAATGCCCTCTTCTTTCTGATGGAAAAGTGAGAGGGTATGGTGCTGTGCTCAAGGTACTGGCACACATCTGTGTACCAAGAGGTTCTATCTTCGGTGGGCGTTTCTCGTCTTATGTCATACATCTTAATTTCCTGCTCCCAACCAGCGAGCTCTTCTTCACTCTTCGGAGAGTGTACTGCTTCAGCTACAAGTTTGCAAAGCTAATGTCCTTTAATTGTGTGCACTGGATTGATTTATATATCATACTCTTGCAAGCCCGTCATCCAATTCACACGTCGTTCACCCAGTTCTTGTTGAACAAGCAATGTGCAGACTTCTGGGTGGAGGACGAAGACTATGCAGTGGTTCTTCAACAAGTAGGGCCCAAAGTGTTTCACCACCTTATAAACTGCATAATCTTGCTTTTCAATGGCGCGGTAGTTGAGCTATCATCCTTGCATGCTTGCACTCATGAAGGAGATGGTACATTCATCATTAGATTCTTCCTTCTGAGTGAGTACTGCAACTAGTGAATTATTGGAAGAGAAGGTGTATAGTAGGAAATCTTTCTTGAAATCTGGGCTGTAGAGTGCAGGCATTTCTACAATGGCCTTCTTGATCTGGGCCAATGCATACTTTTCCTTCTTACCCCAGTTGTAGACTACATATTTCTTGATCATGTCCTGCATGGGCCTAACTATCTATGCATAATCAGAGATGAACTTCCGGAGGAAGTTTACCTTCCCAAGAAGGATTGCATGGCTTTCTTGTTGACTTGATAAGGGATCTATGTAATGGTTTGGACCTGGTCTAGATCCACCTTGATCCCACTTTGGGCAATAATGTATCCAAGGAGATTCCTCTCTGACACTGTGAATACGCATGTTTTGGGATTCAAGAAAATCTTGTATCCCCGACATTGCTCAAAGATTTTCTTCGGATGGCATATGTGGTCTTCTCGTATTCTTGAGAACATAGTCACATCATCGAGGTATACCAACACGCTTTGTCCATTGAGTCCACGAAAGGCGATGTCCATGGCATGTTGAACTGTTGCACCTGCATTTACAAGCCCAAATGAGATTCATCTATAAGCGAAAGTACCCCACTTGGTACGGAAAGTAGTTTTAAATCTGTTAAGTTCTGATACCAGAACCTGATTGTATTCTGAGAAACTGTCAAGAAGAGAAAACATCTGTGCCCCACATATTGTTTGCAAAATATGGTCCATAGATGGCACGGGGTAGTTTTCTTTGTCCAAGGCGTGGTTTAGGTTCCGGAAATCGACACACAAGCGGATTTCCCCAGACTTCTTACGTACATGAACAAGGTTGGAGACCCATGTGGAATGGTGAAATTTTTATATGATCTGTGCATCCAACAGCTTAGTAAGCTCTTTTTGTATGAAGGGTTCAAGCAACGAATGTACTTTCCTCAACTTCTGTTGATATGGCTTGACTCCTTCGATTTGGATGATATTTTGGATGATCCGTGTGTCATAAGTTTTCAGATCATCACACATCCATGCAAACACATCTCGGTACTATTTAAACAAGTAGAGAAAGGCTTGCCAATCTTACCATGTACAACATGTACCAAGATTGACAAAATTCGGATCCTGTTTTGTTCCTGGGTTTATCAGTTTGTGCCTCATGGTGGAACTGTGGGTCTTGTTGTTCCTTGGCCCTTGAAAATGTTCTTGCATGTCATAAAGCTTTTCCAATGTTACCACACCTTTTGTGGTAATGTGGCCTTTCCTGTTACTGGCTTTTTCTTGCAAAGAGCGCTCGTGATCATCATCATCTATTAATGCATCGTTGATGACGTTAGCATTGACCATGAAATGTATTATCTATTGATCATAATTAAATATGTGTAAGTTAGTTATGTTGTCCGGGATAGATGGTTTGTACAAAATTTCAATAATAAATCTATCCCTAATCGGTGACATTCTTGAAGCTGCATTTGCTAGTGCATTGGAAGCTGCATTACATGTATGTGGTACAAAAATGATATTAAATGTATGTAAGTTTGAGATTAGTCACCATACCTCTTGTTGGTAACCTTTAAGATGCGGTGATAAACAGTGAATGGTGTTACGTACCTTTCGCACCACTATCTCTAAATCACCTACCACTTTGAGTGTGACCACATTGAGGTTGATGGCTTTCTGTAAGCCTAACACGAGTGCTTCATACTCAACAACGTTTCTCATGCATTTGAACTCCAAGCGACTCGAAACCACATGCTTCCTGTTGTAAGGGTCAATCAAGACACACCCAGCTCCTGAGTCATCCTGTGCCTTTGATCCATCAAAGTACATGGTCCACAACTTGTCTATACATGGACCACTTGATGTGATAGTACTACTGCTACTATTGGTACAATGTGTTGTACAAGTTTCATTACCATCATTTGGGAAAGGAAGGAGTCCCAACTGTGTGTCTAGTGGGGTTGGAACTGGCCGTGCAGGATAACACCCCAAGGTTGTCTCAAGGAGGCATTTTTTGAACATGAGTTCTGTGAAGGCCAATAATTCATTCTCGCCATTAAGAGGAGTGAAATTATGTTTCATGTACCTCTCGGATACTACCCAAATTTGGTTGCACTTGCCCTTGTATGGAAGCCACATGTCATACCAATCTGTAGCAAAATATTTGTCTATCTTGTTGGACTAGTCTCTACTGAGTAGCAAACCATATGCTTCTGATATGTCCACAACCACTATGTTAATGCATAGGTCGAATCGACTGTCATGAGATAGTCGGATGATCACATCTCATAGTTCACCAATGGCTAGTACTGATGTTCGATCAAGTTGGATTATTTGTGCATATGTCTCGCTCCATAATGCATTGATCCTTTTCGCAATGGAGAGCAGCATGACATTGGTTGCCGCACCAGAATCAACAAAATAGTTATAAACATTGCCGTTGAAAATTTCAAAAGATAGTAGGAATGGAGGGCAACTTGAATTTTCTTCTTCCATTTGTAGTGTATTGAGCAGTGGAAAGTGATCCGGGAGGTCCGCTTGCTCCCTTGCTAGTAGAGGCGGCACTATCTGTTATTGTGTGTCCCAATGCATGCAACAGGATATATTGCTGACTCTGGATCTTAGCTAACTCGAAAATACTAATGTTTTCTCGAGTTTTCTTCATGTTAGCAACAATGTTGTAGTCTAGAGGTGGTAGACTTAACGAGGTATCCAGGGTAAAACGGGTGTTCGTGTTGTTTGGAGGAGTGTTTTACAGCGTATTTCTCATGGATGTGCCTTTGCCCACTGCTGTCTTCCTGGACTTACTTTGTGTTTTCTGCCTTGGGGCAGTTGGTGGATTGGCCTTCCTTATCAATAGTTTGATCTTTTCTTACATCTCCCCAAGTGTGGGGGGGACTTTTACTCCTAATATTGTAATGGTTAGTTTTCTTTCAGGGCTACTTCTCGGTGTTCATCTTTGACATTGTTTGCAAGAACTAATACACGTTCACCACATGCCCAGAGCTTGATGGATCATTAGGTGCAACCTATTCATCATCGTCAGTGTCTTCTGATTGCTCCTGCATATTGCTTCCCGCATTGAGTGTATGACTGCAGAGAGCACTTGTGACTCGCTTCCAGTCTGAACAAGAGTTCTTGTGATGATGTTCTTCATGGAATGAATAGAACTTAGGATCTACACACTGTTCGAGCTAGAACACAGGCTTCTATGCAGTTTTGGAAGCGAACTGGTTGCTACTTGATGAGATTCTTGCCTTTCTCTGCCTAGGAAGATGACTGCTTGCAAATGTGTCCATTTTACATTATTTGAGTTCAGACACTTCAGTGGTCAAGCTCTTGACAAGGCGAGTGAGGGTCTCAATATCAAATTCTTACTTGTCTCTACCCTTTCTTACCACCACTTAGGACTTCCTGCTTGCATCCTTGGAGCCTTTTTTTGATTCGTCATCCTTGATGACTCCAATTGTGCGCTTTTCTTTCTCAACAATGATAGCCTCCTCACAGTTTTCCAGAAGTGTTGGTTTCGTAGCTCGCTTGATGAATTACACAATGTTGGTTGGTAGTGCAGATGTGTAGTAGTCAACAATGATGGAGTAATGAGGTTTAGTGTCCACTGCAAACTTGTTCAATATGTGCAAAAACCTCTGATTGAAATCTTTCACTTTGTCTTTTCCCTCCATCTTGAGGCTTCCCAACTCTTTGAGTAGCATGGATGGGGTATTGTCATCAGCGAACTTCTCGAGGAACATGCGTTTGAATGCACCTAAGTTTTGTATAGAGTTCAGTGGAAGGTTGTGATACCATGCAGTTGCGTGACCATCCAAGGTACTTGGGAAAAATCTACATGCTACGTCGTCATATTGTACCTCAAGAGTCAATAAAGTAGGTAGAAGTTGTCCAAGTGGTCTTCTGCCTTCACCATGCTATCACAGTCGAACTTGATGTTCATTCTCTCCGCTCACTTCGGCATCTTATGCAGAACAGTCGAGAGAGATAATGGTCCCTAAGTCATCCATTCAAGATTTGGGTCATCCATCTCTTCTTACTCTTCGCCCTCTTCCTCTCTTTCAGAGTCTAATGGTTCATGCTCTGAGTCTGTCGGTTCGTCTCTGCCTCCTATACCAAAGTCTGATCACAAGAGTGTCTTGTTCGCCTTGCCAAAAGACAGGAGGTTCCTCTCCATCTTCAATAGCTTCTACCAGACCTTCAAGTGTGGAAAGGATTGCTTCTTCCACTGATGATATAACAACTCCTATGGGAGTGGCTTTTGACTTCCCTGGTGCGTATGGAAGATGTTGTATGCTTAGATCAGTCTGACTGCTTTCGCGAACTAGCGAGTGATGGGATCGACAAATAAAATTTGATGATACGGAATCTCATGTTCAATCCTGGGAGGTGAGTAACCAATTGTAGAGTCGCATGTAGGTGAGAGGGAGTACGAGTTACTGCCTTGACCAGATGGTTGATGAATGAGTGTGAGGGGATATTCAGCCATATACAACTGGCTACCCTCCTTCTAATGCCATAAATGTTGATGGTGTTGGACCCGCCAAAATTCAGGGGATCACCCCGGTATGATGTCTCAACCAGACCTCACACTGTTTGGTGTGGGAGTCCCATCCGATATGATGGCCCAGTTTCCATTGTCTTAAGGATTTGCCTCAACTCTTGGTTGTCAGCACAGGAGAGTGGTCTGCTTTAGCTTCGAGAAGTGAGGTTCGCATGCCTAGTGAATGCTAGTGTACTTGTGTCAATGGTTCTTTCAATATAAGGGGAGAGGGTGAGAGTGAGTCCCAAGTTTCTTGGGATGAAGTCCCAAATTAGCTAGGAACAAACAACACAACAAGACATGCATAGCTTCCAGAGGAGCAATCCACATGGATGCGACAATCACGACACACAAGGTAAAATAACACATACAACACTCAACGAATGAGTCTGAATTTCCGTCTGATGTTCGAGGAGATAGCCACCACAGGTGAGATAGCGTCAACAACATATACAACACATTTCCATTAATAGATTATGTATTACAACAAGTGAAATAGTTCAAGTGTTCAATACAGGTTAAAGCAACATGCATTACAAGTGTTCAAGATTAGCCTTACAGCAGTTACAATACATGTGTGAAAACGTGTTTCCCTATTAGCAAGCTTCTGAATTAATTGAAAGTTCGAAGACACATGATTACACCATACATCACTAACCCCAAGTGTGGGGCATTGGAGCCACTACTTCCTCCTAAAAGAAAAGTTTATAGACTCTCTTGGCTATATGGGAGGAGATGAGGTGAAAAGTCCTTTCATGTACAAATGAGGGGGTATTTATAGCCAAGGGTGAAACTGACCCTTGTGGCTGTTCGACTACCCTCATGACTGTTTGACTTCCATGACTTTTCGACTTTTCATGACTCTTTATACAACAAGTGGGTCTCTTGGACTTCCATGTTACATTACATTGATTGACAACATAGCCCATAGTAGAGATGTGGATGACATGACTTGACATGACAGTGCTGGCGCATTCGTGATGTTGTTGGAGTGCATGTCGAGCTACAATTTTTCTAGGTGATGGATGTCTTTATAGTGCAGCATAGCTTCACCTTCGCATGGAAAATCGTGCGGAGTCTTCGATGGTCTTTGGTTGGCTTGACAATTCTTTGGCATGTTGTTCCTTGCTTGCATGTTGGAAGGCTTAACAAGCTCATCCATTCGTGGAAGGTGCATGTTCATCCATTCATTCGTATGTGAGCACATCTTTCATGTTTGCTCGTCCGTCCATCCGCAAACACATCTTCGCATGATCATCCATTTGCGAGCACATCTCTTTGCATGCATCATTCGTTCATCCTTTGGTGAACCTGTCCTTCTGCATGTGCTCCCTTCCTTCATCCCTTTCGTTGTCTCGCCATGTTTGTTATTGTACTTGTGCTTGCAGTCATTCATGACGAGATGACATAAAATAAAAAAACCTCCTATTCTACCATGACACATGATCATTTCCGATGCAGGTGACCGGGAGAGGAAGCAAGGTTGCGAAGTGGGATGATGGCTCCAGGCACTGCTGATGAAAATTGCACAAGAATCACTGAGTGATGAATATGGGAAATCCAAGTCAACAGTGACTGTCTGTGAGGTCTAGCTTGGCTTGAAGGAAAAATTTCACGAATTTTGGGAGGGACAGTCCGGGCTACAGGAAGGCAAGGTAGGCAGAATCTACACAGTTTCCGGAATGAGCGGGCAACATGGGTTGGAAGGAAAATATTTCGCAATTTTTTGGAGGAACAGGCCGGGCTACAAGGAGGATTAGCAAGCAGAAATTGCACAGTTTTTGGGAGGAACTGGTCGGGAGCCTGGTAGTCAAAACTTTGCAATTCCTAGAGGGAACTAGGAGTTGGCTGTTGGGTCACTAACACCAGAAACTGCATAATTCCCAAGGGGAATAGGCAGTCAGTTGTTGGGAGCTTGGCAGTAGAAATTGCGCAATTCCTGGAGGGAACTGGCTGTCTACAGCTAGGAGCTGCTGGCAAGGGAAGCTTCACTAAGACTGACAAGTCAGCTTGCCGATCATCTCTATGAAATTTCTGAGCTGAGCGGACTGCTGGGTAGCAGAAGGCATGCTCATGAAAACTGCGCAATTTCCTAGATTAGTAGTCGATCGATTTTCAAGAGGACTGACTGGGAAAACTGTGCAATTTTGTGAGGGAAATAGGGATGGGCACTTGGTTTCTATCCGACATGTCTATGAAATTTCCTCAGTCAGCTAAGTAGGCAAGGTCCGTGGCTTCTATGCAATTTTTGAGGGGAGTTAGTCCCAGGGTGGCTACCGAGTCCAACTATTCCGGTGGTCAGCATGAAAGTTGATTGAATTGCTTGCCAGCAGCGCAGCTTCAAAAGACTTTCTTGGTGCTTTTGCACCATTCTAGGTAGATCAATCGAGTCGATGGCGGGGTGATGGTCCGGCTATCAAAGGGGAGTACAGTCATTAGAACTTCAGTAGAAAATGGCTAAGTGTGTGAACAATCGAAAGATGCATAGGTGATCATGCAAACACACACTCACATGACTCAATGATGAGACGAATCAAACCATCCAAAGACACATGTTCAACATGACTAACCAACGGTGCAACAGACAAGCACAACACTCATGATTGATCGTTGATTGACCATAATGATGCTTGTGTGACAATGAATGTGACTCTGTGTGTGAGTGCGACAGATGCTTTCATAGTGAACATAACAAGTACACATGAAGAGAAGACTTTGAGCATAACTAGAACGTGGTCACAAACATGACTTAGACACCAACATGTAGAAACTTGGGTGAAATGAACAAGCAAGGCAAATGCAAAGACTCCCACGGGCTCACGGAGTGAACCTAAGGGTGTGCAGTCATCAAGCGAAACTCCCAAGGGAGGCTCTGAAATTAGGTTCATGCCAAAATTTTGGAGGGTGCTTGTAGCTGCTATAACAGGTGGACAAGACTCCTATCCATGTAGTTGGTGAACTTAGAGATGTGTTTATCTATTTATCATCTAATGATCGAGTTCACCAATGTATAAACATAGCGATTATGGACATACCGGAAGCATATGGAGTATTGTTGAGCAGAGATTGATCTAGTAAGCTACAAGTGTACTTTGCTACGTACTGGTCACATTTATGGCTTCTTCATAAGGGCAGAAATAATCATATCTAAGTGAACTTAGAGAGATACATGAAACATATTGTTACTCCATTTAATGGAAATAATGATCCAGTGGCTTTTGCAGAACTTATATTCAAAAATTGCTTCCTGGAAACTCAACTGGGGTTTTATATTGCTCAACCATCCCGAGTCCCACCAGATACATAGTTGGAGCTCCTTCCCAATCCAATTGGCTGAAAATAATGTTAGTACAGTTAGTACTAGTAATAATAATAGTACTAGTGTAGCATGTAGCCCTTGTACATATGATATGTGGACTTTGTATTTTGATGGTCCTAAAATGTAGGAGGGATCTAGAACTGGTTGTGTTTTAATATGCCTGCGACAGAGAAAACTTATGATCTCTAGCCGCTTGGAATTCGAGTGCACGAGAAACACTGCAAAATATGAAGCACCTGATTTCAGCAAAGATTTTTTTTTCTCTACACCTTTTCTTATAACACTTCTCTCACCATCATGCTTACGCAAAAGGATGATCAGAACAATGAGCAACCTATATCTTCGTTGTAGTGGCTACAACCACCCTCCAAAATTTTTCCTTAGCTTCATTTTGGATCCTCCCTACCAACCATCCTTAGCAACATGTCTTGCACTGTGAAGTACATAGGCTTCAACTGAGTTTCAGTGGCCTGTCAGCCTGTGCATGTCAGCTTGTTTGTCTCCCTCCCGCATGCCAACATTCCAGACTTAAGCTATTTTCTGGCTGAGACACTCCCCCAAAAAATTGTGCAATTCCATAGGGGAAACGTCCTTCCCTCCAGAAATTTCACAAATCAGCTAGGTAGCCTACTAGGATCCAGAATTGCGCAGAACAATCAGGTAGTCCTCCTTCAGAAAACTATGCAATCTGACCCAGCACTAGGCCTCAACCTAGAAATTGCACAATTCTGGGAGGTAGTGACCTGCTCAACTCAGAAATTACGCAATTCTTGTCAAGAAGTCAACTCTGCTCAACCCAGGAACTGCTCAAAGTTTCATCTGAGACTCGCAGACCAATGCATGTGCCTTCAAGTTGACCGGTTCCCTCCAGAACCGAGTAAAACAGATTTACATGCATGAGCTAATTTTTCCTGAAATAGAAAAAGGAAGCATGCAAAAGGTATCCCTAGATTTGAGGGATCTATTTTTAGCAGCTGGAGGTTGCATGCAAATATCATTTTAGAAACCTCTCACCAAGTATCATTTTTTCCTAGATTTGTGGCATGCACGTCATAACCTCAATCTTAACAAAACTTATGAACCAATCATTGTAGATCTCATTCCTCACATCGACCTTGCAGCTCTTACGTCCCACATTGCATCAAGGAGTCTTCGACACTTTCAGCTTAGCTATTTCAGGGTAAGTCAACTTTTCATGTCTTACGTTGTGTTTTTATCACTTTTTGTGTTTTACTTTGTGTAATTGTTGTCTGCTTGATTTCAATGAGAACTTGTTGTCATTTTAATGTATGTTAGCTTGTAGAAGCATCATTTCAGTTTTCATTTTCATCTCACTATTGTCGCATGCATGACACTAATTTTTTTACCTATGGTAGCCGTTGCGGCAACCCGCTTCACACACATGTATGATTTCCCATTTTTTGAATCCTGCACTTACTCTTTGCATGCATAATCATTCACTCTTGTTTACACTCAGTTTCACCATGCATTCAGACTTCTCATGTTTTCAGTCGCCCGTCGGCAGGTCTGGGTTGCCTTGGATTGGACCTTGCCTTACCCGACTAGCATTGTGCATTTCTAGAAGTGAAGGCTCTGCTTTCCATCGAGAAATTGCATAAATATGGCCCAACACTGACCTTCAGGCTTGCATTGTGCAATTCTGGGAGGTAGTGCCTTGCTGGCCCCAGAAACTGTGTAATGTAGTTTGCTAGTTTTCATGTCACTGCTGACTAAAATTGCGGATTACGCAGTTTCAGTCCTCAATAGGACAAGCTGGACTATGCATTGCATAGTTCTAGTAGTCAGTCAGCCTCTTGACAACCTGAACTATTCCTTGTGTAGTTTTGGCAGTCAGTCTCCCAGCCTCTCGGTGAAAATTGTGCAATCTTCACAAACAATCACACAGGTATGTTGCATGTCAATCATCCAGTTTGTTTTGGTTTCCAACTGGCAGATTTCTTGCCATGAGTGTTGTTATGTCTCCATGTATCACATGTGTTCATCTTCCTCTCATCAGCACAGATACAATGGCTTCCAGGAGAGCAGAGTCAAAGACACCGTTGAGAGTGCAACTAGGGATGTAGTCGATCAATTTTCTATGAGCTTGCATATCTATGAAGACATCAAGTTGTTCATGGAACAGATATCAAGATGAAATTGCAGTGACATCATATCGAGCACTGAGAGAAAATTTTAAGGATGGAAAATTATATTGAAATTTAAAAACATTAGCGAATCTCACTAGTCACTAATATGCAAACTATAAAAAATTTATTGATATATTTGTAAATTTATTCTAATTTATAATGATTTTTATATAGTCTCTATATAATGATGGTGACTTTTAACGTAAAATAATTTTATATTGTAAAATTTGGGCGAATCAGTTTTAGAAAAAATGGAAATTGGCGAATCTTTTTTTGGAAAAATCATGGAAAATTAGCCCACCTGTGAATATTAGCCCCTAAAATTTTCTATGGCAAGCAACACCATCAGCAATGGTAGAAGGTAGCAGACCTACATCCGACAAATGAAAGAGGAAGGTTTTTGACAACATAGAGGTGGAGCAAAGTTGCAAGTTCAAGAAGATCCACTTGTGATGAAATGAGCTTTGAATATTGAGGCTATGAGGTGACAGCACAACAAGAGGATCGCACGAAGGCAAAGAGAGAAACATAGAAGGAGTTGCAAGTGCAGAAGCGGAAACTCAAGGAATAACAGGAGCTGCATAGATGAGAGAAGGAGTTGTTGCAAGAACATGTACAACAGGAAGCGCAACATGCATAGACTCATGAAAATACGCTCATACAGGTTATAGACCCATCTAGCAACTGGCATGGAGCAGATAAGGTGAGCAGTGTTGTCGATCGCATGGAAGGGTGTTCATGAGCATGGATGTCATTGTGCGCACACATGTGATCCTACCCATTGGACCACTCACCAAGGCGAAGACAACAACCAGGTCCGACTAGCGTTCAACATGTATGTTGACAAGTTGATGTGCATAGTCACCAGCACACAGTTGGAGATCAACATAAACACTATGCGTTAGTATGTTGTTGGTTCAGCTACACTCAAGATGATGATTCACATGTTCTCAGACGAGTTGGACAGAGGAGCCATATCAGTGTTCCCAAATGCAACGGAGGCAAGAGTTTTCCTATAGTAGGATGTCACCACTAAGCGCGCGGACACCATCACGGACGACCAAGCTTGGCATCATTTCACCACCGTCTATCATCACAAGGATGTCGAAGATTTGGTCTTCCCACAACTGTTTGAGTCTTAGTGATAGCTTGCATGGCTTTCTCAAGCATATTTTGTCTCACATGGGTACATGTGCAGATTGTATGTAACATCTTGTAAAGTGGAATTCTAAGTGTTGATAGTTGAATGTAACGGTCATGTAGTAGGCGAAGAGTCATGAGCGTAGGTGAAGAGTCACAAAGGGGAATGCCAAGGTTCACCCCACCCTTTGTTATTTATAGTACCTCATAACTCATTGTAGAGGCTTTTTGATAGCTAAGCTTCCAATAGGAGTATCTTAGAGAAATCTTGGAGAGTATTGTAATGAGCCTTGACTTCTCCACAATGCAGATCTAGTACATCTCTTTGGAGGAGCAGGTGGCAGCAACTGTAACGTTCTGTTATCGGGACTAGTGGTTGGTCATGGTTGTACTGTATGATTGGAACTTTCACTTCTTAATATAACAGAGCCAGTACATTTCATGCATATGTTGTTATTTTATTTTAGTTATTTGGTTACTCTAATGATATATGTATATGTTTTCTTACGCATGTATGTATAGAATCTTTCTGTATATGTATGTATGAATCTTACTGAGATGTGTTGTTGGTTTAACCATCACTTTGGATTGTTGGTTCGCCTGCCTTCAAGTTCATGATGCATATTTTATCGTGCATTCCCTTTCAACCTGCATGTTTCCACAGGTTTCCAAGGGGCACACTCACTCCACCTTCTGTGTGTTAGAACCATTCATGCACCTTCCTTGGCTTACTACGCATGTCACGCCCTTGCTACCAACAAGGACATCTTACTTACCTCTACGCGCAACCGTGGTCAAGGAGATACCGTACGACCCACTATTGGGACTCCTACACCAAATGGTCTAAGGTCTAGTTGGGAATTCTTAATGGGGATATCCCCTGACATGTTGGCAGGTCCAACACCATCAACAATTCTTTATGAGTGTTAGTCTTCAAGGACCCAAAATTAATTATCCTGCCATTGATAAACAGGCTTGTGCAGTATACAAGGCGATGAACAACTTTCAACCCTATCTCTTCAAAAAACACTGTATCATCTTTGTTTGACACAGCAATCAGATCATTGTTTATTCAAAAAGAGCTAGGTAAGAGAAGAGCACACTGGATGACTGGTTTACAAGAATATGACTTAAAGTTTAAACCAGTTCACACAATCAAGGGCCATGGTTTGTGTCAACTAGCTATGGAAATAATGGATACAAGGGAAGAAGAAGAGATTTCGAGATGGGAGCAAGAAATCGAAATGTACAAAGTCGAGCGAGCCTCCCCCACTACTATTATGGACTCTTGGTACACAAATGTGCGCCAATACCTTCAGTGCAGCATCGTGCCCTCCCATTTATCTGCCCGGAAAAAGAGGGAACTTAGACTCAAACAAGGATAATTTTAGGGGCGAATGTTCGCCCTTTGGCGAAATTAAGGGGTTTTAAATTTTTAGTGGGTGAATATTTTGTATCATAGTACATTTTTACAAATCACCTCAAATAGACCACCTTATTTTAAGGGAGAGGGTAAAAAAGGTAAATTTAGCCCTTGAAATTAGGACTTACAACCTTCCATTTGCCCATTTTCAAGAATAGGTTTTATTTAAGTGAATCCATTCGCCCATTTTCAAGAATAGGTTTTATTTAAGTGAATCCTATGGGCCAAATACCATATTTATAAAAGAGGTATGGTAAATTAATAAAAATATAAATAAATGAGAGGTATGGTAAATTAATAAAAATATAAATAAATGAGAGGTATGGTAAATAAATAAAACATTTTTTATATTTACTCCATAAGTCACCTTATATACATGTAAGGGTGTAAACAAATAAAAATATAAGTAAAGTGGAGGTATGGTAAATAAATAAAAATATAAGTAAAGTGGAGGTATGGTAAATAAATAAAAATATAAATAAACTAGACGTATTGTAAATAAATAAAACCTCTTTTTATATTTAGTCCATAACCCTCGTTCTATTTATGAAGGCTCAAGAAAGAGGTTTTATTTAAGTGAATCCTATGGGCCAAATACCATATTTGTAAAAGAGGTATGGTAAATTAATAAAAATATAAATAAACGAGAGGTATGGTGAACAAATAAAACATTTTTTTATATTTACTCCATAAGTCACCTTATGTTTACAAACACTCAAAAAACACTCAAAAAATGGGTTATATTTAGGTGAAACCTATGGCCAAAATACTATGGGACAAATACCATGGACTAGATTGTTATTAATGCCATGCAGAAAACCATTATTAACCCTAATATTAGAATTAATAAAAATAAAAATGGCACATGGTATTGACCCATGGTATTCACCAAAATGGCACATGGTATTGACCCATCGTATTCACCTGGAATGTAGCCTATTTAAATGGGGGAATTAAACCAGCATGTAGCCTATGCTAAGATTCAATAGGACTTTACAAAGTTTTATTATTTAGTGAAAGACTCGCCAAGATCTTACAAGATTTTATAATTGAGTAAAATATTCTAATAAAAATAAAAATGGCACATGGTATTGACCCATGGTATTCACCTAGAATGTAGCCTATTTAAATGGGGGAATTAAACCAGCATGTAGCCTATGCTAAGATTCACTAGGACTTTACAAAGTTTTATTATTTAGTGAAAGACTCGCCAAGATCTTACAAGATTTTATAATTGAGTAAAATATTCGCCATACCTGGTGAGAGATTCGCCAAAAAATTATATATACATATTAGATTATTGATAAAATCACCTTCCATTTTTCCTATATACCATGGAGATTCGCCCATTTATTATATTTATAAATTTAGGGGGGGTTCTTAAAAGTTTCCCTGGACTCAAAGAATTATCTCACCAATTGGTTCATGGGGTGCTTTTCAAAAAGCACCATAATGGAGTATTTCTCAGGTGTTTGGAAGAACATGATTCATAGAAAGTATTGTGTGATCTCCACAGAGAACTAGTCGAGGGACATTTTGCAGGTAACACAAATGCGCATAAAATGATGCAGGCTAGTTTCTATTGCGCCACATTGTTCAAATATGCTCATGCTTATGCCCACAAGTGTCCAGTCTGTCAAAGGTGTGCTAGCCAAAACAAGAAGTCAACCGCCCCATTGAAGCATATCACAGTGGAAGAATCCTTTCAATAGTGGGGCTTGGATGTTATTGGAGAAATATTTCTGCATTTATTGAAGCAACACCAATATATTCTGATTACCACAGACTACTTTACGTGGTGGACAAAAGCAGTCCCACTTAAACAAGTGAATGACCAGGAAGTCATCAATTTCCTTCAATAGAACATCATTTCTAGGTTCGACATTCTAACTTCACTTGTTTTCAATAATGCAACGTATTTCTCTTCGCTAAAACTCTATGATTTTGCATTATAAAATGGAATTGTATTGGAACATTCAACTAATTACTATCTACAAGGGAATGGTCATGTTGAATCCACAAATAAGAACCTTATCCATATCATTAAAAGGACCATATTCTCTTAATAGAGGAACTGGCACTCCAGTTTGATAAATGCTTTGTGGGTTGATCGAGCCACACCAAATCCCTCTCTGAACACCTCCCCTTACTTCTTGGTGTATGTAAAAGAAGCCATCCTCCCTCCTAACATTTACTTTCCCGCTCTCTAACTCTCTCAAGAATCCCAAGGAAATCCATGCTTATTAGTGTAGTGTAGGATGGACACTCTTCAAAATTTGTAGGAAGAAAGGTTTAAAGCAAAGGAAATATGTTCACTTCATTAGATCCGTATCAAGAGCTGGTTTGACAAGGAGTCTGCAGGGAAGATTAAATTTAGCGTGCGTGACTTAGTCTTAAAGTGGGGCAAAGCCCACGAGGACAAAGACAAACGCACCAAGTTTCAATCCCTATAGATTGGACCATTCAAAGTCCACGAAAATCTTAACCAACACATGCATCATCTGCAATCACTCAAAGGGAGGATTGACTCTCTCTCCGTCAATGGCCAAGACTTAAACCATTATTTTCAATGAAAATCTGGGGCTGTGTGCTACACTTTGTACATAGTATTTTCTCATTTGTTTGATTTTGTTTTTGTTTTCTGTATATGTGTCATGTAATTAAATTTTGTGTGTCAACATGTTTCCTGGTTTATTTGTATGTGGCTGAGTTAAAAGAGATTCTTGTGACACTTCAACATTTGGCTAACCTTCTTTCCATCTTCCTCGTCTTGGTTATATCTTTTGGTTGATGACGTTCTGACAAAAAATATGATCTGTGTGTAAAGAGAGTTTTGTTTAAACCATGAACCTGTGTGTATTCTGAAAAACCTCATACCCACACTCGGTTTTTATGTTTTCGTGTTCTCATGCCTATCCAATTATTACAAGAGGAGAAGGGGAAAAAATCTAAATCAGCAAACCTAAATCAAAGGTCTTTATATGCTTCTTTGAAGGAACAACCTCTTCTTCTCTCAATGAGTGATGATCCCTCTTTCACCCAAAAAATAAATGAGTGTTAATGGGTAGTCCTATTAAATAAACAAATAAAGACGAAAGAAGAGAAAGGAAACCTACACAGAGAGATGAAGCAAGCAACTTTGTCACGGTACTGTCTAGGCTTGCTAGCAACGAAGCAATATTTTTGTTCCTATAGTGACTTTGCTGGGGTATTGTCCAGGCCTGCTGGTAGTGGAGCAACACTAGAGATAAAAAAACATACTCTAAAAATCTTAATCTCATGAACTTCACTACCCTTCCCAACTCGAAACTTTGTGATATCGTTGAACCTTATCATGTGTTCAACTGAGAAAGGTATAGAGGGGACCATTTTTATTCATGGGGTAAGTGAGGAGACCAAGGTAATCCACATGATGAATCAATATTCACTAAAGAACCAAGGCTCTGCACAAAAGAGTTAACCAAGGCAAAGAAACTCGAATTCTACTAGTGTGTCGCCAAGTGTTGTCAGTGCTACAACGCCCTCCAAAATTTTGTCTTACGCTCAATTTCAAAGTCTTCTTTGGTCTTGTACATTGTTGTCGCAAACTTTGAAACTCATTTCATGTCTTTTCTTAAGGAGTTTTGTCCCCCTTACAAGATAGGAAAAATGTCGTCTTTTTGGACGTAATTTAATAATTTATAAAATCTTGAGGACAAATAATGTAAAAAATTGGAAAACATATTCTTATAATGTGTCGTTATATACATAAATCTATTAAAACAAGGGGCCACATCTATTGCCAAGGAGATCTAAGCCACAATCAATTAAATGAAGCAGTTGTTATGATATGGAGAAGTTAAAATGAGAGTAGTTTATTGAGGGTATAAATTTGCTTGGAAAATAGTGGAAAATCTGGTTTGATTTTTGTTAAAACCTTGCAGAAAGTTTGGGAATTTTGGGTTACATATGTCAAACTTCATGATTTTGGGTGCCGAGGGGGTTTTTGATGGTGCTAAATCCATTTTTATCATAAAAAAAACAATTCAAACATTCTCATGATCATATTTTTTGAAAAAAAAATCACCATATTTGAACCAAAAATAAATTTCTGTGTAAATTTGTAACCTCGATAAACAATGCCATTAAAACAATTGGAGAGTCTTCGCTCTAGCCACACTTAAATAAAATATGTTAGTATGAATGTTGATCTAGTTATTCTTCTGGTCAATAGATTAGTAGCGCTCTTGCACTGTGATGTTACTCTTAATGGATTATCGAATACAATTCAAAACAGATTTTTCATTTTTTGAAAAATTAAAATATGTGGGTGTAGATTTAATAATTTGAAAAAAAATATTCTTCATAATATATACAATATAAGGGATAAAATAGAAAAAATTCCACTATTTGTTTTCTTTGTGTCATATATCTATATCTATATATATAAATAATAAACGATAATGAGAGTGCATTGAATGGACATGATGGGGACTTTGCACCTTCTTGCCCATCCACGTCAATATGGGAAATTAGCAACAACAACAACAATGGAAATCTTTTTACCTTGACCAGTTGTAACGAGGAAGGCTTAGGGGATATAAAGGTCCAGAGCTCATTCAAGGGGACTTTTGACACTCTAAGCTCAATAGAGGATCATTGCCTATCAAGTAAGTTTGGTTGCAGCAACTTTTGTTATTTTTATGTTTTACATATAGGGGTTCAGTGCCCGTGCCCATTGTTTATGAAAATGGGTAGATTTTAAACCATAGTTTCCAATCTAAATTCCTTCGTACCACCAAAAAAATTAAAAAATTTGCCGGTTGGATTCGGTTCGTGACTTAATTTGTGAATTCGAAGTTCGGTTCGTTATACGGGATATTAGGTTCACAAATTGATGTACTAAGACCACATCGGATTTCTATAATTGTCTTGCTACAGATAGGTTTCTTGATAATATAAAAAATTTATAACGTGTTATTTCAAATGTAAAGTTATACTTCAAACATTTTTGAGAGAAGTTTTGATATTTTCAATTTTATTAAATTTTGTTTATTATTTTTTTAAATATTGAAAAAAATGATATATTTAAATATTATTAAGAAGTACATTTCCAAATTTTATCCATACGGAATTTTAAGCAATCGAATTTTTTCCATATGGAATCGAATTCGAATTCAAACTCGAACTTGGTAACTATGTTTTACACTAGCACAAATTCATCTAAATCAGAATTTCCAATAAAAATAGAAATACCCATCTAAACCAAAATTTTCTGAGTTTTACCTATATCTTGTTCTGATATGCCCCCTATCGTGTTTTTATTTTTTGAGTCCCAATGTTTGAGACATCCTTTGTTTATGTGGACTTGAGATCTGCATCCTCAAGCTTAAAATTTCAGACATCGGCAGACTATTTTTCTATGTGCTTCTCATATAAACAATAATTAGTTGTCCATTAAACATTGTATATGAAAAGAGGTAAATGTATTGTTCATTGGGAAAATACCTTTGTATCTTTGAAGAGTGCAATCTGTTGGGTGTGGAGCCTGATTATCTTCTATATTCAAAGGTATCGCCACATAGGACCCCAGTTCGAAATGGGGGCGGCAACGCCGCCCGTAAAATATTCGCTGCAGGGGGGGTCCAGGGGGGGGCAACTGCGAGCTTTGGGAGCCCCCCCCTGGCGGGGGGTTTCGGGAGCAGCGCCCGTGAAGCTAAAAACAGCTGTAAAATTGCCTTGTAAAAGTATAGTAATTTCTAGTCAATATGGGCCGTTCATTAGGCGGATGATCTGACGGTAGAACTTATGTTTAGTTTAGGGTTTTATGCCCTAGAAGGCAACCCCTCTCTTTGAATGAGGGTATTGTATTTGAGGCTGTGTGATAGATGTGTATTCTGTGAGCGAGAAACAGAGAGGTGAGACTGTGAGAGAAAACAAAGGATATTACAGCGGATTTGTTGTAGGTTGTATCTCTTCATTTTGCTGGATAATAGAAAGGAAGGACTGGCTGTTCGGGGTGGACGTAGCCCAAACTGGGTGAACCACGTATATCTGTGTCTCTCTTGTTTTGTGCGTTTTCTGTGTTTATATTTCTGCAATATTTTATGTGTTCCATTGCTTCGTAATATATAATTTTCTAACACAATCTCTTACCATTACTAGTTGTATGGAAAGCTCATAGAGAAGTTAACAAATATAATATACTTCAAAACGTGCCGACAAATGAATCTTGATGTGATTGTCACCGAAATTTTTTCTTAGAAACTAGATATGGATCAAAGAAGCCTAAATTTGATCATAATATACTTCGTCAAAATTAAGACAAGACTTTTTTGCTTCCTGTGAAAAATTGTAATAAGGAAAAACATGTTTTTGATATAGTGGACACAATTTTGACCTTGAATAATTGAAGATGAAAGGAAACTAGTGTAATGTTGTATGGAAATTTTCTTTCTATGACTCAAAGAGTAATATCTTATTATCACTATGTAGGAAATTTGTATCATGTGAGAATTCGTAAAAAAAAATAATGACAACGAATTTGGTCTACTTTGAACAGTTACAATTTTTTTATTTGAAAGATGTAATGTGTTATGAAATTGGTTGTTTGCTTTCATATATTTCTAGAACTTATTTTTGTGGTCAACTTTTGTGTGTACTTGTGTGAGAAAGAAACCAAAAATATGATGTTATGTCGTAATTGACACCCTTGGCACGCAAAGAGTACGATGCCTTTTCATCGTTATGCCAAAATGAAACAATAATGACGAATGCAATGTGGTAACTTTCCTTCTTCGTTGGAGCCTGGTGGAGTATAACTACTAATTTCAATTGAAAAAAGAACAGTGTAGGGCCTTTGTTCAGAAGAAGAAAATGAATGTAGTGTTGTTTTGAGCCTTAATTGTTTTGGTAGTTAAAATGTGAGATCTTATTTATTTGGTTGGCAAAATACATGGATGTCCAAATCTAATATAATGCAAGAGATTTTGTTGTTGGTTGACATAGACGACATGATATTATTTTTAAGGTACATTACAAACTAGTGATTATGTGTGTGAATGCATGATCTTGTTTTTCTTGACTGGATCAAAATAATACTTCTATTTAAAAAAATTCTTGGTGTCAATGCTAATTTTTTCTTGACTGGATCAACTAAATTACATTCGATACAAATATGGATGTTTCCACATGGGTCCAGGTCTACACATGGGAAGGCATTTTATTTTCATTAATTTGGTCTAACCAAGGCACCAAATTTTCACATTCCTTATAGACTTTGGCGCCTACACTGATGATTCCTATTATAGATCCCCTCACCACCCTTAATTCAATGTTGTTGTTGGGCTTCAAATTCTCCACCTAGTTCCCCAAAGAGTACACTTCCCTCCTCATTTTCTAAGGCATTCCATCGCAAATCACATGCATTATGAAGCAAAACAAGATATTGATTTTTTTCATAAAGCTAGACCCTCAATATCATGGTGAACTTCATCACAACGGTCGTAAAACTTATGATTATATGAATGAGCCAATAGATTTGTTGGTTGGTTTGCAGTAACAACCCCAGTAAGTTTAAAAACTTCGGTAGTTTTTCTAAAACCTTTGATAAGCTCATCACATTGCTTGTACCTATTTGTTGCCAAAATTATTTATATCCTTTCAGAAATACCATCTCGGGGGAAACTTCTCCCATCTCCAATAGAGGGTTCCAAATTGTATCAGTTATATAATATGACATTTTCCCATTTAGGTACAACTTGTTTCTTTATCTTCGCTCCAGAAGGAAACCAGGAGGATTTGATGTCCAATATCTCATTACCCATCTGCCTTGGCACCTTCGCCTGATCTTTTGAAATGGTTACATGACAGCACACCTCCTTGTAGATAGGACCTCGAAATCATTTCAGTTGGAATAAATATCAACAAGTGTATGTGTACTTGTTGTCAAAACTACCTACCATCTAGTTTTAGGAATTTAATTTATTTAATAGAAATAAATTTGATTGAAAATGAATTGTAAATATAATATATTGTTGTCAATTGAAATGTATTTTATTTTTAAGCTTTTCATTATGGAAGAGAAACATGAATATATGCCCTTCTAGTTGAAATTAAGATGGACCCTTCAAATTTGATCACTGATACCCACATGAAGCTTGCAGTTGTTTGTACCTTACTTTCTTACATATTTGTGGAGGGAAATATGACAAAAAGATGTACATGTATATGTGTGGTACAAGTAGTTAATAAAAAAAGGTAAGGGGGAGATGTGAATGGTATAAATGGGAAGAGAGTGTGAAAGTTGTCATTTTAGATGTGTATGTTTTATTTGTGGATTTAAATATTAGCAGAAGATATACATATTTATTAAGTTTTATGGGAATATATTAAGCACTATGCAACAGGCTAATGATTGAGTTATTTCCTTTTTATATTGCCAATTAGATGAGAATAAAATGATATTCAATGGATGAAAAAGTTGTAAGCCAATCACTGGGTTAATGCATGGTACTTAATATTTGCCATGTGGGTGTGATTCTATTACTTATTAGTCCCTAGCAAGACTAGCAATTGATTTTCCTGTTGACCACTATTAGTTTAGCATTGCCCAATTGAATTTATAATGTTTAACTTTGAAAAAAAAAAATCAATACTATTAAAAAGACTATTTTGCAAACATTTGATTGGACCATAATTTGAAGGCTTATGTATGATTTTTAGATATTTTTGTAGTGATTTCGGGAAACCTTTGAAAAATAAAATCCTTGAAAATAGTTCATACTTGTAAAACTTATGTACCATAAGTTACGTTCCATCGTAATTTAAGCAAGTTTTTGCATAAAAAATGGATAGAAACAAGATGTAAATAAATATACTTACTCATAGTTACTTCTAACCTTTATATATGTTTTAATTAGCACTTATGTAAAAGTAAAATTGTAAATGTGTAGACTTACTCACCAAAATTTATCCACTTCACACCTTGTGGCTAAGCAAGCAATTAATTATCTACTTCACATCTCAATTTATTAGTTCCTATGGAAGCTAGACTATAGGATTCAATTCTTCATTTCGTTATTAATTTGGCATTGACCAATATAAGTTATAAATTTTTATGCAGTTTTTCTCCTCTCAATTTACTAGTTCCTACGGAAGCTAGACTATAGGCTAGACTATAGGATTCAATTCTTCAATTCGCTATTAATTTGGCATTGACCAATATAAGTTATAAATTTTTATGCAGTTTTTCCCATCTCAATTTATTAGTTCCTACCCAAGCCAAACTATAGGATTCGATTTGACTATTCACTATTAATTTAACATTGACCAATATAAATTTTAACTTTTTATGTAATTTTTCCCAAAGCATAATTTCTAACTTCAGTGAAAATTACTTCACAACACTTGTTAAAAAAATATAAACAATATAAGAATGTGAAAGTTTCCCATTCAAATAAATAGACGATTTGTTTCATTTAATCATGTTCAGAGTATAGATTATTTTAAGTAAAAAATAAAATAAGTTAATTTTATAATAAAAATATATATTATTAAATAATAATAAAAAATTAAATTTGATACCAATTATAAATATGGTATTAAAATACAAACCTATTAAAATTTAATTGGGGAATCTTCTACTCGAGCCAGAAAGGAATAATATTACTACAAATGAGCACTTAACATGTTATGCATAATACTATAAAAAGAAACTAACATATTATTAGTCACAACATTGTATTAGAACATGAGCCATATGTATCGCTATAAGTATTATCGTTCCATCTTGTAAATCAATCATATGTAGTAACTATTATGTATCCTTGAATGGGACGGATCATAGGTTATACCACCCAAAAAGTTGTTGGGTGTGGCTTTAATTCGTATGGGCCTATCTTGTAAATCTCACTCCATATATAGAAGTACGTACAAATGAGTATTGTTGGAGGGTCATTCTCTTACTAAATTATTGCATGCTAAAAGCTTGACATCAATGTGTAAAATGTGTACGCTGTATAGTTTGATGGTTAGATTTAATGATGTAAAAGTTTAACGGTATATACAATCTAATTACATTAATGATTTTATAAATTTAGAAATAAGTGTTACTTTAAAATTTATAAAAAATATGGGAAATTTATGTATCATGATGTGTCACTATATCATCTCGTGATTTAAATAAATAAATTTAAATAAATAAATATAATGAGTATATACAATCCAATCACATTAATAATTTATAAACTGGAAATAAATATTACCCTAGGAAGATAAATGTTACACTAAAATTTATGAGAAAGTATAATTTTATAAACTGTAAATAAATATTACCCTAGGAAGATAAATGTTACACTAAAATTTATGAGAAAGTGTGAAGAATTTATGTGTCATGACGCTGGTCACGACGTCATATAGTGATGAAATGAGAGGGATTTTAGAGTGAATGGAGAGCGGGGGATTCTAAAGTTTATGAGGGGAGGTAGGGAATTTCAAAGTTAATGGACGGGTGTAGGGAATCCAAAGTCTTATAAATATGAGAACATAGTTGGATTTACATTAAGAGTTAAAAAGTTTTAAGCCCTAAAATTTACATTAAGAGTATGTTTCAGTGATCATGATCATATTTAATATATATTTAGTTATATATTTAGTTTTTTTTTAATAATTTAATATTTTTAAATATATAAAATTTAATTTAATAAAAAATTATTATTTTTAAATTAATATAAATTTATTTAATTTTTGGTTTTTTTTTATTTTTAAATAAGTTATATTTCCTATCAATATTATGAATTGAAAAACTATCAATAATTTGATAAGTTAAATTTATCTTATTATTTTAATTTAAAGTTATTTTTGTTATAATATATTATTATTTTTTTATTTTTGATCAAGTAAAATTGTTTAATTTAGAGTTATTTTTATTTTTATTAATAAATATAATCATTAATTGTATTATTTTAATTTAGCAAATGTTTTTCTGGTCAATCACATTGTCATTATTTTGAACCCTCTAATGTGGTTCATCCTCAAGACAAAGTTGAAAAAATTGATCTATTAATAAGAATATATAGTAGAGATGATGATGATTATGATGATGGTTAACGTCTCCTGAGATCAAACATTGGTCTATCGGACCTAAAAACAAATTGTTTAATTTGATTTAAGATTTTTATTCCTATGCTCAAAAAGCTTGGAGAGAAGCCTTCCGAGCTCACTATAATTTTGACATTGTAAAAGGCTAAGAAGGTCAGTGTTGTAACAAAGATTGTGAAACTGAGATCTAATGTGGTTGTACGCGGGGCACTCTAAGAGGAAGTGGTTTTAATATTCATGTTATATTCTTATTGATAAATTGACTTTTTCAACTTTGTCTTGAGGATTAACCACATTAGATGGTTCAACATTGACCAACAAATGACAATGTGATTAATATGAAAGACATTCATTAAATTAGTATGGATCACAAAAACCTTAAATTTATATATTATTTTACTTTATTTTTATGTTTATGTTATTTGACCAAAGAAAATGTTTACTTAACGTAACAACATCTCTTACCTACCAGACTTGAGAGTCTCTCAAAACAATAATTATTACTAATTATAATTATCAATTTATTTTAATTTTACTTTTATTATTATATAATTTAACGAAATCAAAAATCACATAATATAATGTAGCCTTATAACATCTTTTCCATATTAAATTAAAAAATAAATCTTAACACAATTACTAAATATAAAATTCTAATTTATTATAATTAATTTAGTCAAATAATTTAAATTAAAAAAACTAAGCTAATCAACCCATTAAAACTTTCTCTCAACAATCATTTAAATTATAATCCCTCACAGGTTGAAAATCTTAGAGTTGACATTATGTGCAAATTGAAAACTAATTATTTTGAATATGCATATTATTTATTTTTTTAACTAGATCAACTAAATTACATTTGATACAAATAGGGATGTTTCCACATGGGTCCAGGTCTACACATGGGAAGGCATTTTATTTTCATTAATTTGGTCTAACCAAGGCACCAAATTTGCACATTCCTTATAGACTTTGGCACCTGCACTGATGATTCCTATTATAGATCCCCTCAGCACCCTTAATTCAATGTTGTTGCTGGGCTTCAAATTCTCCACCTAGTTCCCCGAAGAGTACACTTCCCTCCTCATTGTCTAAGGCATTCCATCACAAATCACATGCATTATGAATCAAAAAAAGATATTGACTTTTTCATAAAGCTAGACCTTCAATATCATGGTGAACTTCATCACAACGGTCGTAAAACTTATGATTATAGGAATGAGCCAATAGATTTGTTGGTTCGTTTACAGTAACAACCCCGCCAATTTTAAAAACTTTGGTAGTTTTTCTAAAACCTCTGATAAGCTCATCACATTGCTTGTACCTATTTGTTGCCAAAATTATTTATATCCTTTCAGAAATACCATCTCGAGGGAAACTTCTCCTATGTCCAATAAAGGGTTCCAAATTGTATTGATTATATAATATGACATTTTCCCATTTAGGTACAACTTGCTTCTTTATCTTTGCTCCAGAAGGAAACCAATGCCCAAATAGGAGGATTTGATGTCCAATATCTCATTACCCATCTGCCTTGGCACCTTCACCTGATCTTTTGAAATGGTTACATGACAGCACACCTCCTTGTAGATAGGACCTCAAAATCGTTTCAGTTGGAATAAATATCAACAAGTGTATGTGTACTTGTTGTCAAAACTACCTACCATCTAGTTTTAGGAATTTAATTTATTTAATAGAAATAAATTTGATTGAAAATGAATTGTAAATATAATATAATGTTGTCAATTGAAATGTATTTTATTTTTAAGCTTTTCATTATGGAAGAGAAACATGAATATGTGCCCTTCTAGTTGAAATTAAGATGGACCCTTCAAATGAAAGAATTACATTTTTAATAATTATAATATTATTCTTAACCTCGAGACGACCGGATGGAGACGAGGGTTTCAACGGTTTATGGCTCTCTGGCGCCCTCTGCGCTGAATGATTTCTTTGTTGCAGATAACCTGGCGTTCCCAGAAGGCGTAAAATGGCTTCCGGCAATTTACATGGAACCCAAATCCTGGCACATTCTTGAAGTTTTACTGCATGCAGAGAGGTTCATGGAGATCTGTTGTTTCTTGGTCTCCACGCCAGCGAAACTCTTGGTCTCGAAGAAGGAAGATGCCTCTGCGGGGGCCGTTGGCATCAGCCTTAGCGCAGAAGGAATTGAAGGCTTCAAACTCGTTTCTGGCGCTCGAGTCACTGAACGCGTAAAGGAAGGGGAGCTTTTTCTTTTGAAGAAAGATTTCAGCGGTATCCAAGCAGGGGAGCTCAATGTCATGGATCTGCACAATGGGGTCACAGATCTGCCTTTATTACAGATCTGCAGTCATCGAATCCTCAAGATCCGACGTCAAGGTACCGAATCGGCAGCAAGGTCAACAACGTTTTGTCCATATCCTTCCTTTTCACCCAACCTGGTCCAAGTTGTGTCTGCAGGGTCATGGTTCTGCTCTGAATCGGGCGTCCTGACCGTGGATGGTAGTCAGATGTTCAGATCTGCAATTAAACCATCAAATCAGGAGCCCAGAAGATCTTGGGGCCTTAAAAAAACCCAGATCGATGGACAAGCAGCTTTCAGGAGGCAAGTTCAGACGAGATCAACTCTGAAGCAGCTTTCTATCTTGAACCAGCCGGATCTGCCTGAAGAATCTCATGCATTTCAGATCCAAGTTAATCTTTCAGGCAAAATGACAATGTTATGGGTTTGTGCAACAGATCTTGTGCAGGATCTTCTGCAAAAACTTGAATGCCGGCTGGGGATTCCCTCCTCTTGCCTCAGACTGCTGTATAAGGGTAAGCAGCTTATGCATCCCCTTCCTCTCTCTTTTTACAGCATTCAAAAGGACGATTCTATTGGGGTTTCTTTCCGTTTAAGAGGTGGTTCATTTGGGCAAACGTGCCCCATCTTTCTCTTACAAAGATGCAGCACGCAAAAACGCTGCCCAACCTTAGTTCTCTTCAAAGGCAACCCAGCTAAATGGAGCTCCAAAGCCGTTTCTGGTAGACAAATCAGAGGAAATTCCCTCCATTAACTTCTCTAATCCTAGGGTTGAAAACCGCTACCAGAGCTTTGCAGAATCTGCACTCATTTGCAGATTTAATGGCCTATGGCCTCGCACAGCAGATCTTTATCAATGGGTCCATTCCTTTTGGACTAAAAAGTGTAAAATCTTCTTATGTTCAAAAGGTTTCTTCCTGGTGCTTTTTGACTCAAGCGAAGACTACCAGAAAGCCTTAACGGGAGGCCCTTGGTTCTGGGGTTCAGCTGGGATTTTTCTTACCCCCTGGTTTCCTGACTTCGACCCCTCTATAACAGTCATCTCCAAGCTTCCCATTTGGGTCAGGCTCCCGAATCTTCCGGCACATTTTTGGGATTTCTCTGTCTTCCTAGCTATTGGAAACACTTTGGGACGATACCTGGCTACAGATACCTCAAGAAGGGAAAATGGTCTCTACACTTATGGCAGACTGTGTGTAGAAATAGATATCAGCAAAGGACTGCCGGATCAGATTAATCTCAAGTTTGGAGATTTCCATTGGACTCAACCACTGGATTACGAGAATACAGCCTTCCGCTGTCGCCATTGTCATCAAACAGGGCACCTTCAGAGTACATGTTCCCAGCTCAAAGATAAAAAGAAGAATCTGAATCGTAAGCCCAAATCCAAGAGATGGAATCCTTTTGAACCACCCGTCCGCTGGACGATTTAGGCTTCTCGAGTTCGGAGGAGGAGGAATCTGAGGCAGATGTGCAGGTTGATGAGGAAATTGAAGCTGATTTGCAGAATGAGGAAATTCCGAAGGACGCTCCCTCGGCTCATCCGGAGGTTCCCTCTAACCAGCAGATTTCTCAGAAACATTCCCATTTCTCTTCGTCCTCAGACTCTGATAAGGATGCTCAGCCATCAGAACAGAATAATCTACAACTTGTCATGACTCAGCCAAGCTCCACTGGGTGGATAAAAGTGAGCAAGAAAAAAGGCAAAAAATGTCGTTTTGCAGGAAACAACCCTTCGGGGTAGCCTTTTGCTCAGTACTTTCCTTTGTATTCCTTTGCTTTCTATGGCCCATCCCTTGTCTGTCTATTTGGAGCAAGGTTGATTCCCTATCACCTCCGGCTCCATTGCTTCTCTGCTAAGCCTGTTTCCAGGCTTGATTGTACTATATTCTCCCTCTCTTAATAGAATTAGTCTTTATTCAGAAAAAAAAAAAGATGGACCCTTCAAATTTGATCACTGATACCCACATGAAGCTCGCAGTTGTTTGTACCTTACTTTCTTATATATTTGTGGAGGGAAATGTGACAAAAAGATGTACATGTATATGTGTGGTACAAGTAGTTAATAAAAAAAAGTAAGGGGGTGATGTGAATGGTATAATTGGGAAGAGAGTGTGAAAGTTGTCATTTTAGATGTGTATGTTTTATTTGTGGATTTAAATATTAGCAGAAGATATACATATTTATTAAGTTTTATGGGAATATATTAAGCACTATGCAACAGGCTAATGATTGAGTTATTGCCTTTTTATATTGCCAATTAGATGAGAATAAAATGATATTCAATGGATGAAAAAGTTGTAAGCCAATCACTGGGTTAATGCATGGTACTTAATATTTGCCATGTGGGTGTGATTCTATTACTTATTAGTCCCTAGCAAGACTCTAGCAATTGATTTTCCTATTGACCACTATTAGTTTAGCATTGACCAATTTAATTTATAATGTTTAACTTTGAAAAAAAATCAATACTATTAAAAAGACTATTTTCCGAACATTTGATTGGACCATAATTTGAAGGCTTATGTATGATTTTTAGATATTTTTGTAGTGATTTTGGGAAACCTTTGAAAAATAAAATCCTTGAAAATAGTTCATACTTGTAAAACTTATTTACCATAAGTTACTTTCCATCGTAATTTAAGCAAGTCTTTGCATAAAAAATGAATAGAAACAAGATGTAAATAAATATACTTACTCATAGTTACTTCCAACCTTTATATATGTTTTAATTAGCACTTATGTAAAAGTAAAATTGTAAATGTGTAGACTTACTCACCAAAATTTATCCACTTCACACCTTGTGGCTAAGCAAGCAATTAATTTATCTACTTCACATCTCAATTTATTAGTTCCTACCGGAAGCTAGACTATAGGATTCAATTCTTCAATTCGCTATTAATTTGGCATTGACCAATATAAGTTATAACTTTTTATGCAGTTTTTCCCATCTCAATTTATTAGTTCCTATGCAAGCGAGACTATAGGATTCGATTTGCCTATTCACTATTAATTTAGCATTGAGCAATATAAATTATAACTTTTTATGTAATTTTTCCCAAAACATAATTTCTAACTTCGGTGAAAGTTATCTCGCAACACTTGTTAAAAAAATATAAACAATATAAGAATGTGAAAGTTTTCCATTCAAATAAATAGACGATTTGTTTCATTTAATCATGTTCACAGTATAAATTATTTTAAGTAAAAAATAAAATAAGTTAATTTTATAATAAAAATATATATTTTTAAATAGTAATAAAAAATTAAATTTGATACCAATTATAAATATGGTATTAAAATACAAACCTATTAAAATTTAATTGGTGAATCTTCTACTCCGGCCAAAAAGGAATAATATTACTACAAAGGAATAATATTAGTACAAATGAGCACTTAACATGTTATGCATAATACTATAAAAAGAAACTAACATATTATTAATCACAACATCGTATTAGAACATGAGCCATATGTATAGCTATAATTATAGTAACTATTACCACCCAAAAAGTTGTTAGGTGTGGCTTTAATTCGTATGGGCCTATCTTGTAAATCTCACTCCACATACATATATTTTAACATTTTGTAAATCCAACTCCATGTATGGTAACTATGATGTATCCTTAATGAGAAAGTTCAAGGTTATAGATTTGACATTTTGTAAATCCAACTCCATGTATGGTAACTATGATGTAACGTTACTGGGTAGGTTCAAGGTTATAGAAGCACGTACAAATGAGTATTGTTGGAGGGTCATTCTCTTACCAAATTTACTTAATATTGCATGGTAAATTCTCCCTAAACTTACTAAGCTCGTGTGAAATTCTCACACCAAGAGAGTATGTGTGATGAGTTAGGTGCAAGCGTTGTGTCAAAAGCTTGACATCAATGTGTAAAATGTGTACGCTGTACAGTTTGATGGTTAGATTTAATTATGTAAAAACTTAACGGTGTATACAATCTAATCACATTAATGATTTTATAAACTTAGAAATAAGTGTTACTTTAAAATTATAAAAAATGGGAAATTTATGTATCATGACGTGTCACTATATCATCTCGTGATTTAAATAAATAAATATAAATATAACAATGCGCATAAACAACCTAATCACATTAATAATTTTATAAACTAGAAAATAAATATTACCCTAAATTTATGAGGAAGATAAATGTTTCCCTAAAATTTATGAGAAAGTGTGAAGAGTTTATGTGTCATGACGTTGGTCATGATGTCATATAGTGATGAAATGAGAGGGATTTTAGAGTTAAAGGAGAGCGGGGGATTCTAAAATGTATGAGGAGAGGTAGGGAATTTTAAAGTTTTTTTTTAATCTAAGATAATAATTTATGAGGGGAGGTAGGGAATTTTAAAGTTTTTTTTTAATCTAGGATAATCGGTAACTGGTGAGAGTTATCTTGAACAGGCCCAGGATCAAATTCAACTGGACGCCACTATAAACCTACGCTAGGTGCAATAGCCTGCAAGCCGCACACAATAGCAATTAACTTATGCCTCAACAAGCCTGCAAGCCGCACACAATAGCAATTAACTTATGCCTCAACAAGAGCAGCAATTAACTTATGCTTATGCCTCAACAAGAGCCGAGATGTCCGCTTAGGGGTCGCCTACTCTTCTAGCCAAGACACAACAAGCCATATACTTAATGAGATTTGAACCTCCATCTCGTGGGTTTCATCCAGCGAAACTTACCATTAAACCCCATATCACTGTATGGAAATTTTAAAGTTAATGGACAGGTGTTGGGAATCCAAAGTCTTATAAATATGAGAACATAGATGGATCTACATTAAGAGTAAAGAAGTTTTAAACCCTAAAATTTACATTAAGAGTATGTTTTAGTGATCATGATCATATTTAATATATATTTAGTTATATTTGATTTTGTTTTTTTTTTAATTTATAATATTTATTAATAATTTAATATTTTTAAATATATAAAAATTTAATTTAATAAAAAATTATTTTATTTAAATAAGCATAGATTTATTTTAATCCTTATTTAATTTTTTTTTTAAATAGGTTATATTTCATATGAATATTATGAATTGAAAAACTATCAATAATTTGATAAGTTAAATCTATCTTATTATTTTAATTTAAAGTTATTTTTGTTATAATATATCATTATTTTTTATTTTTGACCAAGTAAAATTGTTTAACGTAGAGTTATTTTTATTTTTATTAATAAATATAATCATTAATTGTATTATTTTAATTTAGCAAACATCTTTCTGATCAATCACATTGTCATTATTTCGAACCATCTAATGTGGTTCATCTTCAGGACAAAGTTGAAAAAATCGATCTATCAATAAGAATATATAGTAGAGATGCATCTTGTTCCAACAAGTAAACGTTAAAAAAGATAAAATATTTTATATTTTTTAACATTCATGTTATATTCTTATTGATAAATTGACTTTTTCAACTTTGTCTTGAGGATTAACCACATTAGATGGTTCAACATTGACCAACAAATAACAATGTGATTAATTTGAAAGACATTCATTAGATTAGTATGGATCACAAAAACCTTAAATCAATGTATTATTTTACTTTATTTTTATGTTTATCTTATTTGACCAAAGAAAATGTTTACATAACATAACAACATCTCTTACCTACCAGACTCGAGAGTCTCTCAGAACAATAATTGTTACTAATTATAATTATCAATTTATTTTTATTTTATTTTTATTATTATATAATTTGACGAAATCAAAAATCAATAATATAACATAGCCTTATAACATCTTTTCCATATTAAATTAAAAAATAAATCTTAACACAATTACTAAATATAAAATTTTAATTTATTATAATTAATTTAGTTAAATAATTTAAATTAAAAAAGCTAAGCTAATCAACAAATTAAAACTTTCTCTCAACAATCATTTAAATTATAATCCCTCATAGGTTGAAAATTTTAGAGTTGACATTATGTGCAAATTGAAAACTAATTACTTTGAATATGCATATTATTTATTGGTCAAGGCCTCACTCGATGAGGCTTTGAAGTTCTCTGAAAGTGCCCTAATCTGTCGATTCAATGGTTTTTGGCCGCGGCTGACAACTCTCCATAGTTGGATCTCGGAGGTATGGAAGCCTCTAATTCCTGATGCAATTAATATATACCCCTGTGCTAGGGGTTTCTTTATAGTAGATTTTGAAAACCCTGAAAGCAGACAATGTATTCTAGATTCCGACCCTTGGTTTTGGGAAAAATTAGGGCTATTCATGAGGCCATGGAACCCATCATTCGATCCCTCAACAACAGTCATAACCTCAGCATCAGTTTGGGTGTGATTTCCAAACCTACCCTTGCATCTCTGGAATTTCTCTTTGCTAAAAGCCATTGGAAATGCAATTGGGAAATTTTACTACAGGTGCCCAGAAACAGAGGAATATTCCAGAACCACCTATGCACGCATCTGTGTGGAAATGGACTTCAGCTCCGGATTCCCAGCCGAAATACACCTAACAAGTAAAGACTATGTGTGGAATCAGAAACTCGATTATGAAAGTGTCCTCTTCAGATGTCGATCTTGCTTTGAGACAGGCCACCTAGCCAAAAATTGCCTAAAAGCTTCCCAGAAAAATTCTGCTAGAAAAAATCACCATAGATCTACATGGTGGGAAGGAGCACAAAAAGAACACTACATTGTCATCAAAGAAGAACACTCTTGAGAAAACTCTGAATCACAAGAAATCGGGCAAGAAAGAAACAACTCTCAAGACAAGCAGGGGGAAAGCCCCACCCAACAACAAAAGAGTGAACTCGATAACACCTCAAGAATCAACAGTTATGAAGATTTGAATACCGTACAAAATAAATCTTCATTTAACAGAAAAGTAAATCTCCTAGACCAAACTTCTTCTCTGACTATCTTTAAAAGGACGAACACAATAGATCGTGAAGCTAAGACACCAATGTCCCAAGAACCAGAAGAGATGAAGGAGATGCAAGATAAAGAAAGTTCGAAAACCATAGAGAAAAAAAAGAAAGCTACAGCACCAATCTCGCCAAGAAAGACGAGGAGCCAGACAATTAGAAACTAAGAAAATTATAGGTCTGATGGACCAATTTGGTCTTAGTGGACGTTAACCACTATCATCATCATTATCATCATCATTATAAACCAAATGCTCATTCGTGAATATCCGTAAAGCAAAAGGTTCATGCTCATAAATTAAGGCTCAATAAGTGAATTTTATACATATTTTAATTTTTTAAGTCATCTCTATATAGGTATGTACAATTTTTTTGTTAGGTATTGGTTTAAATATTATTGTAAATATTTAAATTTCTCAATTGTCTTAATAATTTATTTAGGTAAATATAATTTGTGTAGTCTATTAATAGATATAATGGTTTTTCATGGGGATTTTTTTTGTAGTTAACTAGAATTAAAATCTAGTCTAGTTTTTTTAAAGATGAGTTTAAGTTGTTTAAATTGTACAATTTGAAGGTACTCAATCTATTTATGCATTTAAAAATATATTATAAACAACAATAAAATCGCAATTTTATATGAAATTTTATCATCAGATTCGAGTGAAAAAGTTCATTGTGAATATAGTTACACAAACCATTGATGTTATTGGTTAGTAATGTATTGGATAACTAACTATTTATTCTATAAGAAATTCAAGTGAATTGTTTTATTAATTTTTTTTTTAACTTTGATATTAATAATATTTGTTTTAGTTTTCTTTTCAGTAATTAAATGAACTAATTACTTTTCATTAATAACACTAATTAAAAGTAGTACCTAACATAAAAGTAATACCTAACTTATTATTAATATCACTTACATAGATATGATTTTATTACATTTTCATTATATCAATATATTAAATTAATGTAGTCCAATTTTCTCCTTAAACAATTTTCTCATAGTCATCACATTAAGGTATTAACTAGCTCTAAGTTAGTAAACTTGGAAACTCCCCTTTAGAAATGATTATATATTGAAATGCATATTTTTTTATTCCTTAGAGCTTACATATGGTTCCTCAATACAGTTATTTTCAATTAATTTCTCTTCCTCTAGTTCCTCTATAAATGGTTGTTTAGGAAAAATTTCTTCCTCTTCACTAGGTACCTCTAATTCTTATCTAATGAGTTGTTCACCTGTTGAAGACGAGAATATGACTCTTTCAATTAGGGATGTAGGTTCTTCTACCACAACTTCTGTAGATGAAATTGGTGATTCTCTAGGTAGAATTTCTAATCTTTGAACCTCAGGGAGACTTGTTCTACCTGCAATATGTGTAATGGAAGGTGGTGTGGCACTACGTGGTCTAGCGAGGGTGGTTAGTGATGTTGGAATTGAACTACGTTCTCTACTCACAAATATACCCCTAGAATCTCGTTCTCTATACATGCATCCTAACTGATTTTAATATGAATTAACTATTCATTTAAAGAATGAATGAAACTATGATGGATTCCAATTTGTGACAACTCTAATTTAGGAAGAGCCACACAATCATGATGCATAGGTTCTTACCTCTCCACTTACCTCTCTCCCTAAAACAATTTGTGTAAATGAAAAGGCATCCTAGATTAAAAGTGAATACTTCTATATACTTCCCTAGCCACAACACAAAAAATATTGTGTAATTTAATTGTTGGTTAAATTACTTGCATTAAATTATCAATTCAGGGTTTGTGAATTTGTGAAGTATACTTTCCCTATATATGCTAGGTTATAAACTTTTATTTGGAAACAAAACTAGTCTAATTGCAAGGTGAAAATAAAACCTATTTATGAAAAGATCTTAGTGGGTACACACATGTTTCTCAAAGACTGTCTCTAAGAAAACATTAAATGCAAGATTAAAATGTAAAGGAATTCAAACCAAACTATGCTAATTCTGAGCTATGAAAACTTTTAAGATTTCACGTTATTTTTTTTTTTCTAAGTAAATCTAATCTATTAATATGAAACAAAATATGATTACAATGAGGCACAGGCCTCAACAGTACTGAACATCATCTATCAAAATAGCTTGACTGCCCCATCGATGGGGAAACCAGTCCATGAAGGAAAAAAGAACCCACATTTGGGTTATCAGTCTTGAACCAAAAAATATCAAAACATGTCAAAAAAACCCAGGAAAGTTTACTGAGAACAATCATTTCAGACAATAACCAGTCAGCAGAAGAGACAGCCAACTGGCATAAGGGTGCCATGTGGCTACCACGTGTCATCACTTGAGGTCGTCCGAGGCGGGCTCCTCTTTGATGAGGCACGTGTACTGATACCATTCATCTTCCTCCTCCGACACGCCGGTTTGAGGCCCACGAGCCGATTGAGCGCCACCAAAGCTGCCAGTAGCTACATGCGGCCTTGACGTGTCGACCACTCTACCAACCGGTGTTTGCATGTCTCCAGATTTTCCTTCCGCTACATGCTAACCGCCACCCAATGCCTTGCCATGTAGGATGACCATCTCCTCGTCCATCGGTTGCTTGCCTGAATCACGGTCACTCCTGAGCCTGTGAGCATCCCGTTGCTGTGCTCCAGTGTTCCCAATGGAGCATCCTGCGGATTGTTTTCCTCAGAGAAAACGATGGTGACAGTGGCTGTAATGACAGGTCTGTTTAGGGTGTTGTGGAAGAAAAATTGTGTTGAGTGGGGAGCAGGGTGAGGGGGGAGAGGAAAATTGGCTGTATGGATAGCAGCATCTCTTCGGCTAGCACCTTGAAGCTATGTGCATCCATGGCCACTACGGGTATTTGGATACCTACCAGAGAAGGAGCCATATGGGTTGGGAATGTCAGGGGAAGGGGAGGGGGAGGCGGAGTCAGGGCTAGGCATCACAGGAGGGTGGACACTACCACCACGACATCCCCCTCTTCTGCTACGCATTCAGTGATGAATGCGTGCCATGGCAGAATGCAAAGTCGAGCTATCAGTGGGGGAGTTGGCTAAAGGATTGAGCAGAGAATGAGCAAGGGAAGGCTGGGCTAATGTCAAATTGAAGAGCCTGGTTTGGGAGAAGTGATGCCCATTACCAAGGTCTACACAGCTTAACAACCAGCAACGGCTCTCGGTAACAGTGCGAGAACAGGGTTCAGCAGCTTGAGGCGAACATATGCTATGGAGCAAGGGGGGAAGAGCAGCATTATGGCGAGTTGAATCCATTGCAGTGCGCATGATGGGTAAGTCTCGGCTAGAGTACCCATTTAATGAGACTTGCAAGCCACCATGAATTCGTTTCATGCTGGCATGGGAGGGAACGCAGACGGCCATGTGACCCATCCTCTCGTCGCCCATCAGTCTAATCATTATAAATGGCTTGGTTTTCACCCGCATCTGGGTTAAAATTTTATGTTATTAAACACAAAAGAAAAATCTAATATATAATACTTTTGAAAATAAATCTAATATATGATCCTTGAAATTAAATTTAATCTATTGTACTTGAAAACCAAATCTAATCTATTGAATTAAAAGGAAATCTAATATGTTGATTTCATAAAGGAAAATTTAATCTATGAATTAAAGAGAATTCTAGCCTATGAGGCTTTGAAAATGAATCTAGATTATCATACTGGTGAAAGTAGAAATATTCTAGGAAGTAGAAATGATGAAATTTTATACTAAAATGGAAAGCAGGAACATGAATTAAAGCCTAAGAGATTACTAGTGTGTGCATACTTGAACCAGAGCTAATCATAATTGTTCAAACATAAATATAAGACTAAGCTAGAAAAGAACATCAAAGTATTTTTTTTTTTTTTTGATCTTTTATCATGCGCTTGACCTGTAGAAAAGACAAGGGAAATGAGTAAAAAAAAAGATAAATTCTAATTAAAAACAAAGCATCGAAATGAAATAGAGCATTTAAATGAAATAGAGTTTTAATCTAAATGCAAAGCATAAAGAAATTAAATAAAAAGAATGAAAAACATCTACACTAATCTCACACATCTTAAGGGGGCCCTCCTGAGGAGTGTGAGGTATTAAAACATCATATCACAAGAATGAAATCGCCAAGAACGATTACGAGAATGCCATGAACAAAAATTATATTACTTGCAGCATTGTAAACAAAGTGTTCACAACAATAATCTTCAAAAATAATAAAAATATCTAAACTGTGTTTTGCTTACAAATGAAGCATTTTTATAATGTTTTCAAAGTTAAAAAACTTGAGAAGTTGCTTCCTAAAAACTAGAATTGAAATCGACATCTAAGTCTTTGAATTGAAATATGAGTTTTGCTTCTCATGATTCACTATTGAAAGAGTGAATCATGAGAATATGGTTATGGACACGTCATTAGCTTCAATATGGTCTTGAGATCTTGCTCGCCTGCTAATAATCCTCGCTCGGTTGATTGTAAAATCAGTCACTTGATATTTTTTGTGTTATAGGTGTGTCATAACCATGTTGACCATAAGTTTGACCAATGAGATATTCCCATCCTGTGAACTTCCATCTCTTACCAATAGGTATTGGACCTCCCTATTGGAAACATTTGGCAGCTACTCATGTGCTGTGGTTGATCTCTAACATGTGCAAACCTATAGAAATTTTGATATGGTTGTGGAATATTAGGTTAGTTGTAGAAAATGGACATTTCGGTATCTATTGTCGAGTTAGACCAATTTCAGAAACAAAAAATATAGATTATGAGCTGATGATCGACATTTATCTTTTCGATGTAATTGTATGACCTAAATGACTCTTAATTCATTGAAAAAATGAAATGAAAGGGAAATATGTAACAAAATAAGTGGAAAATGGGAAGACAAACTGTCAAAAAGAGGACAAATTGGAGGTTTAACTCTAATTCAAGGAAAATGTGAGAAATGAATGGAAATGAAAGATAATTCTTTGAAGTAGATACAATGAACAAAATCAAAACATTCAACCAAACCTCTTAGGTCGAAATTTGAACAGCCACAATAAACCAAAAGCAAAAATACCATTGAATGCAAGCAAATGTAAACACAAACCTTCAATGGAAACATCCAAAAATGAGAAAAATATTATATCCAACAAGATTTAAGAGTCATAATGCATATTTCAGATAGTTCTAAACTTTAATTGATAACAATAATACATTTCCAAAGAAATTAAAGAAAGATCTAGAGGACAAGTTCCTCAAAGTCAAGCAAAAACAACCTTAGAGTGAACCTTAAAATGGGAAAATAAATAGGTATAATTCAAAGGAAAGTTTCTAAAGCAGATGTGAAATGGATTTTAACTTTAATCAATAGTAAGAAAACAAATCCAAATGGTGACAACAAGATCTTAGGGACAAAATATCAAAACCAAGCAAAATAGTTTCAAAAGAAACCCTAAAATTGAAAAATAAAGTAGATCCAATTCAGAACAAGAGTTATAAATAAGATATAATGTATGTATAAAACTATATAATCAAAAGAGAACATATCTAAGCATTAGGTAAAAGATGTAAATTAGATCACACTCAGAAAGGCCTTAAACAAGCATCTTCGCAAAAACTACCCTTTTTTTCTCCCTCTTTATACCATGAGAGAAATCATCAAAAATTCCACTAAAAAGAGGTTCATAACGGTTTCTTCTCAGACAATAGACTGCGTAGGGTTCACAATTAAAATCCCATAAACAATTTTATGAAAAACGAGTGTTTTTTTCATTCTACAACCCCTTAAAAATCAATTTATAGACATCTATGTCAGTTAACTAGTAATCGACATGAGTAATTTATGCAATGTGCAATATGTAGCGAGCGTAAATGATGTTCTATGCTCTATATTGAGTTTAGAGCCTACACAGATGGAGAAACATGACTAGAAAAAACAAAATCAGGCGAAATCTAACTAGATCTGATGCAAAGAAGAAAAACACAAATCAAGACAAGGTCATATAGAAACAGAGAATAGGAAGGAAGAAAAATAAAACCAAGATTGCAAAGAGAAGGAGAGATGTAAACAAAACTAGGGTAGACTTCCTAGTATTGTCACCAATTATATTTTGGTTGAAATCATTAGATAAATTTTGTGGTCTAAAATGGGCCTCCTAAATAATATTATAAAAGAATAGTGGAAATAATAAAATAGGATTAAATTCCCTCATCATGTTTTGGAGGGAAAAAAATTACTTTTTCAACTCGTATTTTCAACTTATCTCCTTGCGATTTTACTCAAATTTCAAGCGATAACACTCATTGGATGTGGAATTTAATTTTTCATCCAAGCAGTACCAATGTTGCATGCTTCTGATGGACCCTACTACACGAAAAAATGTGAAATACATGAAAAAATGTGATTCCAATCACAGTTTTTCATGTATTTCGCATTTTTCCTGTAGTAGGGTCCACTAAAAGTATGCAAAATTGGTACTCCTTGGATATAAATTAAATTATGCATCAAACGAGTACTCCTGCTCGAAATTTAAGTAAAACCATAGGGAGATAAGTTGAAAAGATGAGTTGAAAAAGTAGTTTTTTTTTACCTTTTTACTCAAAAAATGTTGAATCATCATGTTTTCATTGCGACAAACACCCTCTAAAATTTTGCCTAACTCGAATTTTGGAGCCTACTTTGGATCTTGTGATCGACCATTCTGTAGTTACTTCTTGGTCAGTTGATGCTTTTGAGCTCCCTTCTTGGAATGGAAGTGTCGAAGTCACTTGCTCACACATGCTCAGTTCGCAATAAGCTCATGAGTGCATTATTTTATGTAAGCTTGAACAAGCATAACACAGTCCATTAAGACTATGCCTTTATAATGTGCAATCCATTTTGACATTCAGTGTGCACTGACATCGACAGTTTCTCACTTTTAGTTGCATTTGTACTTATATTTCAGTGAGTTTTGCAAACTATCGCTTTCACGCACTTTTCTTTTACAAGTGTCGTTTTCATGTTTCCAGCTATCACTTTCACTTTATTTCACCTTAATTAGTGTCATTTTCATGTTATATTTGCTTTGACATGTGTTTTTTTCACTGTCATTCGCATATCACAAGTGTCGTTCACACTTTAGCAATTGTCGTCTTCTAGCATGTTAAGTGTCGCACAATGTATATATGCTAGTTCTAGTTGTTTTCTGGGGTAATATTTATGTAAATGAGTTGTTTTTATCATGTAAACATGTATCACACTCATTTCCATAGTTTCAATCATTGTCGCACAAGTTTCATCATTGTCGTCCCAAAGTGTATCTTTAGTGTCGCACTTGGAGTAAGTTGTCGCATTGAGAAGAAGTATGTTTTTCATGTGTTCTGAGGGTTCTGTGTCGTTTCATCAAGTGATCTAATATGTGATCATGTTTAAGTATTGCTTTGGATCAAATTTTCTCCCTGATCCAACACTCAGTAAAAACTAAGAAAACTCCCCATCCAGGCCACTCAGCCTCAGTCAACCCTCCTGGACTACGTACTGTTCAATCTCAGTCCTCAAGCAACATTATTTCATCTTGGGACTGTGCACTGCATATTCTCTTCCCTCCATAACTGCACATTGCACAATCTCAGTTCTCAATCATAGCCCATGAGCTCTAGAACTATGCAATCCTTTTATTCATCCCATCCTGCACTGTGCTCTACTTAGTTTCAGTCCTCAAGCCTTAGCTTTGAGCTCCTAAACTGCACAAATGTGAAATCACCTAGCCTCCCTACCTCCCAAAATTATGCTTTTGTAAAACTCAAGGCTCAAGCCTCTAACTTGAGTCCTTGAGTCCCTCAACTATGCATTCTCTCTTCCTAGGCCTCCAAAACTACTGATTGTGTAGTCTCAGGACTCAAGGCTCCAACCTAAGTCCTTGAGTCCCTTAATTATGCATTTCCTTGGCCTCTGTCCTTCCAAAAATGCAAATTAGGCATCTTCAAACCTCAAGCCGAAGACTTGAGCTCTTAAGCCCCTCAACTACACAATATCTTGAACATGTCCATCCTGAACTGTGCATTGTATAGTCTCAATCCTCAGTCCTAGAACTTTGCCTTTGGAACTGCTCAATCCCTTAGCCATTCACTCAACCACTCACCAGTTCCATCCCTAACAGGTAAGTTCATAAAATATGTTAGGTTCGAATTTTTTGGACTGATGTTGACTTGTCATGAATATTTTTCAGTTGCACATATTTTATCTTATTATGACATGGTGATTATGGATAAAAAGGACAAGGGGACCACACTAGAAGACACATATGGAGTTGAAGCAATAAGATGATCATCAGGCTAGAAGACGAAGGAACACTAGATTACAACATAATATCAAAAATCAATACTTCTTGAAGAATCCATTTGATTCACAACCCTTTGGACGGTGGATATGAAGAACAAAACATATATCCTATGAAGATGAAGCATTGAACATATCTTATTGAAGACAAAGCATCAACATAGAGTGGCTTGATAGTGTCATGTCATCATGCAATCCATGTCATCAATTTCATGTCACGTCATGAGTCATCATGTGCCACATCATTTGTGAGTTATGTAAATTCTATATTGGAAAATGTAATGTAAAGTGGAACTCCAAGAGTCATCTATGTAATGTGAAGAGTCATGTAGGAAGTCGAAAAGTCATGAGAAGTCAAACAGTCATGAGGGTAGTCCAAGAGTCATAAGGGAGGTGAAGGGTCATCCCATTTTTTATATAAACACCCTCATTGTTCATGCAAAAGAATTTTCACCTTTTCTCCTCCTACAAGGCATTAGAGAGACAAGCTAGTTCTTTTGAGAAGAAAGTGGTGGCTCCAACGCTCCACTATTGGAGCTAGTGATTTTCGATGTATACATGTGTTTTGGGATGTTTACTTAATATATGAGCCTGATGGCTAGCATGTTCTTCATGCATGGATCATGAATGTTTGTAATTCTATTCTATGAATGTTTATTATTCATGTATGTTTCCGCTTGTACTAAAGTAGTTGAACTATTTTAGTTATTTTAGTGCTTATCATATTAAGAAAATGTTGTAGTGATTGCAATGTCTGTCACATCTTTGTGGACTATTCCACTAGATGTTAGATGAACATCTCTTATGTGTGTGTGTTTCTGCTAGAGTGGTACTATTACCTCTCTCATAGAGGCTCACCTTCTCCTCCCCCCCCACCCCGCACAGTAGAAGAATCTTGACACACCTATAACCAAACACTCACTAGGCACACTTACTTGCTTTTCGAAGGCACACATGTGTGCTCTCTCTTTTCGATAGCTAAAGCCAAGGAAAACCTATAATAATATAGTACAATTGGGTCGATAATTTGGATGGGTCTCCTGTTCCAAATGGTGTGAGGTGTAATTTGGATTTCACATCCGGGAGACCCCCTTGGTTGACGGACTTCCAGCACCATCAACAAATGGTGCTAGAAGGAGGGCCAAATGACAAGTTGTGCCCATTGAGTTTGTTTTAAACCTCTTATCTGAAATGGCTCATCTTGAAATCACACTCTCGGGCTATTTTTTGAACCTGTCCCCTGGTAAATTTTTAATCCCCGATGAGCCTCTTTATCACTTGTCTCAATTGAAGCTTGATGGTGATGATGGGACATCCATAACCAAGAAAATTTATAATTTTCTTAAATTTTGTGAATATTACGAAATCAATGATGAATATTTTGCTTATTTGGGTTTCTTCCTCACCCTTGAAGATCCTGTTAATCGATGCTGTCATACCTTACCATTTTCCTCCATCCATTATTTTCATGATTTCCTAAAGGGATTTATCAAGCCTTCAATAGGTATGATTACCGAGATGTTCTTAAAATAATCAATTAGCTAAGAATGAAGCCTAATAAATCAGTTGTGGATTTCACTAATCAATTCCTTCACCCGTGTTATGAATTTCCTTAATAAGGCACGTATTTGGATTTCTTTACGCAAAAGTTTGATCATTTGGTTAACATCTCTTTGCATGGTGAATCTCAGCCTCTTAATGTTTCTACTTCCCCAACTCTTGTAAATCATGAAACACCTCTAATTTCACCGGAGGAATCTATGAATCCTTTTGTTCTTTATCCTCCTTCCTTTTCAATTATGATGTGGGTGCCTCCTTGTGATGAGGCCGAAGTTGGGAAGTATGAAAATAAAATTCATAATCCATATCCTCATCATCCTCCTTCTTTTCATGATTCAAATATAATAGAAGAAACCTCTAAATGGCTCATGGAGCCTAGGGTTAGAGTTAATCCTTTTTCCTCCAGATGACATTGACACTCTTAACATCAATATTGAATCTGGTTTCGTTGAAAGTGTTAGTTCTTCGAGGGACATCTGTAATCCTATATCATCTACATGTCATGACTCTACGTATCATTATCTTCTTAATCAATCCGCTCCACCAACTACCTCTTCATGTTCTCCTAATTTTCGAGTTGTTGGTTCAAATTGCGATCAGATACAAGGTAGTCACATTACACTGGTAGAGGAGGAGGAAAGTGAAGATACTTTTGATCTCTCTTCCCTTTTTCAAATTCCCCCATGTCAAGATGATGCACTTCCATTATTGGATGATTTTCAATCTACTAATATTGGTAATGAATCAAATGTAACCAGTTCTTTCAATTAATCCACAACATCGGGAAATAATAATTCCGGTGATGACAATTATGTTAATGTAAGCAATGACAAATGCACAAATGCATTGGTTGATATTGCGGTTTCTTATGAAGATTTTAATTTGAAATATTTATATCTAGAATTTGATTCGTTCAAAGAAGATGTTCTTGTTGAAACTTCATGTTCATGTCGTTATCCCTTGTGCTTTACTGTTTGTAATGTATCTACATGTGATGAAGATATTCCACGCTCTTCAAGTTTTTCATTGGATGAGTTTGCTTCTCAATTGTCACAAGGTAGTGAGGTTGTCCACGATGAAAGAGAAAATAATCGGATCATTAAGTATCCTTTCCATCTTGTATCATCTCTTTTTTTTCAAGAAGATAACTCTTCAAATCAACTTTCTCATGAAATTTCTCCAATTCATACGTCTCTAGATTCGTGATCAAAAGGATCTTTTGACTTGAGTAATCTGGTAGTCAAAACTGTAAAATCTTATCAAATCAGTAATAGATATGGCTTCCATCTAGTTAATAGTGGTCCCATGGAGATCACAGGAAGCAATTATCCTCACACTATGCATGATCTATTTCAATCTTTAGGATGTCATTTTATAATCCTTGAAAGTTTCGAGAGTTATCAGGAATTCGAGACACTTAAACTTTTGTTGATGGTTATGCCAGGATCTTGCAACTCTGACAAGTCCCCCAAACTAAGTCATATATAGTTTATCTTACACAATCCTTCTTTTGCATGGTTTCACTCGTTGTAAATTTCTTTTTGAAATGTGTTTGGTATTACAAATGTAATATTTCAAACTTTTGAGATTCTTTTTCTGTTCGGATTCAAGATTTTATTTCACATGATTCATCTACATGCAAGGCCCTTGTACTTAACTCAAGTTTGAAATATGTTTCTCTCACAGAGCCATGGAATTGTGGAGTTCATCATTTCAAAGACTATATTTGGCCAAACGAATCATGACTACCAGATTCATTTCTTAATAGTCAACTCCTGGTTTTCGTTGGGAATGTTATATTGCAAATATTTCCCTTCATTGCACTTGAAATCCTCTTGAGTGATAATGAATGCACAAGTTATTGCGTGAATCAAATTATTCTCTGTTCACTATGTCCTGACTGGTCTCATGTGTTTGTTGTATTGGAATTCCTTTTAAATTCTTTCGATGATTACGATGCTTGTACAATTTGTCACCAATTACATGAAAATGGTTCGTTACATTTGGCATGTGAGGAAGTTGATTGTATTGTTTAGAGAATTCACAGAGCTATTCAAATTGGTTTATCTTTGTTAATTACAAACTAGGAATTTGATGCTTTAATCAACCCATCTGATCATTATTCTATCTCTAATGATTGTAATTCAGCTTATTATTTTCCCATCAGCACATCCAATGATAGTTGTTTTACATCCTTCCATCTTTATGGTTTAACATCTCACCATCTGGGTACTTGTCAAGAAGTTGAGGCACCTCCGCACTTGTTAATGGTTATGTCAAGTCCTCATTGTCTTGACATGCATGTTGAATATGATCATATATATTTTCCCTCACAAGATTCTCATCATAATCAGGTGCCTTTAACTGAAAATTCATCTTTTCAAATATTCTGGGGTTTTCAAGAGGGTTGTCATGAATTTTATGATCCAATCACTGAATGGTTGTAGAAATCTTACCTGTCAAGCTCTGTCGCAACTAACAAGTTTCGATCTTTCCTCATGCTTGATAAGGAGTTTGGTGTAGATGAGAAGACATTCACAAGAAGCTTCCAAGATTTTTCGAATGATGGTTTTCATAGAAAAGGTAATAATATGAACTGGTTAGAAGTAGTGGCTATGGCCTATCTTTCTGCTGATAGGCAAGACCTTCAAATTTGTGTGCAAGTTATTCAAGTTCTTATCTTTTATGTTGCACATTAATTTATGTCAGTTTTAATCGATCATATCTTTGTGTATGCAGGTCGGGAGTAGCTATGGTGGCTACATTGGAAATTTCATTATACGTGACCCTAACCTTCTAGCTGTTTAGGTTAGGAGTAGGACTAGTTGCATTCTAGTTTTCCCTCTCTTGCACTCATCCTGCACTTGTTCTCTTTAGTCTTTCTTGTCCTTTCTTACTTTTTCCTCGCATTGTGCTTTGGTTTAGCCTCTTTTTTCTTGTGTGATCCATAAATTGTCGTGGATATTCCACTGAACAGTTCGTCACAACAGATTTGATAATAATATATTAAAAAACTGAAATTTTACACTATTATAGTTTATTAAACTTTAAGATTTGTGGATTTAAGTGTAATTATTGAATGCATGTGAATGGAAATTATACAGAAAAGTAGAGAACAGAAAAATAAGCACACACACACACAAGACACAAGATATGCTCTCTGGGAAACCCTTTCGGGAGAAAACCCAGTTGAAATGTGAGGTTGCTTCGCTCTCTTTCTCTGTTTGGAAATATGGTTGTAGGTACAAAGAAGTAATGCCTGTGTCTTGTGTGCTGCTACAATGTACAAATCCTCTCTGTGTGCTCAACCTCCTATCTCTCATGGCTATATTTGCTCAGCTATGGAACAAAATTCTCTCAAAAGAATGGAAATGTCTCTTTCTCCCAGTGGCCCAATTATAACATAGCCCGATAGCCTACTAGTGGTTAATTTTGACTACATCAACTCTTAACTAGAGTTATAATATAGAATCTTCTAGATTCTCTTACATAAAAAACACATGGCTAGCCCCTTTTCCATAAATAATGGGGGTTGACGTGGCATCCTCCCGAACTATAGGTGTGAAAACAAGAAGGTCAACATCTAAGTGGCACAACTTTTGAATACAGACTCTGATTGACGTGCTTCTTGCACCATTGGAAAGGTCTTTGTGTGTAGAATAGCATGAAAAAGTGTGGCATTAAAGCGGAAAATTTTACGCCCAAAAAACTTGTTTGATGCCTCTAAACTCTCTCGGAAGGTTTCAAACCCTGTTTCACCAAACTAGTTCCCACCGGTATAATTGGTACCAGAGCTGATTCCTCCACTTTTTCCACTGAAAATACATTGATATGGATGATAAACAATATAATGATCCAATTTGGATCATTGTGCTTTGGTTTTTCTTTATTTTTGTGTCATTTCTTTTCCTTTTATTCTATCAATGAGACTTTGCATGAAGGGTGTCCTATTTGGGCTTGAAAGATAATGTGGCAAAATAGAAAAGGAATTTGTGACACTGCAACATTTGACTAACTCTCTGTCCTTCTTCCTTGCCTTAGTGACACCTTTTGGTCAATGATGTTCCGATGGAAAATACAATCCTTGTGTTAGGAAAGCCTTGTGTTGAACCATGATCTCCATGTATATTCTGGAAAGCTCATGTTTACACTCGATTTTTTATGTTTTGATGTTTTTAGGCTGATCCAATCAAGTAGAGAAGGAAAAGGGGAAAATATAAATGATCAAACCAGTATCAGAGGTCTTATATATGATTATCTGAAGGGACAACCTCTCCTACTCTCAATAAGTTGGGATCACTCTTCCGCCCATGAAATAAATAAGTGTTGATGCACAATACTCCAGGCCTGCTGGCAGCAGAGCAATGTTTTTGTCCCTAAAGTGACTATGTTGGGGTATTGTCCAAGCTTGTTAGCAGTGGAGCAACACCAAAGATGAAAAACTATATTCTGAAAATATAAAGCTCATGAACTTCATTACCCTATCCTGATTTGAAACATTGTGTGATCGTTGATCTTATGTTTGTCTTTAACCGAGTAAAGGAATGAAGGGGACTATGTTTATGCACGGGGTAAGTGGGGAATCCATGGTAATCTGAATGATGAATCAATACTCTCTACAGAACTAGACCTTGAACGAAAGAATTGACCAAGGCAGTGATCCAAGATCTTTTTCTTATAGATGCATCATAATTACATGAAACATAGCTTATAAACCATGGAACTTAAAAGCACATAAAACAATGCAGAAATAACATGATAAACAAGAAACCATGACACAAAGATTTTATTATGGAGTTCGTCTAATTTGGACTACGTCTCCAGGCCCTGCTCAATAGTGGGGAGGCCTTCATTCATTAAGTGGCATAAAAAGAGATAAAAGTACAAGCAACATTCTTTACAATCCTTATACCTCCAAGCTGGAAGATGGATGAAGAATGGAGAGCCCAGCTTCAGAAACAGATAGTACCACTGAAATCCTGACAAAAAATCATGCAAAAATGCCTATCCAAACAACCAATTTGGATAATCGAGCCTTCTGCAACTTCTCGGAACCTCCCTGTTGCTCAAGGCGAGGTCCTGACCTATTGCTAGGTCAAGGTCTACTATGTGCAATGCTTCTAAACTATCCTGCTGATCCCCCCTGCCTTCTTCTGATACAAATGGTCTTTTATATAAGAATGGAGGCAAATACCTCAATACTCGGGTAGTTTCCAAACGTAGACCAAGTTGTGCAGGTGGGCTTGATTCCCAACAGAGGTTCTCTGGCCGAAATAAGACATGGAAACAACCTTACAAATATGGTGAAACTCCATTAAACTATGCATTTAACTCGACGACATGACTATCAGTGTTCCCCGCAATTGGTAGTCATACCCAAGCCCAAACAATAGGCACTCTGCAATATGATGGACCCGTCGGGAGTATTAAACATGACATATAAAATATCGCATCCAGGAACCCATTGCAAATCACAATCGACGTTTTCCCTTGGTGGATATCAAAGTCCATACAACTACAATAACAGTGGACCCACCAGGGTTATGAAATACAATGTATCAAATATCATGTCCGAAGCCCGTCGCAAATCGCAATCGACGGAGGCTATGTGATACACCATTCGACTGCTCCCACTGTGATTTGCGATTACGATTTGATCGCATCACAACCTTGGTTCTGTCGGGGGCCGATTTTTTAACACTTCACCTTTTTGTGATTGTGATAGGCGATTATCGCATTGTAACTTGCCTAGGGCCACTTCTTCTACTTGTTGCGATATGCGATATGGAGGACCAATGGCAGCCTGCCACTTGGTGCTTCCCGATTCGCTGAGACATTTTCCATGTCATCTCCTCCTGCCACCTGGACAAGTCAAATTTGATCTTTAACTTGCTCTAACTTCTTCATATGAACTCAAATTTGAGTGTTGTTTGCATTGTTGGAATCTAGATGAAGAGCACTTCGATCCAATGCTAAGTTTCCAAATTCTAACACTTTGAGTTTTGAGCCTTTTACCATGCCTCTAGTACTTTTTGAAGATCCACCTCGATCAATCCTTCCCACTAAGAGCTTTTGGACCACCAAAAGCCCTTTCAGTCAATTGGCAAGTGAGGAAATTGCTCCCTCACTTTCTCTTTCTCCATCCATCGAGCTTTACTTAGATGCATTCCTTTGAAGCCAACAAAAAAGTACTCCACATCTCCCCATTGTGAAGTTCTGGTTTCCCTGTCGAGTATGATATCTTCGGGTAGCTTCTCTAGATACTCTAGGGAAAATCATCCACTATAGGAATTTGTGCAACCTTTTCGGTATCCATAATCAATGGAGGTTCATAAAGCTTTAGGTTTTCAACATTTACCACTAAGTAAATTTGCTTATAAGCGGACAATTCAAGATGAAAAGCATTGTCTCCAATCCTTGCCAATATGGTGTAGGGACCATATCGAATGGGTCTCAATTTATTACATTTGCCCTTCATTCTATCCTTGTTGATGTGCAGTCATACCTTGTCCCTAGCATGAAACTGATGGTCAACTCGGTGCTTATCATGTCTATCTTTATACTGAGCCTGAATTTTCTCCAATTACTCCTGTACTACCTGATGAATCACCTATATTGAATGAATAAACTTCCATGCTTTGTCCCTATCATCTTGTCCATTGCCATCCTCATCTTTCCCAAACACCATGTCTAAGGGATCCCTTTTTAGGTAGCCAAAACATGTCTCAAACGGTGAGCTCTATGTACATGAATGTGTTTCTCGATTATATGCATGTTGCACATAAGGAAGTTGTTCATCCCATAACTTGGGATGTTTTCCACCATAGCCTCATAACAAGTGTACCATGGTGTGGTTGACGACCTTTGTCTGCCCATCGGTCTGAGGATGAAATGTCATACTTCTTTTTAGCTTGGTGTCCATCATTCTCCACAAGCCGGTCCAAAACTCTCCAAGAAAGAGAGAGTCTCGATCTGACACAATAGATGTGGGCAACCCAAAACGGACCCAAACATGCTGAAAGAAAAGATAAGCAGTCTAGTCAACAGTGACCTGCTATTTACAAAGCATTAAAATACACATTTTACTAAAATAATCCACAACGACATACAAATAGTCTTGCCCTTTCCTAGACATAGACAAACCACCTACAAAGTCCATGGACACACTTTCCGATGGCCGACTTAGAATTGGGAGTGGTGTGTAGAGACCAAGTTTTCTATTAGAGGGCTTTGAAACAGAACACAACACACAACCCTTTACAAAGAGATTCACAATGTTTTTCATATGAGGCCAAAAAAAAAAACCTCTGTAAATGACATAAAGTTTTTCCAATCCCAAAATGACCAGATGCCAGAGAGGTATGATCCTCTCGGATTACATGTACCCTTTCATCAATGGGTATGCACAACTTGCCAAGGTGGTATAATAGTTTTCCCTACAAATAATAATTGTCCACCTGCGGTCCACGAGTCAGTTTTGCATAAATCTCTTTAAAATCATCATTGTTAGCATATTTTTCAACATAACTTTCTAAAGATAAAGAAACATTCCACAAAACTACAGATGTAGAAATAGTAGGGAGAGAAAGCATATCTGCTATTTTGTTGCTGGCGCCCTTCTTGTATTTTATTACCAGATGAAACTATTGGAGGAATCCCATCCATTTGAAATGATGAGCTTGTTGAAGCTTGGTCTATGACTGAAGGTACTACAAGGGCTGATGATCCATATGGATGATGGTCTCCTTGCCCATCAAATAGTGTTTCCACTTCTTTACACTCTAAACCAAGGCATACAACTCCCTATTATATGTGGGATAATTCACAATAGCCTGGCAGAAAGTCTCTGAATGGTAACATACAGGCTTCCTTTGTTGCATCAATACAATGGCCATGGCATATCTGCTGGCATCTGTTTCAATCTCAAAAGGCTATTGAAGGTCTAGTAAGGCTAGCACTAGTGTTGTGCTGATCTTCTCTTTCAGCGTGTCGAAGGATTTCTGCTGCTTTCCTCCCCATTGAAAGTTATGCTTCACACTAGTTAATGCGTGTAAGGGCGCAGTAATAATAGAGAAGTTCGCAATGAACCTTCTCCAATATTGTGCCGCACCCAAAAAAATTCGGACCTTTGTAATATTTATGGGCTTAGGCCATTTCATAATCACATCTACTTTAGAGGGATCTATCCTCAATTGCACATTACCGAATATGTGGGCTAAATAAACCAAAGAGGCCTTCCCAAACTCGCACTTTAATAGTTTTACATACAATTTTTCTTGTTTCAGAACATCAAGCACTTTCTTCACATGACATACATGTTCATCCCATGTCCTACTATAAACAAGAATATTGTCCAGGTATACAAGCACAAAATTATCAAGAAAAGGCCTAAACAGATCATTCATTACCCTCATAAACGTGGTCAGAGCATTGCACAGTCTGAATGACATCACCATCCATTCGAACAACCCTTGTTTGGTTTTGAATGTAGTCTTCCAAACATCTTGCTCTGCAATTCTAACCTGGTGATATCCACTTCACAAATCCAGTTTTGTAAAATAAACAACATTTTTCAATTGATCTAACAATTCATCAATGTGAGGGAGAGGGTATCTATTCTTCACCATAATCTTGTTTATCTCCTTGTAGTCTACACACATTCTCCATGTGTCATCTTTCTTTGGCACGAACACGATTGGTGAGCCTCACAGAGAATAACTCGGTCTAATGACCCCTTGATTTAATAATTGTTGTACCTGTTTCTTGATCTCCTCCATCTCGATAGAAGCCATCCTGTACATGCCAACATTCGGTAAAGGAGCATCCTATTGTAAATGGATCTCACGTTGGATTTCCCATTTTGGGGGAAACCCTCTCGGTTCCTATAACAATCCATCATAATCAGAAATAATTTCAAACAATTCTTTCTTATGATCAGGATTGCAACCCTTGAAAGTGTCATCCATCTCGGCCTCTTTCGCTCTCACTATCATGAGCATGCACCCTTTGCTAGAATTAACCAGTCGTTTAATCTGTCCTGCGCTTACAAGGCTAGCATTAAATTTTGTATGATGATCTCTGACTATATATTCTACCCCATCCTTCGTGAGGTGGTATTTATTTTCATGCCGAATGAATTTTTTTTTTTCCATCATATAGATACGAACTTCCCAAGATAATTCCACAGATGTCCAAAGGCAAAACATGTAACTCTACCTCATCAACTAATTTGGAAGCAATATCAAATCTGGCCCTACACTGCTTGGTGACCTGTAATTTGGCTTTATCGCTTACCCAACCAAGCGGGTATGGACTCGGATGAGACTTAGTTTCCAAGCCTAACTTTTTCACTAAGGACTCTGAGATTAAGTTTGCTTGGGAACCTGAATCGAACAAAGTTTCCACCTTTGTTTTATAATAACTCTAATTTGGGATAACCCAATTCTCTTTCGCTCATTACTTACAGGCTCATTGAAATAAGTAGTACTTGCAATCACATCAGAACTATCATTAACAAAAAGAGTACCTATTGCACCCACATCTATGATCAATGTCTCATCATCCGAATCTGATCCAAGGTCCTGTGCTCTTGCCACTGCCTTTTTCTTCCCCTTTCCATTGAATCTCTTTAATCTTAGCTCCAGATGCAACTTCCAACAGTAGTCATCGTCATGACCATCTTTCTTGCAATGAGTGCAATACGGTGTTTCTCCATCCCCTTTCTGGGCTACGATAGTCTTCTTATCCTTCCCCTTGCCTTTCATCTAGAATTTTCCATGCTGAGGTTTGAATGGTGTTTTCTTGGCTTGATCAACTCTTTCATTCTTGCCTCAAATTTCAAGATAAATAGCCTTCACATTGGTCGCATCAGTTGTAGTAGGCTCGAATAGTAACAATGAGTGTCTTATGTAACTATGTAGTGCACCAACATACTTAGTTACAATCTCGTGCGAATCTGATGAGATGCCCAGATTTAATTCTTGTTTCCAAAATTCTTCAGTGGAGCTTTGCACATTTTGGCCTTTACCTTGCCTTATATATTTCCATTCCATAAGTGTCTTTTGTTTATAGCCCAAAGGGTAAAATTGGTCTTTCAATGCAGAAATAAAACTAGACAAAGAGGAAAGAAGGTTACCTGACTTTTTGTTTCCCTTCTGCAACTTGCTCTCCCACCAAACGAGAGTAGTGCCACTCAGTTAAAGAGATGCTAAATGGACCTTTTCCTCATCTTCTTTGATCTGCTAGATCCGGCAATAAACCTCTATTTGCCTTATCCAATTATTAATTTTTTCTACACTACACTCTCCATTGTACATGGGCAGGTCAAAATTCACATCTAACTTGAAGAACGGTTTCTTAGATGAATGTTTGGAATCTCGATGAGAGTGATGAGAACTATCACTTGAAGAAGGAGAGGGAGGAGGCTCTTCTCCACCACCTTCATGATTTTCTGATTTATTATCATCGACACCTTCCTTCTCGTGCCCAAGTGCCTTCTCATACTCTGAAAACAGTTTCTCCACTTTCTCTACCATATTGTAGAATACCTTGAGGAATTTTTGTTCCTCTTCCCATCGAGCTTCTTCATTGGCCATGTTGTTCTTCATTGTGCATGTCCTGCTTCAAGATCAAAGGACTTAAGCATTCCTTCTCCTTTTCGCAGCTTGTTCCGGGTTAGCATATACTCATGCAATTCACATCAACAAAGACCTGCTCTGATACCAAACTTGATCCAAGATCTTTTGCTTATAGATGCATCAGAATTACATGAAACAGATCTTATAAACCATGGAACTTAAAAGCACATAAAACAATGTGGAAATAACACGATAAGAAAGAAACCATGACACAAAGATTTGATTACAGAGTTCGTCCAATTTGGACTATGTCTCTAGGCCCTACTCAATAGTGGGGAGGCCTTCATTCATTAAGTGGCATAAAAAGAGATAAAAGTACAAGAAACATTCTTTACAATCCTTATACCTCCAAGCTAGAAGATGGACAAAGAATGGAGAGCCCAACTTCAGAAACAGATAGTACCACTGAAATCCTGGTGAAAAATCGTGCAAAAACACCTATCCAAACACCCAATTTGGATAATCGGGCCTTCTACAACTTCTTGGAACCTCCTTGATGCTCAAGGCGAGGTTCCGACCTAGTACCAGGTCAGGGTCTGCTGCATGCAATGCTTCTGAACTATCTCGCTGGTCCCCCCTACCTTCTTTTGACACAAATGGTATTTTATATAAGCATGGTGGCAAATCCCTCAATACCTGGGTAGTTTCCAACCATAGACCAAGTTAAGCAGGTGGGGTTAATTCCCAACAAATATTCTTGGGCCTAATAATATATGGCAACAACCTTACAAATATGGTGAAACTCCTTTAAATTGTGTGTTTAACTTGGTGGCATGACTATCGGCGTTCCCTGCAATCGGCGGTCAGACCCAAGCCCCAACAACAGGCACTCTGCAATACGGTGGACCCGTCAGGAGTATTAAACATGAAATATAAAATATCGTATCTGGGAACCCAATCGCAAATTGCAATTGGTTTTTTCCCTTGGTGGATATCAAATTCCATACAACTGCAATAACAGCGGACCTGCCGAGGTTATGAAATATAGTGTATCAAATATCGGGTCCGAAGCCCGTCGCAAATTGCAATCAGCGAAGGCAAGGTGATACTCCATTTGACTTCTCCCACTATGATTTGTGATTGAAATTTGATCACATCACAACCTTGGTTCTACCAGGGGCCGATTCTTTAACACTTCACCTTTTTGTGATTGCAATATGTGATTATCGCATCACAACTTGCCTAGGACTGATTTTCCTTAAGATGTTTCTTCTCCTTGTTGTGATATGCGATATGTAGGACCAATGGTAGCCTGCCACTTGGCGCTTCCCTATTCGTTGATACTATTTCCACGTCATCTTCTCCTGCCACCTGGACAAGTCAAACTTGATCTTTGACTTGCTCTAACTTCTTCATATGAACTCGGATTTGAGTGTCGTTCACACCGTTAGAATCAAGATAACGAGTACTTCGATTCGATGCTAAGTTTCGAAATTTTGTCACTTTTAGTTTTTAGCCTTTTACGATGTGATTGGTACTTTCTGAAGATCCACCTGGATCGGCCAGAGAAGCTAGAGTTCTACCAGTGTGTCGCCAAATGTTGTCGTTACGGCAAACACCCCCCAAAATTTTTCCTACACTCAAATTTTGGAGTGTACTATGGATCTTGCGACCAATCATTTCGTAGTAACTTCTTCATAAGTTGATGACTTGGAGATCCCTTCTTGCATTGGAAGTGTCGAAGTCTCTTTCTCACACATGTTCAATCCGCAACACGTTCACGAGCACATTATTTTACGTGAGCTTGAGCGAGCATAGCACGGTCCATCAAGATTGTTCTTGTGTGATATCCGATCCATGTCGATAGTCAATGTGCACTGACATCGACAGTTTCTCACTTCTAGTTACGTTTGTACTTCTATTTCGGTGAGTTTTTCAAATTGTCGCTTTTTTGCACTTTTGTTTTTGCGAGTGTAGGTATGTTTTCGGTTGTCGCTTTCACTTCCTTTCACCTTAATTAGTGTTGTTTTCATATTATCTTTACGCAAGCATGTTTTTCTTCACTATCTTTTGCATATCGCAAGTTTCGTTCGCACTTTACCAATTTTCGTCTTCTTGCATGTTAAGTGTCGGACAATGTATATAACCTAGTTTTGGTTAGTTTATGGGTTGATCTTTGTGTAAATGAGTTTTTATTATCATGTAAACATGTATCAAACTCATTTCCATAGTTTCAAGCACTATTGCACAAGTGTTGTTACTGTTGTCGCTAAATGTATCTTTAGTTTCGCACTTGGAGTAAGTTGTCGCAATGAGGAGAAGTATGTTGTTCATAAGTTCTAAGTGTTTCATCTCATGTCTTTAAGTGACCTAAATATGTGATCATGTTTAAGACTTGCTTTGGTTCAACTTTTTCTTACCGATCCAACACTTAATCAAAACTTGGAAAACTCCTTGACCATGCCACTTAGTGTTATCGGGATATATAGTGTCCACTCGGAGCTACTAGTCCCACTAAGAATGGTAGCTATCTTAGAAACAAACAAACTAAAACTACTTTCTCTTTCCTTTATGAGAAGTAGATAAGAGGGGAACAAAGGACACCAACCTCAATCTTGCGCTTGGTTCCTTGCTTGGTTCCTCTCCCTTCTGACAGATCCTTGCCGCTTTTCTTTCGTCTACCCAGCTTCAAAGAGCACCTGTGGAATCAAAGCAACATAATACTATCAAAGAACAGAGATCTACAATCATAAACAATATAGGACCAGATATATATTGACCACACAAATGCATATATCATCGAACATACAAGAATGTGGAGGAAAACTTGAATAGCTTTATTAATATCAATAATAGCAAAGAGGATTACAACCAATTGTTCTGACCCAGCGTCATCCTCTCAGCATGAAAGCCCTTCTTCACCTCATGAAAATCTTAGATCACCCAACACTATGATATTCCACCAAGAAACCAACAACACTTCCTTACAAGATACAAAATTCCAGCCTCTGGATCTCTATGATAAGGGATCCATATATAGATGTTTGCAGGTGGGTGATTCCGCTATTGGGTTTTTTATTAGTGTCCTCTCTCTGATAGTTCTTGGTTCCACTTGGATATTGATGATATCTTACTCATCCCTGGGTGAATTCAGAGAGGCAAGTGTCACAGCAGAAGTTTCTGGAAGATTCCATGACGATCCACCTTGCAAACTGTCTCTGCCATTTGTCTACTCTCGCCCATCGTACCCTACAGAAGGGCTTTCCAGTATGCATCGCACCCTTTGCACTGAGCAGGTGAGATGCATCGCACCCTCTACACTGGGCAGTCTGTATGGTCCAGCTTTGGCCAGTTCTGAGCAGCTTTCTGTGGAGAACTTTTGGGAGATGATGTAATCAGTTGACCTTGTTCCTTTAGGGTGTGAAGCAACACTTTTAGGGACTTAGGAGCCCTTGGTTTATGGAAATTTATGATTGGGGTTGCAATGCCCAAAAATGTCTATAACAGTTGCCCCCTAAAGCATGAGGTCGTTAATCTTTTTGATGTCGGGTGAAATTCTTTAACATGAGGATCCAAAGTTTTTTTGAGCTGGAAGGCAACCTATAATAAGATAAAATACAATACATTATCTTCATAATATTTTCATGATCTAGCTGAGGCGGGCATTCCCATGCTCAGCTTCATAAATTCATTTTCATGTACATAAGACAGACAACCGTCTGTGTGGCAGACTGATGATTCTGATAGAGCCATCATCCTTTGATTTAGATGATCATCTGTTCAGCAATGATGTACATTTGATTTCTTTATTTTCTTGAATATATCGCAGCCCAGATGGATGAAACTAGATTCGGGGTCTTCAAACTCGTTCAATCTTCACTCGGAGTACAAGTCGATCCATGTGAAATATGTTTTGGAGTTGAACATGGAAAGACATTGCCAGATTACCAGCCAATGATGTAAGCTGTTAATAGGCACGAGAGGAATCACCGATAATGATGATGACCCTCAAGGTACTACAGTACAATTCATGTGGTGTGAAAAAGGGAATTGGCATCGAACACCACACAAAATCTTTCGGTCGAAGGCCATTGATATAAACCTGTCACCGAAAGTGAGAAACTTGCCATTGAGGCATGCAAGCTTCAAAGTACTGAAAGGGTTGTTCCTAAGTCTACTTCTTGGATAATGAGCTAATGTCAACAAGAAGCGACCCGTCGTAGGAGGGCCTTAATGAATCCCACATCTACGACATGGAACGGAGTAAATGATTTTGGAGGTGAAAACGATCTGATGATACAGGGTTCAGGGTGGCGGTCATGAAAGAATGGAGCGTGAATGTATTGCAGCGGATGAGACACAGGTGAATTCTCTGAGCGACTTCTCTTGAACATACCGGCGACACTAACATGGATTGGTAGTGTTAACCCCAAATATGGATGGTGTGATGGACCAATGGTGATATGATCGATGAACGGAATAACCCAACCCGACTTGGACGTGGAGTTAAAGTGTCATGTTAAAGAGCGACTTGCTACCAATAAAGTTTCTTCAAGTTTTCTTCCCAATTTTTCCCCAGTCATTGCTGACCAGTACCTCTTTATTTTTATCAAGCTTGAGGAGGATAACATATGCTTGTTCTATAATTTTCCCTTCGGGCAAACCCGTCGCTATGTTTTAACGAGCCTAGCGACAGTGAAACTCGTTCTTGTCTATATGGACAAGTTTGTCGCTATTGGTTTTGACGAGTTTAACGACAAAGATAACTCGGTCTTTTTCAATTTTAGAGAGTTTGAAAGGGACATAAAGGAAACTCCAATAATCCTTTTTCGTCATGTAATCCCTTAAGTCTGAAAAAAGTATAAAATAATACGAAAGGGATGAATTTTCGATACTTTTAACAAGCCGAAAAAACAAGCACTCGATCTTTTTGTGTAATAATCCCTCAGGTACAAAAAGATTAAAATCTAAAGGATGGATAGCACCCTCGGTAGCTTTAACGAGCTGGAGAGGCCAATCGCTCGACAATCTTTTCATTTTTTACGAGTCAGGTGAAAAGCGCTTAAAGGAGACTCGTTTTTTTAGGAAAGAGTGATAATTTCGGGTAGCAGCTGATTCCAGGTAAGGTTTGGAATTTTCCAAACACGACAGTGTCACAAGGATGGCTAACAAGATCACTCGTCGCAGATGTTCCTCAAAAAGGGTAAACAAGCAAATGGAGGTGTATGATCGGCGAAAAACAGAGTGGAGGTGATGATGAGAACACGAACAAGGCTCAAAAGCTGATGATAATGCATTTACAATGGTTATTTACCGGAGATTGGTTCATTTTTTAATGAGCTTAAACTCTAGGGGAAACAATTGCTCATTGCTTAGGTTTAATTTTTAACGAGCTTGAACTTCACAAAAACTGCTCGTGGCGGGTTTATTTTTTAACGAGCTTGAACCCTGTGGTAACACTGCTCGTGGCGGGTTTATTTTTTAATGAGCTTCAACCCTGTGGTAACACTGCTCATGATAAGTTTGCATGCCCCCAGCATAATAATGCAAATCAAGGTGCATGCCCCCAAACCTCATTGCATTGATTACGGTGGTTTGAATGAAGGTTCACCTTCGAGATCTTTGAAAGACTCGACTTGGATTTTACGAGATCGTAATCAAAGACTCGATTTGGAAAGGGGGTTGTTTCATTTTTTAATGAGGTTGACACAAGATAGGAACTGTCCTTAGAATCCACCATATTTACAGTATTTGATAGAAAATCAAAAACTAAATGATGATTAAGGTTGTTGGAATAATCTTCATGGTAATTTGGAAGATGGGAACAATGGTGGTAATCTTCCCAAGGTGCTTCTCCTATCATCTTTGTGTTAGGCCCCTATACTACTAGTGTAACCCCTTATTGTTATTAGTACAACCCACTTATTATATTGATGTACCCATGTAGTGCCCATATTGTTACTACTGTACCCCATAGAATCCCTCTATTGTTATTTTTGTGGCTTTATATTATTATTGTTAGGTCGGCTGGATTATATTGTGACTCCTTAGACTCCTATATATAGAAAGGAGGTTTTTTCATTTGAATCATCCAAGAATTGTTCATTTATGTAATGTAAAGGAGGTTGGACCCTCGAAGAGGTTGAATTCTAAGGCGTTGATCTATCTTTTCTATCTTTTCTTGAGCTGGTTTCATAACATTTGGTATCAGAGCTTTGGATTCTAGGGTTTTGCTGCTCCAAACAGGTCGTCGTGGCATTTGCGCTATAACTTTTTTTCTGTGACGTTTCAGAAGTCGCAAAAAAACCCCATTTGAGAAGAAATCGTGTTTCACCGTGGGTCCGAATTCCAGAGCTTTTAGCATGATATTTGCGGAGATATGATCTAAGGAAGTTGACCTTTTTGCAGACTCCGGAATTACATTCCAAACAGGTGACCTGGGAAAAATCGTCATAACTTTCTCTCTGGGGATTAGATTGAAATTTCGTAAGAAGCTACAGAAAGAGGATGGACTGTAGTTTCTTGTATGAATTTTTTAGATCCAAAGGTCAAAACAATGACTCGTGCCATGTCATACAAGTTCGCTCTACGGAACTAGTCTATAATCAGGTCATCTTGGGAGATTGTGCATAACTATTTCTTGGAGAATCCAATTTGGATCAGACTGGTGGCATTGGAAAGAGGACACAGAGGGCTACTACAGATCACAAATTCAGAACTTAAAGATCTGAAAGTACAGAGTTACAGGCGTTTCAAGATCGAGCTCCTAAAATCAAGAAAAAGCAAGATGAGGAAGTTTGATGGCAAGGATCCAGTAAATTGGATACTTCAGATGGAGCAATATTTTTATCTACATGGTGTACCACTGTTACAAAAGGTATGTATTGCATCTTCATATTTAGAATCGGATCAATTTTTATGGTATGAAGGGCTTTGTTCTCGTAAAAAACTTGTTACGAGGTCAATTTTCACGGAGGAAATAATAGCACATTATGAGGATACAAAGAGAAACACCTTCTTTAGAGTAACACCACAACAATTGGAAAGAGTAAAAGGGCTTTGTGACATACTGGAAATCAAAATTATGGAAACCATGAAGCATACCCCTCACAACTATAAAGATGGAAGTGTTTTTTCTCCCAACCTTCCACAACCTACAAGGGTTACACCACAACAATTGGAAGAAAAAAGAGAAAAAGGGCTTTGTTACAATTGTGATAGCAAATGCACTAAAGATCATAAGTGTGCTGAGAAGAAATTATTTTACATAGAATATGAAGAGGAGGAAGAAAAGGATCAAGAAACGTCAAAAGAAGATGATATACGCCAGGACCCCACCCCAGAGAAAGAAGAAATGAATCAGACCATATCTTGTAAAGCATTGGCAAGAATTACCACTTCTCAAACTCTCAAGATAGAAAGACATATCAAGAAGAAAAAGGTGCAAGAAGTGAAAGATCACATCGAGAAAGAAGAAATGAATCCAACCATATCTTGTAATTCATTGGTCGAAATTACCACTCCTCAAACTATCAAGATAGAAGGACATATCAAGAAGAAAAATGTTCAAGAAGTGAAAGATCACATCGAGCATCAAGAAATGAATCCGACCATATCTTGCAAAGGTTTGGAAGAAATTACCACTCCTCAAACTCTAGAGATAGAAGGATATATCAAGAAGAAAAAGGTTCAAGCAGAGAAAGATCACATCGAGCATCAACAACAAGTTCTCCAACTTTTAAAGGATAACGCCACTTCAGTGCAAAATCAAATGAAACAACAGGTAGATCAACATCATAGTGAAAAAAAATTGATGTAGGTGATTGGGTATTTTTACTGCTACATATCAAGCAAGCTAATTATGAGAAGGAAATGTTGAAAATACTACATGCACTTAAAAAATGGCGACCTTACCGAATGGGAATACTCTTCAAGGATGAGGCTGTGGAAGCATTGTTTTGTGCTATTTCTATTATCCAACCAGATTGGATAAATGAAGCCAGGGATGAATGGAAGAAGGACGAAGAAGTATGGCCACTTATTCAAAAGTTGCAAAAGATCCCAATTCAAACAATATTACCAGAAATTGAAGAGGAAGGAAAAATCATATTGGAACCTGGAGCAGTCATAGAAACGAGAACCCGACAGCTACGAAATCGATCAATTTCAGAGTATCTCATCATGTGGAAGAACTTACCCGTTGAAGATTCCACATGGGAGGACAAGAATTTTATACAGAAGCATCAAGAACTACTCAAGCATTGAGGACAACGCTTTTTGAAGGAGAGGGGCATGTTAGGCCCCTATACTACTAGTGTAACCCCTTATTGTTATTAGTACAACCCACTTATTATATTGATGTACCCATGTAGTGCCCATATTGTTACTATTGTACCCCATAGAATCCCTCTATTGTTATTTTTGTGGCTTTATATTATTATTGTTAGGTCGGCTGGATTATATTGTGACTCCTTAGACTCCTATATATAGAAAGGAGGTTTTTTCATTTGAATCATCCAAGAATTGTTCATTTATGTAATGTAAAGGAGGTTGCCCCCTCGAAGAGGCTGAATTCTAAGGCGTTGATCTATCTTTTCTATCTTTTCTTGAGCTGGTTTCATAACACTTTGATTGAATGATTCCTTCGTCTGTAGAATGTACATGTGACCAAGGATCTGAGTAGGTACCATATTCCTTAGACCTATCTATCCAAACACTCGATGAGCGTTGATTTGGGTTTGCCCCCCAGGCCAAGAAAATTGATTGCTACAATATTTTTAAAATGGTGATGATCCATGCTGACAAAATGTTTAGGAATCTTCTGAATCTGTTAGATATAGAAGATATCATATTGCAGGTCTCCATCGTGTTTTCTTCCGCCAGATTATTTGGAGCCAGTAGGGCAAAAGTACCCATCAATGTAGGGTCTTTTAGTAGGCCTACTCCGATATTTTGAAGCGAATGAGGGCTTCCGTGGATCATCAGAATGTTTCCCGTAACTTTTGAACTGCTGGGGAGAAAGGTTTTTTGGTCGATGATTGTAATTCCTCCTTGGAAGGGAAATGCGATCTTCCTGAAGTACGTCGACACAACTGCAGCCATAGCATATATCCAAGGCCTTCCCAATAGGATGTTGTAATCGAGGTTTCCGTCGATAACTTCAACATCAATCTCTACTATTTTGCCCCCCAGTTTGACTTGCAAGTTACTTAAAATCCCATATGGGGTGTATGTTTGCCCACCAAATGCTTTCAATGTCGTTGACGATTGCAACAAGGGTGGAGAGCCTAAAGTTTTCCAGCAACTCATCGACATAATACATGTAGATGCCCCCTCATCAATAACTGTTCGATGAACAGTTTTGTTGAGGGCTTTCACTTGAATAAGGAAAGCGAGTTGAGTTGGTAACTGAGGGTCATATCCTTTATGATTAAAGGCCACAAGATTGGAATCCGCTGGGTCAACCCCACCTATTGCTGATAATAGAGCTTGCTTCTGGGAGGGGAAATTTTGCAGTACTTCAAGTGTCGACATAGTGGACGACGATTGGGCCATGTCCTTTACTATGTCATAATTCTGTGCTGCTCTGGCACGAGGATTAAATTTCGATTTGTGCACTACTCCCTTTGGCGGCTTTATCGTTAGCTCAGGAATGATGGGTGGCACAACTTCGGTCGAAGTTGTTGTCGAACTACTAGGTTGATCATTAGCCTTGTTTTCCGACAGCTGTGGATTCCCGTAATCTTTATTCCTTGTCGATATCAAAGCATCATTTTGCTGCTTCGAAACCGACAACATTAGCACTTGGGACGGGAAGCATTGTCACTAGCAACCAGATTTGTTCCTGGATTTGGAAACGGATTAGTCAATACTGCCGAGGTTTTTGAATTCTTGAAGAATTTTCTAAGCTCAGCTTTATATGGACACTCTCTTGTCCAATGATCCTCATCACATATCAGGCATGGATGATTTGGTTTCCTATCTCCAGAAGGGTTTGCAGAAGATTTTTTAGGGGACGACTCCTCATGTTTCTTCTTCTTCCCTTTCTTTTTCTTCTTGCCTCCTGGTTGCTTGGTTTCTTTGCCTTTGTCAGTCGATACGGCATTTACTTCCGAGGCGAGAAGTTATTCATTTGCATTTTGACCTGAAACCATACGGGCCTTTTTCGACTTAGCCTTTACAGTTTTCGTGCTGGTCGTTCCTATCACGCCGTCCCCGGCATGAGAGTCTTTGTTTGATTTAGGAGAGGGAGGAACGGAAAATTCCGGTCTAGGAGCATCATGGATTTTATCGTAGAGCGTGCCAGACTGAGTATAGATCAAATCTAAATATTGTGCACGAGCAATGACTTGCTCTTCAGTGACAACTCCTCCCTTTGCCACATCTTCTGTAATAGAAGGTAACAATGACTTAATAAACCATTCAGCCAACAGTTGATCAGGAACATATGTTTTTACCATTCTACGACGACGTCGCCACTCATGAATATGATCGAATATGTGAGTGGTCGTCGTTTTCTTGAAATTTGTAAGAAGCTCTGTTCCCGTTTTGTACCTTATGGATAACTGAAAATGGGTTAAAAAGGTTGTGGCTAGGGTATTGAAGTTATCAAACGAAGCTCTAGGCAATTCGATATACCATTTTGCTGCCGAACCAGTTAACGTTCGCTAAAAAAGGCGAAGCCTAATCGAATCATCATTTAGAGTGTTAGATGAACACCACAAATGAAAGGTCATCACATGATTCGACAGGTCTTCACCCGGATTTCCATTAAATTTAGGAATTTCTGGCGGAAGTTTATGAGGAATCCCTGGCCACCAAGGGGCATAAGCGATTGGAGCGTTTGTCAACCAATTTAGATCTGGTAACTCTAAAGTTGCCACGAAGGGCAACTGTTGATTCAAGTTTGGATAAGCATACCCAGGATAAGATGGGATTGCCTGAGCAGTTGGTCTTTGCATACCAGCATAGTGCATTTGATGCTGATAACTTTGGTAAGGTTGATGGGCATAACCATTATGAAATGGTTGATGTTGATCATTTTGAATATATGGCTACCCATTACTTGCAAAGATTTGGTGCTCAGATCCTTGGTAAACTTGTTGGAATTGCGGTTGTTGATATTGCACCAGCCATGGTTGCGAGACCATTTGTTGTTGTCCAATACTGGCTGTTTGACCAAGATGAGGGGTAATGGTACCCGTTTGAGCCTGGATCACTCTAGTTAAGGAGCCACTTATCAATGATTGTGGTGGTGTCGTAGAGACAAGAGGTTGTTAACTTGCGACCTGAGATACCTGAGGTTGGCATACAATAGGCAACGCTTGTACTTGCGACACCGTCACAATAGCCGGTGTAGTGGGGATATTTGACACAGGTAAACTTTGTTGCATCGAGTATACAACTCTTGGTTGTTGAGGCAGTATTGGTATCCAACCACTGGATGTAATTCCAGCATAACCTGAATTCTGTTGCGAACTCTCGTATGTTTGTTCTCCCATAGGAGACAATGAAAGGGTATATTGCCCCCCATACGGCAGTAATCCGATACTCAAAGGAATGATCTACCTTTGAGGACTGGACTACCCAAATTGACATTGTGAAGGATCAATTTATTGAGACTCAACATAAGAGATTCCAGATATTATTCCGGATGAACAAACGGGAATAGACCATACTGTCGAAACAGCCCCTGGATGGTTTCCATCCAGTGATTGAGAGCTAGTTGTGACAGACGGTACGCCGATGAACATTGTTGGAGTGACAGCAGGAAGTTCTACCGCTACTGTGTCAGATGAAACAGTCCTAGATGTCGATGGTTGTTCAAACATATCTAGTCTATCCAAAAGATTTCCTAGCGATTCTACAGGAACTTCCGATAACGGTAGACTAATTTCTGACGAAGAAGGATATAGGGTGATCCCAACTCCAAAATGCGATGGAGTACTAGATGGGGGATCCTCTACAATCTCTTCTATAGCAATCAATCCAAGTGGAAGAGGTAGACCGTCACGTCCGTAAAATATTTCCGGTGCCGATGAAGGTATAGATTTTGTAGCGACAGATGTTTGGGGAATAACACCTTCCGAATCAGCTGCAGATGGAGCCAGTTTAGGAATAGAAGTGTTTACGTTCACACTAGGATAAGTTCTACTGTCCTCTGGTGGCTGCGGAACTTCTTCTACAAAGGCAGTGATATTAGAAATGTTTGGAGTAACCGGATTCTCTGAGGGTGTCGAAACACTTGTTCCAACCAGGCCAGGGGACTTTGAAACAGTTAAAAGAGTTCGCTTTGTCTGGAATAGTTTTGTTTCTGGAGACAAATACGGTTGACTCGTAAGTATCCACGAACGATGGGGTTTTGATTGACTTTCTTTCACGATTGCGGATTACTCGATCAACTAAAAATAGGGGGGGAATGATTCCGAATTAAATGAATTTTAGACGCTTTGACACAACTTGTTTTTTCAATTTTTAAGAGTTGAGAAAAAACAAAAGATGACTCTAGTCGCCTTTGATTTTTAATGAGCCTGAAGTGACAAGTGCTCAGATGGACCTTTTCCTTTAAGGAGTCTAAAAAGGAACGAAAGAGACTACTCTGGAAATCTAGACAAAGGGATTACCAAACCAATCGCAAAACTGCAGAATACTTTTTACGGTACGGCAGTCAATCTTCCCAAATGTTGTGTTTAGTGCATTGCGATCGATAGGGCGGCAGACACAGCTTCCTATGGATAAAGGATATAGCCTATTGTGGTCTCCCAATATATACTCGACGGTAAGTGGCTACCAGGAATCACCCAACCAACAATGAAAGCGATAGTTACCAGGATTTACGACGCCGGAATACGTCTCTAGCCTAGACTTCTAGATGTTGTGCGTTAGGTTCCAAAGCATTTTTATGTTCATTGAATTTACTTTACAGTTGATCTTTCTTAAGAAATTTTCCTTTCAGGTTCACCACGTGATGTAGATATATAATTCCTAAAATGCAATCTAAGATGATAAACAATCGTTTAATCTTCTTTTTGCAATGAAAATCCTAGCTACTAAAGAAAGAGAGATGATATTCTTTCAACATAGAGCAGAGAGCACACACTAGATGCACTGTCCTAAATCAAACCGACAAGCAGTCTAAATGCAAATGCACATGCATGTATTTGTTTTCAGCTTTCTTAATGTGTGAATGACAAGAAGAATGCTAAGTACAAATCTGAATTATCTTTTCAAAGCGACAATACTAACAAATTTCTCTTCAAAAACGAAAGGAAGATAATGACAACACTTTGCGATTTTGAATTGAAAACTGCTTTCAACACTTGAAAAATCACTAATTCAAATCAAATACAATAGTAATAGTATAATCAACCATCAAGAACAATAGAATTCTTTTCTTTGACTAGAAACGACACTTTCAAATCAAGAAACGACAGTTCAATTACGCTACTTCTTTGTAAAAGAGAACTGTAAATGGCACACAATACATAAAAACATTCACAATTATTTGTACTATGGAGGTGGAATCATGCAAAGGAAGGGAGTTTCCACAGTGGTATACTGATCACAGACAGCAAAACTCCTGAATAGAGCTGAAGAGAGTGAAGAAAAACCAAAGTCTGAAGGCAAAATTAGCCTTTTCTGACCATCGCACCTGTTACACAGGGAATCCAGTATGCATCCCACCTACTGCACATGGGAGGTGCGATGCATACAGACTTCCTTGAAGAGAGGGTGCGATGGTACCAGTGCGAGACTTTTACTTGGTCTTTGGTCACAGTTTGCAGCTCAGTTTAGGGATTTAGGCCGAGCAAGTGATGTTCAGTAAATATAAATCACAAGGGCTGATCTAATGAGGTTACTAGAGCCACCACTAGGGCAATTAGGATGTTTGCAAATCGATTTTTCAGTTTATAAACAAAACCCAGAGATAGACTGAAGCAGCATTGATCTACTTTGCACTTGCATAGAAAATGCAGTTCGAAGGCTAGCTGGCTTAACTTCAGGCTTCGTCTGTAAGTTTATAAAGTAAACAAATATAGACAAGCAAACAATCTATTCGTTGCCCAACGGAGTCGCCATTTTGTTATCGGGAAATCTAGTGTCCACTCGGAGCTGCTAGTCCCACTAAGACTGGTAACTATCTTAGAAACAACCAAACTAAAACTACTTTCGCTTTCCTTTATGAGAAGTAGATAAGAGGGGAACAAAGGACACCAACCTCAGTCTTATGCTTGGTTCCTCTCCCTTCTGACAGATCCTTGCCGCTTTTCTTTCGTCTACCCAGCTTCAAAGAGCACCTGTGGAATCAAAGCAGCATAATACTATCAAAGAACAGAGATCTACAATCATAAACAATATAGGACCAGATATATATTGACCACACAAATGCATATATCGTCGACCATACAAGAATGTGGAGGAAAACTTGAATAGCTTTATTAATATCAATAATAGCAAAGAGGATTACAACCAATTGTTCTGACCCAGTGTCATCCTCTCAGCATGAAAGCCCTTCTTCACCTCATGAAAATCTTAGATCATCCAACACTATGATATTCCACCAAGAAACCAATAGCACTTCCTTACAAGATACAAAATTCCAGCCTCTGGATCTCTATGATGAGGGATCCATATATAGATGTTTGCATGGGGGTGAGTCAGCTGCTGGGTTTTTTATTAGTGTCCTCTCTCTGATAGTTCTTGGTTCCACTTGGAGATTTATGATCTATTACTCATCCCTGGGTGAATTCAGAGAGGCAAGTGTCACAGCAGAAGTTTCTGGAAGATTCCATGACGATCCACCTTGCAAATTGTCTCTGCCATTTGTCTACTCTCACCCATCGCAGCCTACAGAAGGGCTTTCCAGTATGCATCGCACCCTTTGCACTGAGCAGGTGAGATGCATCGCACCCTCTGCACTGGGTAGTCTGTATGGTCCAGCATTGACCAGTTCTGAGTAGTTTTATGTGGATAACTTCTGGGAGATGATGTAATCAGCTGACCTTGTTCCTTTAGGGTGTGAAGCAACACTTAGGGACTTAGGAGCCCTTGGTTTATGGACATGTATGATTGGGGTTGCAATGCCCAAAAATGTCTATAACACTTAGCCTCAATTAGCCCTCCTGGACTACGCATTATACATTCTCAATCCTCAAGAAGTAGCCTTGCCTCTTCGTGTTGTGCACTGCGCAGTCTCTGCCCTCTAGAACTTTCCATTGCACAATCTCAATGCTAGAGCCTAGCCCTTAAGATCCATAACTATGCAATCCTTCTCTCTAGCCCAACATAAACTACGCATTGTGCAGTCTCAGCCCTCAAGCCTTAGCCTTGAGCTCCTGAACTGCGTAATTGTGCAATCACCTAGCCTCCCTGCCTCCTAGAACTACGCATTTGGAAAACTCAAGGCTCAATCCTCCCTCCTAAGTCCTTGAGTCCCTCAACTCTGCAATCCCTCTACCTAGGCCTCTGGAATAGTGCATTGCATAGTCTCAAGGTGCAAGCCTCTAGCATGAGTCCTTAAGTCCCTCAACTACGCAATGCCTTGGCCTTTGTCCTTCCAGAACAATGCAATGGGCATCTTCAATCCTCTTTCCCCGGCCTTGAGCTCTTAAGCCCCTTAACTGCATAATCTCTTGAACCTGGTCATCCTAAACTATGCGTTGCACAGTATCAAGCCTCAATCCTGGACCTTGGCCTATGGAACTGTTCAATCCATTAGCCAGTCACCAATTCCATCCCTAACAGGTAAGTTCATGAAATATGTTAGGTTAGGCGTTTTTGGACTGATGTCGGCTCGTCATGAATTGTTTTTAGTTGCATTTACTCTATGTTATCATGACATGATGATGATGGAGGAAAAGGAGAAGGGGCCATGCTAGAAGACACATATGGAGTTGAAGCGATAAGATGATCATCAGGTAAGAAGACGAAGGAACACTAGATTACAACAGAAGATCAATATCAAGACTGCTTGAAGACTCCATCCGATTCACAACCCTTTAGAGGGTGGATATGAAGAAAAAAGTGGTATTATTACCTCTCTCTTAGAGGCTCACCTTATCCCTCCCTGCAGTAGAATAACCTTGACACACTAACAATAGAACACTCACTAGGCACACTTACTTGCTTTTTGAAGGCACACATGTGTTCCTCTCTCTTACTGACAGCTAAAGCCAAGGAAAACCTATAAGAATATATAGAAACCAGGTCAATACTCCGAATGGGGCTCCTATTCCAAATGGTGTGAGGTTTAATTAAGACTTCACATCAGGGAGACTCCTTTGGTTGAAGGACTTCAAGCACTGTCAACACATCCACAATGATTTCCATCATCATATTGAATCCTATTGGTTCTTATAAAGTTGACTTTTTTTGTACATTTTTGTTTTGAGGCCAATTTTTCACCTCACAATTTCTCTAATGCACACAGCCATAAGGAGTTGTTTCTCTGTGATCCTTGGAGATCCTTTCCCAAGGATCACTAGACAAAGGTTTGTTCCAAGATGTGATTTAAACAAATCCTTAGCTATGCAGAAAATAATATAATATAGAGGAAGGAGCGAGAACGTAACTCAATCTAGAAGACAACAGAAAGTTGATGCAACGAACTTGAGAGTCACCAAATATTTCTAGCTCCCAAGTATCAACTTGAATACTAGCACAAAACAATTAACAAAACTACCCAATACTCTTCCTGCAATTATTTTAGCATAACAATCATTGGTAGTTTATAAAATTCATACATGACATGAACAACATATCAAATAGCAAGAGAACACCAACAATATAATGGAAAGGAAATCAATCTTTCATTTTAGTAACATGGAATATATATACGAAGTATACCTCAGGCATGAGATGAACCTCCTCTTCACCTTGCAACCTAGTCTCCTCCTCCTAAAAAGGATAGCTTCCCACAAGATCATAGCTCTTGCACTATAATATGGACACTAGATCTAGCCTCTGTCTTCTTGATAGGGTGAGATTATATAGGTTCATTCTATCCTCCGGGAGAATATATCTAGACACCTAGGGGCTTGAGAAGTTAAGAAACTTCTATAATAATGTATCATAGCCAACTCATACACAAGTGGGTCAAGTTGATCTCCTTGGGAATCACAAACTCTAGAACCATTTTTCTCTATTATGAGCTTTTTATCAATTATGAAATAATGATTATTTCATAATTATGAAATTTTGACAAAATAGTTATGATAATTTACTCAATTATGCAATTTCACCCTTTTAACATGGAATAACTCCCACATAAGCAAAATTGAAGCTAATAGGGGATGCATTTTATCCAACAACTAAGGTATGTTGAACTTGGGTTTCTGTCATTATAGTGGAGTGGCAAATAGGGTAATAATGACAATTCTTGAGAATGAAATTTATAATGGTTGAAATTAGATTTATGAGAGTAATAGTGGCAATGGAATTGGAAGTGATGCGAGAAAGCAATGTGTGCCTCGAGTGAAATAATGCAAAACAAGTGCACTTCAATATACCATCACGTTGAAAAAATAAAATCAAGCAATTGACTCCAATCCATTCAAAGAGTTAGAATCAAACATAATTGAATGAAATCACAAATTTCCCAAGAAGTTTGTTGCATCATAATGGGCATTGAGTGACAAGTTGTCATCGCTTATGGTGGAGGTAGTTATCTAAGAGACTAGAACATAGAAAGGTGAGATCTCCACTACTACCAAAACATCTAATAAAAATTGTCTAACCTTTGTACCAGTGTTGCAAGGTGTATATGGAAGAAAAAAATCCTCTCTCAGACTAGTTGATCCAATGGCTTAAAGCAAGGAAAATTTTGAAAGGCCAAAAGCTTTGTAAGTAAAGCCATCCTTTCCTCCTTTCCCACTTTCAACTATTTTTGGAAAAACACAAAATCTACTTTTTTTGTTTCACTTCATGAGTGGAAACATTAACAAAATATGCTTTTCATATCTCCTCATTGAATTGGAAAAATATCACTTTTCCTCTACCTTCACACATGAAGACGTTTAGAAAAAACTCTCATTCTCTCATTAAAACTATTTGATTTATTTTCTATGTGATTAAATAATTAAATAAAAAATTAACTATTTATTTTTTTCACAACTTATGACTTTGAAGTCATAATCCTTGAAAATTTATTGGCAGATATGGTTTAAATCCATGCCAGGTGTCAATTCAAGATAGAAGCCAGTAACAAAGATGATATTCAGTCCTCACTTTTCCACGCAAAGGAAGCTTAGAGCACCCCTCAATTGCTAGATAGGAAACCATGACCAATACCCGCAATGTAAAATATACAAAATTACTAATTATATATACATGCCTAAAAAGGAAACCTTCCTCAAAAGAAGGAAAAAACCCAAAAGCACAAGTTTTACCAAATGACATATTGGGTCATAATTATAAAAAGGCAAAAAAGCACAAAAGCAAAGGAAAAGGTGCCTTTCCGGATCTAAGTGAAAATGGTCCTATTGCACTTGCCTTTTCACTAGCATCAAGACCAGTAGTAGACAAATTTGATGACTAGGCCCCTAATAATCTGAAAATTGAAAAATAAGAACTTCCCAAAATAGTAGTTTCCTAAAAAGTGATAAAACTGAATATATAAGTTCCTTTGATCAATAGTTATGCCATGAAGTGTATGGAAATAGACCAATGTGACTGAGTCTCACTAGGCCTTAACCTTTAAGTAGCAAGAAGCGCTATCAAGGTTAACATTATGTAATTTGTTGACCTATTTCTTTACATCATAGGAGGATGAACTTTTAGGCAAATTGTTAGCCAATCGTAATCAATTTTAAGGCTGAGTTGAGAATTAAAATATAATTTCAACCTTTATAATATTTACAAGAAAAACCTAATCAATACTTTTCGATATTCAAAAAAATATTCACTATAATTTTTGCTCGTTAGTTACTTATATACTAAACCGCTATATTAGCACATAAATAAAACATATTTGTTTAGATTTTAATTAATAAACTTATTATCGCATTTGTAATTTCAAATAGAGTAATTTAATATGACACCCAATTACAATATTTTTCAAAATCCCTTTGAATAACACTATTAATACATAAAAATAAAGTATATTTGTTTAAATTTTAAATAATGAATTGATCATTGCATTTGAAATTTCACATAACTAATCAGTAATATTTGCTTTCTATAAGACTAGAAGTCATTTGCACAGAAGTTTTATAATGAATTTACTACGATGAAACTTAAAGAATTTATAAAATTCCTAAAATTCTTAGGACAAATAATGTAAAAATTGGAAAACATTCACTGGTAATGTGTCATTATATAAATAATTCTATTAAAACACAGGAGCCATAACGGTTCCCGGAGAGATCTGAGCCGTTGTCAAATAAATGATGAAAGCAGAAATACAATTCTTTATATGCGGAATTAAATTATTTAAAGAATCAAAAAACATGAAGATTTAATGCCCAGGGAAAATGAATTACCTCCAGCCATTGATAATGCTCACACTCGAAATTAAGAACTTTATGCTATGCTTCCGGCAGTCCCTTCTTTTGTTTTCTGCAACTCAAATATGAACTATAAACTGTGGATATTTACGCTGATGCAGAAAACCTGTAATTGAACCTCAGCCAAAACTTATGCAGAACTATCACCACAAAAGAACATGCGAGCATTCAAGAACGATAATGAAGGCACTACACTCAAAACAGAGACTCTCGCCCACCAGTTTCAAACACAGCAAGAAATCATAGCATGAATGTATGGATGAATGGGTGGATCATATATGTAAAACAAAATTCATATGAACAGCGCTGTCCACACGGGTTTCCTTTCTATGCAGATCTCCAAAACAGATTTCAACGCAAAGGTTATATATAACAGTAAATTGCAATAGCCACACCATTCAATGGTCAACGCATATAAACCTACAACTGCAACTAATCTGAAGGCAGAGCTTTCAAAGCAGAATTTGTAGAGCTTCCAACTATGGCAGCATACAATAGCCGAAAGCAACAACGGTAAAAAATAACGTAACACAATCTTCACTAAAGCAGAAAGAAAAGAATATAGAAAATCTGATGGTACTTCCAGGCTCTGCTCTCTCACTTGATGGTGTAAAAAACTGAAGGGGATTGAGATGCAAGCTTGGGGACCAAACAGATAAATTTATAGCCAAGCTTTCATCAAGATTTTGATGGTTATGTCTCAGGTGTTCCACAGATCAAGGTAGAGAACTCTAGATGGAGTAATGGACCACTTCAGAAGCTCCCAACAATAAATTTATTAACTACAGTTGATTTCCTTAATTTAAGGAAATTACTGCAGTTGGTTTCTAGAAATTAAGGAAAGATTGCAGTTTACTTCCATAATTGTAGGCAGCAGTTGGTAAAAAAATTAATGGAGCTTAACATTCTCCCACTTGGTCCATACTTCCTAACTTAATGTCTCAACTTAAAACCCATTGATAATCTGTATTAAGTAATAGATACATGAATCATGGCGATTAGTCCTCTAATGATGAGTATTATCTTCGATGTATTACTATGTATTTATTCTTATTATAATTTATGTGGCAACAATTTCTTAATGAATAAACATTATGTTTATTCTTGGTCGTTCTTAAATGAATTTTCTCAAATCAACTTAAGGTGCACATAAATATGAGAAAAAACATCACAATAATTAAGAATTTCATTAAAATAACATTGTCCATACAATGAGAAACTACATAATGGAACCAAGTCCCATATTCATTACATGTTCTTTGAATTTAAACGGTGGCATGCCCTTAGTCAAAGGATCAGCAATCATTAACTCAGTGCTGACGTGCTCAATGACCACTTTCTTTTCTTTAACACGTTCCCTTATAGCTAAATACTTAATGTCGATGTGTTTATTTCGACTCCCAGTTTTGTTGTTTTTAGCCATAAAAACAGCAGCTGAATTATCACAATATATTCTCAATGGCTTAGAGATAGAATCCATAATTCTAAGCCCAGAAATGAAACTCTTAAGCCATACACCATGTAAAGTAGCCTCAAAACAGGAGATGAACTCGGCTTCCATAGTGGAAGTGGCAATCAAGGTCTGCTTGGCACTCCTCCATGATACAGCTCCACCGGCCATCATAAAAATGTAACCTGATGTTGATTTGTGTGAATCAACACATCCAGCAAAGTCAGAATCTGAGTAGCCAATTACTTCCAAGTTGTCCGTCCGTATAT